>CM073768.1:24428987-24821516 GCA_037158775.1 Hetaerina titia
GAATGGAACTTTTTAATTAATTTAAATACTTTATATTAAGGCTCGAGACTGATCCGGAAGAAACGAAAATCGATTGAATAAACTATATCAATAACTTTTTAGCACTCACTGTGATGATGACGGATTTCAGTAATGGTGACTAATTAATTATTCTCCATTATTTGATTTATTTTCGGCATACCAAAACAAATGAACTCGTTGACCTTCTCTCCTTCTTCAAGACCTTTAATATTAACATCTGGATTAACCCATTATGGCTTGAAAAAAAATTTGTAATTCGTATTATGTCTGTCTTCTAAAATCTTTCTTATTCGTATTTTTTCTGTCTTTTTTTAAGATTTAGGAACTGTTATTCTTTGCAAGGGCGACTACATGCCGTAGAATTGGGGTGTGCTTTGGAAGAATTCAAACAAGCCCCTAAAATTAAAAGTAACAACGAAGATTAATTTAAATTATATATTGACGATTGTATACTAACTATTATTGAAATAGCCTTTGACAATATTTTTGCATTGGTTCGTCTCAGTTTTCATTGTTAACATTTTGCTACTAGTTGTGTTCCATGTCAATACGACCTCGTATATACATGTACGTAGGCTATCGCAAAATACTTTTATCCAAAAACTAATGCTAACTGAAACTTAGAACCACATGGACAATTAACGTTACTAGGGATACTTTTTTATCACTACCTATGATTTCTTGGACGTTAAAGGTAGATCTAATTGACAGAAAGAAAATGATAGAAGGTTGCAAGCATTTCTGAGTGATTTGGAAATTCAGTGCGATATATAGTATACGGAATGAGAATTAAATATTAATAAAACAAAGATATGCAATGTTGCAAAAAATTCAAAGGCTAAGCTAAACATTAAAATAGGAGGGGAAAAAATAGAGCAGTTAGAAAAGTTTACGTAACTCGGAAGTGTTTTCGACCAACACGGTCAAAGTAGTAGGGACGTAAGGAGAAAAATTGCGCTAGGCAAGGAGGCTTTCTGAAGGAGGAGGGAGTTGATGACGGGGTGTTGAGTAGGGTGGTTAACAAAAGACTCCTAAAAACTTTGATATGGAGCGTAGCTATGTACGGCGCAGAAACGTGGTCGCGGAAGCAGAAGGATAGACAGAGATTGGAGGCTTTTGAAATGTGGGTGTGGAGAAGAATGGAGAAGGTGAAATGGATCGAAAGAATACAAATGAGGAAGTACTGGAGATGGTGGGGTAGGAGAGGGGTTTGTTGAGAAAAATCCTATGGAGTCAGAAAAAATGGATGAAAGGTGTATTGAACGGTAGTGGAATGTTGCAGAAGGTAATAAAGGTGAGGATGTTAGGCAAACGAGGAAAGGGCAGGAAAAGGATAAGGATGTTGGATGGGATGAATGGAGGAAAGAATTACACAGAGATGAAGAGGGATCTGATGTAGAGTAGGTTCCTGGATTGTGTGTTGCTTGGAGTTACAAAATATTTATTTGGTAGTTGGTACGTCCAAAACCTACCTTAACCAGTAGATCACTTAATAATAATAGAATATATATTATTATTAGGTAATCTACCGTTTAAGGTAGGTTTTTGGATGGACACAACTATCACATAAAATTTTATGACTCCCCACCTCGCAAACTAATCCATACCAGATCCCTCTTCATCTCGGTGTACTTCTTTCCTCCCTTCATCCCGTCCAACATCCCTATCCTGTTCCTGCCCTTACCTCGCTTGCCCAACATTCTCCCCTCTATTACCCTCTTCAACATTCCACTACCGCTCAATACGCCTTTTGTTCATTTATCCTCCCCACCTCGCAAACTAATCCATATCAGATCCCTCTTCATCTCGGTGTACTTCTTTCCTCCCTTCATCCCGTCCAACATCCCTATCCTGTTCCTGCCCTTACCTCGCTTGCCCAACATCCTCCCCTCTATTACCCTCTTCAACATTCCACTACCGCTCAATACGCCTTTCGTCCATTTTTCCTGCCTCCATAGGATTTCTCTCAACAAACCCCTCTCCTCACCCACCATCTCTAGTACTTCCTCATTTGTTTTCCTTTCGATCCATTTCACCTTCTCCATTCTTCTCCACACCCATATTTCAAAAGCCTCCAAATACGTCTATCCTCCTGCTTCAGTGACCACGTTTCCGCGCCGTACATAGCTACTCTCCATATCAGACTTTTTACGAGTCTTGTCTTAACATCCCTACTCAACGTCCCCGTCATCAGCTGCCTCCTCCTTGAGAAAGCCTCCTTGCCTAGCGCAATTCTTCTCCTTACGTCCCTACCACTTTGACCGTATTGGTCCAAAACACTTCCGAGATATGTAAACTGCTCTACCTGCTCTATTCTTTCCCCGCCTATTTTAATATTTAGCTTGGCCTTTTTCTTTCTGGAAAATCGCATAACCTTTGTTTTATTAATGTTAATTCTCATCCCATATTTATCGCACTGAACCTCCAATTCACTCAGCAATGCTTGCAACCCCTTGGCTGACTGAGCAACTAATGCTTGGTCATCAGCAAACCTAACCGATTTTACGAATTCCCCTCCGACTTTCATTCCTACCTCCAGTTCTTCCCATGCCTCTTTAATCATTTCCTCTACATATACGTTGAATAGCACCGGTGACAATGGGCAACCCTGCCTTCCCTCTTCTTAACACTGCCCATCCGGACTCTCCGTTCCCCACTCGCACCTGAGCAGTCTGAGACATGTACAGGTTGCGGATCAGTCTCCTGTCCCTCCAATCCATTCCTATTTTCTGCAATACACGCATTAATTTTTCCCAATTCACTCTATCAAACGCTTTTTCGAAATCTACAAAACAGGCAAAAACATCCAGATTGTATTCTATACTCCTCTCGATTAGTGATCTCATTAATGCAATGGCATCACGTGTACCTCTTCCTTTCCTAAACCCAAACTGATCATCCCCTAAGTAATCATTTGCCTTACTCTCTATCCTTTTGATGATGATCCTGAGAATAACTTTAGCTGCGTGGGATATCAAACATATTGTTCTGTAATCTTCACATAATGTAACATTTACTTTTTTGGGAATAGGAACTAACACTGATCTCACAAAGCCTTCCGGCCAGATTCCTTCCTCATAAATACTACGAATCACACCCAACAGAGTCTTCTTCCCACATTTTCCTAAAGGTTTCAATAGTTCCACAGGAATGCTGTCTACCCCCACGGCCTTATTTGCTTTCATCTCCCTTAATGCCCTTTCTATTTCATCGTCGAGTATGCCTGGACCTAAGCTATCTTCTTCTACATCATGTTCCTTTTCTATGTCTAACCTTGCTGGACTAAGTTCTTTGCCATTCAGTATTCCTATTTATTCCTTCCATCTCACTTGGATTTTTTTCTGGTTCAACTATTATCTTACCCCACTTATCTTTAACTGTTATCACAGATCTTACTTTCTTACTTCCCGATAATAACTTAACCTTGCTGCATAGCGCACTAATTTCACCCTTCTTCTGTAATCTTTCCATATCCTCGCATTGCGTTTTCCACCATTCTTCTTTTGCTTTATTTGTGGTCCTTCTCAATTTATTGTTTAACTCATTGTACTTCATTTTGCCTAACTGCGTGTTTACATATATCCATCTTCTTCTCCCATCCATCTTTTCAATCATCTCATCCGTGACCCATGGTTTCCTTATTCTTTCTCCCGTTAACGGTTCCTATAGTGTCTTCTGCGGCTTTCGATATGACTATATTGATACATAGCCATTTTTATTCGATATTACCTAGCTCTTTACCGTCATCCATGATTTTTTCTACAGTCGGCTGATACACCTTTCTTTTTATTCCATTTCATGCTCCCACTTTCCATTTCCTAACCCGCCGCCCCTGCATTATCTTTAGAAACGGCCATTTCATTTCATGACAACTAAATTGTGGTCAGAGTCCGCATCCGCTCCCTGGAAACTGTGCGAATTTATCACACTGTTCCTAAACCTGTACCTAACCATAATATAATCTAACTGATACCTTTCTGAGTCACCTGGCATCTTCCATGTATACCTACGCCTTTTGTGGTGTCTAAACCATGTGTGGGTTGTGGCTAACCCCTGTCTCCAGCAGAACTGAATTGCTTTCTCCCCGCGTTCATTCCTCGTGCCTAACCCATATTCCCCCACCGCATCACCATCTCTTGCTTCGCCTACCGTCAATCCGCCATCCACCGATTCCCCCCAATCCCACCCAAATTCCAATCCCCCATCACTATCAAATTTTTCCCAGCAGGAACACACGCGATTTTATCCTCTAACTCATCGTACATCCTATCGACTTCTTCCTCCTTATGGTTGCTCGGTGGCAAGTGTACCTAAACAATGACCAAGTTCGTCGGTTTTGCTTTAATCTCTACGAGTAATATTCTATCCATTGCTTGCTCTATGTCGACTACACTTCTTTCTACACTTTTATTTAATATTAAGGCAACCCCTCGTTGGCTCTCGTCCCTGCCGCTGTATATTATTCTATAATTATCACTCCAGTAATCACTGCTATCCTTCTATCTCACCTCGCATAGACCTAAAACATCTATATTTCCTCTTTCCATCTCTCGCCTAATATTCTCTAATTTACCTGTTCTCAACATTGTCTTGACATTCCATGTTCCTAGTCTAACTAATTTTTTCTTCTTTTGCGTTTTCTGTCCCGCTGCTGTTATTTTTCCCCTGCAAGGGTTTCGTGGGATGACGACCGCGGAAGTCTTGCCTCCCCCACTGCCGGGCACGACACACGGCCCCTTGGGCCGAGTTCCGCAGTTGCCAGGACTCAATTTCTGTTTTGCGTCCATCATATTTTCTTGGGAATGATAATTGAGGAGGTTTCCCGTTGCTTTCCTCAAGAATATATATATATATATATATATATATATATATATATATATATATATATATATATATATATATACATATATATATATATATATAAACATATTATTATTAAGTGATTTTCATATATATATATATATATATATATATATATATATACACATATATACATGTATATGTATGCATATATACATACCCCTCAGCTTCACTCAAGCTATGTCATTTTGTGGGGACCAGTTCTTCCTGAGAAACCTTTCTGGAAAATCGCGTAACCTTTGTTTTATTAATATTGATTCTCATCTCATATTTATCGCACTGAACCTCCAATTCACTCAACAATGCTTGCAACCCCTTGGCTGACTGAGTAACTAATGCTTGGTCATCAGCAAACCTAACCGATTTTACGAATTCCCCTCCGACTTTCATTCCTACCTCCAGTTCTTCCCATGCCTCTTTAATCATTTCCTCTACATATACGTTGAATAGCACCGGTGACAATGGGCAACCCTGCTTTACCCCTCTTCTTAACACTGCCCATCCGGACTCTCCGTTCCCCACTCGCACCTGAGCAGTCTGAGACATGTACAGGTTGCGGATCAGTCTCCTGTCCCTCCAATCCATTCCTATTTTCTGCAATACACGCATTAATTTTTCCCAATTCACTCTATCAAACGCTTTTTCGAAATCTACAAAACAGGCAAAAACATCCAGATTGTATTCTATACTCCTCTCGATTAGTGATCTCATTAATGCAATGGCATCACGTGTACCTCTTCCTTTCCTAAACCCAAACTGATCATCCCCTAAGTAATCATTTGCCTTACTCTCTATCCTTTTGATGATGATCCTGAGAATAACTTTTGCTGTGTGGGATATCAAACTTATTTTTCTGAATATATATATATATATATATGATATATATATATCACATACATACATATATATATATATATATATATACATATATATTATAAAACCAGTAATCAACCCGAAGGTCGGTTTAGTAGGTGATGCTAGAGCTCACCCATGCACTAAGCCCGCGGCGTGTGAATATTCATACATCAGGGTAGGCGGGCCAGCTCCTTTCCCTTTGCCGGTTATGGTTTCCCAGGAAGATCTGGTACCCGAAAAATGAACTAGCGTGGGTGGAGCTGCAGGTGCCCAAAGTGCCTTGCCCGGGAATCGAACCCGGGACCCTCCGGTCAGTAGTCCAACGCTCTACCCACTAGACCACCGCGACCCACATATATGTATATATATATATATATATATATATATATATATATATATATATATATGTGTGTGTGTGTGTGTGTGTATATATATATACTATATAGTATATACATATAACATTTGGACGGCACATTAGAACAAAAAATAAAATAGAAAACAAGTAGAAGGACACTCACATGGTAGATTGTTCAAGCTTTGGGCCTACTCCGAGACCTTCTTCAGGTCTGACTGAAAGTTGTTGGAGAGAAATATGGAATGTGGGGGAGAGAGAAAGTAGGTGCAGGGAATGCTGGGAGGGGTATTAAAGATGGCGGTTAGGGGTTGGAATTTTGAAAGATCGGAAAGCTGGTATATATTCGAATTCGCATGTTCTTACCTCTATATTGGTGGCTGAATCGGGTAGGGATTCTAGAATGGTTAGGGAGAAACACTGGTTGGATAAAAGGTTAAGGGAAATAGCGTGTGAAGGGATAGGAAGAGAAGAGAGTGAAGCGGAATTACAGGAGTAGCGCTGATTGTTCATTCGAATGGGTAAGGGGGTAATGCATTCGCGTATGTAAAATTGAAATGCATTGTTTGCATGAAAACAAGATGGAGAATGTTTTTCGAGAGGCAATTAGTGTGGAAACGAGGAAAATGGGCAATGAGGGTATGTGGGGAGAGGGGAGCAGATCTGATAAGTTTTACATCGGGGGCGGTTACAAGTAGGGGAAAATGAGGAAATTTGTCAGGGGGGGCGTCAAAGGGTTGGTGGATCTCAGATGGTTTCTGAGATTGGCGGATTGTCTGCAAGCGGCAGAGGGGATTTGGGACTGTAAAGCTGAGGTCGTGTCATTGTCGTGTAAAAGAGGAAAAAGTTCTTCAAGAAAGGGTTTCAGTCTGTAGGATCTGGGGAAATAGGGAAATGTGTATATATAAATTTCTATATATATGCATCACAAAATATATGTTTAAATATATATACTGTGTTTATGGTTTATGTATAAATAAATAAATAAATGGATATATATATATATATACACATATATTTCTATATATTCATTCACAAAGAAATAGAGATAAGGAAAGGGGAAAGGAACACACATAAAGGACGGACACAAGAGAGGTGGGGAAGGCGGATTTGAGCAGATCACAAATGTAAAAATATTTTTTTCGACCGGGACTTGAACTCCGGATGTCTCCACTTGCCGGGCGGATGCGCTCTTGTGTTCGTCCTTTATGTGTGTTCCTTTCCCCTTTCCTTATCTCTATTTCTTTGTGAATGAATATATAGAAATATGTGTATATATATTTTATATTTTTATGTAAAAATACATATAATATATATTCAGTAGAACTCCAATTATCCGAATCAATCGGGATCGGACCCAGTTCGGATAATCGAAAATTCGGATAATCGGAGTTTTGTGCGGAGGAGGGGTCTGTTCAAAGAAAACTACAAGAAAAATGAGAAAAAGCTATGTATTAACCGATTAAATTATGAACAACCAAGCTTTTGACCCAAGATCTTAGCTTTTTCGCAGAAAGAATCGGGCTTGAAATAGGGTTTCCCATAGAACGTTGCTGCAAGAACCACTTGAAAACGGCATCTTCTGAAACTTTGTTTGTTGCCGTTTTCAATATTTTCCTTGAAGAACTTCCATCTTCATTTTCAAGGACTGACACAAAATTCACAATGGTAGGTTTGTTCTTTTTAATGTCCGAAATCGTTGATTGCCCAACACCGTACTGCTCTGCCAACGTTTTGCCAGGTAACTCCCTTATCCGATTGCTCTATGCTTTTGAGTTTGTCAAAACTGCATATGTGAGTGACCTTTACTTGTGTTTCTCGAACAATGAAACACACTCTCAAAGGAAACAACAAATCAGCGCATAAAAACCCCACATAATCAACAAGCAATTAAAAAAACCTGGCAGATCGCCCGTAGCCACACTCACCCTTCCGCTGGGCCTATTCTGTTTCTAAAGCTACGACATGAGACGGTGCCTATAGCGATTCGGATAGTTCGGATAACTGGAATTCTACTGTATGCATACACACTGTATATAAACCCTTGTGTTGATTTTTAAAACATAAAATCACGAAGAAAGGAGACACTCAAATATGTAGTTTTTACGTTTCGTCAGAACGCCTTTCTCAATGGCATCCGAATGATGACGGCCGTGCCGTCAAAACTGCATAAGTGAGTGACCTTTACTTGTGTTTCTATGTTTTATAAATCTATATCAGTCTTTTTATTCGTTCGTCGCTGAAGAGCATTCTATTTCATAGGTACGTGTGTGTATATGTAACCTAAATTCAGAAAATTAAGAATGATTATTTATCGTACATTTTTAATAGCAAAACTTATCAATTAAATATTCGTTTTACTACAGTGTTGAAATAAACTGAATAAATTTATATATAAATTTAGAAATGAGTTCAAAAGATCCTGCTTTCGGAGAATGTTATTATGTTTTGTCAAATACACTGGTTACGGTTTATATTTATATTTACGGTTATAATCAGCAATAATTCTTTTCGCAAGTTGGTCCGGTCAATATATCAACATTTTAATGTTTTCTTCACTTTGCAAAAGACCATTCGTCAAAATTCACAAGAAATCATGGTGCTCAGTTAAACCAAAGGTAAATCTTGTTAGTTGGATTATTTTGCCGTTTCGGGAATTTTACTTCGTGTCCTGTAAAACGTTTTACTACAGTGTTGAAATAAACTGAATAAATTTATATATAAATTTAGAAATGAGTTCAAAAGATCCTGCTTTCGGAGAATGTTATTATGTTTTGTCAAATACACTGGTTACGGTTTATATTTATATTTACGGTTATAATCAGCAATAATTCTTTTCGCAAGTTGGTCCGGTCAATATATCAACATTTTAATGTTTTCTTCACTTTGCAAAAGACCATTCGTCAAAATTCACAAGAAATCATGGTGCTCAGTTAAACCAAAGGTAAATCTTGTTAGTTGGATTATTTTGCCGTTTCGGGAATTTTACTTCGTGTCCTGTAAAACGAAAACGGTCGACCCGTGAGAGGACAGATTCATTCCATTATACTTACAAATACATCCACGTTTTGATCACTGACTCCGTGAACTCCTTCAAGAAGGCTTTATAGACCACGGAGGGAAACTTAATGCCAGTGATTTCGTCGCTTTTCTGGAAGTTTTTATTCTCTGACCGCTGCTCTTCCTCCCTTGCAGCGAAAAAATTCTTAGGCATTGAAAAAATTGGGGGGGGGGGCGAATAGCAGGTGGTCAGAATTTTGGTTTAGCTAACTGAGCATTTTTATACTGTACTGCACAGTTTCTATAACCTTGTCATTCTATTTTATCGCACTCAATAGCAGAAATTCATCAGTCAACATGCTCATGCTTACGATAATAAATCGAAGGAATAAAATAATTGAGGTAAAGAGAAAATGGGGTATGTTTAACAGTCACATTTAGTCAAATAGATTTAGACATCAGTATTACTATAAATATTATCGCAGAAGACCGAATATATTCACTGGGAACTGAAAACTTAGAGGTAACTAAGAACATGTGAACCAAAATTAATCGTCATTTCTTAGAGAAAGATGTAAGCGATATTAGATATTAGCGCTCTAGGAAGACATAACAGGACAGATAGTGTGACAGAAATGTTAGAGACACTAGGATGGACACCGCTCCGACTCAGAAGGAAGCTGAACAGGCTATGTGGGATGTTCAAGATAGTAAATAAAGAGAAGGGGTGGGAGGAGCTCTCAGAAAGATTAGACAAACCAAATTACATTGGGCGGAAGGACCATCAGTCCAAAATAAAACATAGAGGGCACAAAACAAACATTAAAAAAAACTCCTTCCTCAATCGTGGAATAAAAGAATGGAATGAGTTACCTGAGGATATCTTTAAGTCCTTACCTTATTCATTAAATAAATTTAAAACGAGGTGTACGCTCTCCTTAAAAACGTGTGAGTGAGAAATGTACGTGATAAAACCGTATGTACTTGTGCTATGAATAATGTGTTAACGGGACGCGATTTTGTACGGATATATGAAATTGAAGAGTACGTGATTACGGACGAAGTGTGGCGGTGGACGGTGCGTAGTATGTACTCGTGTGGTGACACCTAATCCTTGTGTGATGGTAAAGGAGAGGTCGGTAATCTTAAAAGTGTCATTGAATATACGAGCATTTTGTCTCATATCTGTTCTTCTTGTGTGTGTATGTATGTGCATTGTAAGAGTGACCAGTGATCACACTGGACCATTGCCACCAGGAAAATTGCCTAATTGCAACGAAGTATGTAAATAATAATAATAACTTAAAAAAACAGTTTCTGGCGTAACTTGGTGGAAAATCTTCATACTGACTTTTAATAATAAAACCACTTTACTTTTCCACATAAACTTTTTAATTTTTACTACCTAGGTTTCGTTATAACATCATCAGGTCTAACCTGATGATGTTATGTTATAACGAAACCTAGGTAGTAAAAAATTAAAAAGTTTATGTGGAAAAGTAAAGTGGTTTTATTATTAAAAGTCAGAATAATAATAATAATAAATATTTTAAAATGGTTTTTATTTAGCGTGTCCTGAATCTCACATTTCCTTTACGCAACTTTTTCTAGCGCTGGCGTTATACATGTATTGTTCTTTTTGAGATCATTCAGGTTGTCGTTAATTATATCATGTTCACGTTAGCTTTTTAAATTGGTTACCTGGATACAGCCACAATCGACTAGGATGAGATGCCCCCAATTGACGTCCACGATGAATTGCTTCTCCGTATTATACTCTATAGGCCATGAAATGTTGTAGTCGTAATTTTGATTTTTTTGTCAATTGTGGAATACGCGATGAACCCTCCTTAAAGTCCATTGATCCATCTCGTGCGATTCTCCTCTTATCGTTCACTTCTTGCCATCACAGATCTTAAAATGAAAAATGACCGTCCTGAAAACTCCACTCAGACAACATTATGGAAACCATGAGCTCGTATCACACGGACAGCATCAAATAACGAGCACTCATATATAGCTGGAAACAGTTCATTCATCCAGGCGGAGTCATAAATACAGGATTCCATCTTTCATCAAATTGGTTTCGGTCCCGCGCTATTGACCGCGTAGAGCTTGATGCGTCGCGGTAACCACAACAGCGCTTTACTCTCTGAATTTTTTTTCAGAATACTAAACCTTAACGTTGAGAAGAAATTCCAAATATTTGGGAACTCACTGCAATACTCGAGCTCAATCTGCGAGAAGCTTTCCTCTATCCTCATTCGTATCATTCGTGATCCATATCGTTCGTGCTCATTGAGAAAGAATACATGGTACTCAGTACAAAAGTATGTACTTCTACTTAGCAGTCTCTTTATGTTTCTTTCGCAAACATTACTTGCAAACGCTCGAAAATGTTCTTTTGCTGAGCTTTATCAACCCTTTATGTTGAGATTCGTTAAATATTCCCCGTGTGAAACTTAATGTCGGCTACATTTATAAACATCCGTTTGATTTTTAGCAATTCCCAGTTTTTTCGATTATTAATACTGAATCACAACGGAAAGTAATAAAATTATCAAGACTTAATCGTTATTTCCTACTCAGTAATTTGGTAATGCATACTAAATACTATATGCTTCGACGACGAATGAGGTCACTAGCATCTCTTACTCTGTAGCTACCCTTAGGTTGAGTAGGTAGCAGTGGGTAATCAACTTACCTTTTGTTCAGCCGGAGGATTACGGCTTGTCACAAAGATTTGATTTTAGATTACTTGACTGGGTTCGATGAAACTTTGAATCTCATTTTAGCCCATTTAATAGTATCTCCTAATGTATGGAATGCGCATATAATACCATTCTCGTTGCACATTTCGCTCGTACTCATCTAAGAGCCGGTTGCAGTATATAGTAAACTCCTTAATTATTAAGATGACTCCGAGCAAAATGTGCAGCGTTTATATGAATTACTTACGGATGATCAGTGACATTCGAGCATTTTTAACAATTAAATGCAGTTTTAGCTCCCATTCGTATATTTACTTGGTAGTCCATGTTCTTAGAATTGTCCTCGTAGTAAACAGTAGCATGTTGTAGTAAAACCTACGTGTGACTGCACTTCTTAGTAACCTAGAATGTGTAGAATTCAGGAATCCAGAGTTTGAGTGAATTTCCGGTACATCCGGGTGATGTTTTTGGATAAATCCTTCTAATGTCCTTATTTTGTGATATATTAGATATTTTTAGCCTCTCGGAAAGCCTAAGTATGGTTACCGGAAAATGATCTTACCCTCTTGTCCTTAATCATTGAATTTCACTAGCATAAGGGATAATCCTAAAATCAAATTCAACATTGAAATCCTATGTTTGATAATTTTCCTCTGAATTCAAATATACCTATTCGCAACATTTTTAGAGGAATTTTCTCGCTTGCTAATTCTGGGAGGATCATAATCTATTTTTTCATCAGGTATCAGGGATTAACGAATGCTACAGATGGCTGTTCATGAAGACAATTTGGTCGCAAACTATGATGCGGAAAGTATATTTTTGGTGTAAAAGAAATTAAGTCGTTCATATTGAGGAAACCTTTTATCCTTTTTAGGTGTGTATAAATTTAATACATTTTCTCTACATAATACTATAATGATAGCAAAGTTCCTCTTGGTTAAGTTAACAGTTTCAGTTGTAAATGTATTAGCATTTTCGAAACTTTTTCTATACTCTTCTTTATCTCTAGTGAAACGTAGAAAATAGACATGCAATTATGATAATCACTTCAAAAGCTATCAACCAAATTTTTCCTATGCTTTGCCTTTAACAGAGAAGTATATCTTTGAAATCATCATTTGGCTGATCGCATTGCCAAAAGCGTTCTCCTAACTGAATATCTTCCCTATATTCACTTCCACTACGTAAAGGAAAATTCCTCCCGTTTCTATCCTTCAGTCATTCTTAAGTCGTTTCTCCTTATTTCCATTTAATATCGTATGAAAGTACTGAGCCGATTGCAAGTTCCCTCCTTTATACAGTCCCTTTACTGAGTGAGTCTCACCATACAGACATTTTTATCCGCAAAGAAATTTCCATTCTGGACCGGATGCGAATTTTAAATTGTCGAATATCCCATATCTTCAACTGGTGCATGGCTAGATCTCTCAGGTTCTGTCTTTCCATGATTCTCCGTTACTCTGATCCAGTCATTCACATTGAAACTTCAGCCATCTTGTGCTTACATTATCCCGAGTTCCATCTATTTAAAATTACGTATTTAAAGCCAGTTTCTTCTTTTGTGTCCCAGTACCTTTTGCCAAACCTGAATACAATCAAATACAACTGGAGTCCTTACTTTATCTTCGGAAGACAGTTAAGCTCAGAGTTCTTCTTGCGAATATCTGTATAATATTCCAAAAATCAGTTCAAGATAAATTGCCGACAAATTTATTTTTCAGCATCTCTTTTACCAGATGTTGAAGAACAGCATGAATTTTCAATTAACTGAATCAAATAGATCCGGTGAAAGCGTTATGGGTGCCTCATTCATCAATCAATCGGTTATTTATCGAAATTATACCAGCTAAAACTTGTTTTATTTTTTTAATTAGCTTGATTAGTCGTAAAGTGTGGAAAAACGATTTACTTCTGATGTAGTGCCATGATTTTGACTCGCACTGTTAAACGTGTCAAACATTCCTTTTTCATTTAGGAATACACGCTTGAATCAATATATGGAGAGAAAATGGACAGTCTACAAATTAGATATTCACGTGAATATATTGTACAATGGATTCACATATAGAAACGGTATTTAATTGAACAACATTCAAAATATGAAAATGCCTGTTCATATTTATTAAATAATTGGTCATAATTCAAAATTGAGGTGGTGAAATCCTCATAACCCCGGCTCGTAAAGATTTTATATTCCTCTCCGATAAAATAACTCATTCAGTGATGTCATTTTATAAATTTTTCTATTCAATATATGATACAAAAATGTTTTTTATTAAGGTTAATTTAGGCTGAATGATAAACTGTCTATTCTCCTAGTATATTTATTTCAGTGCTATTGGTTTCGACGCATATGTGTATTTAAGTACAAATTACTTTAATTTCAAATTGGAAAATATTCACTAGTCTGCAATCATCGACATCAGAATGTTCCATTTTCATCTTTGGCATTTAAATACTGAAACTTTTCACACTTGTACGTATGCCTATAATTTTCAAATTGTGAAAGTTCAAAATATATTTATACGATACATTTAATTCCATTGGAAAATTAAAGTAGTATGCCTCCTTTATACGTATTTTCCATTTATTTAATTCCTAATTAACAGTATTAATATTTGTTTACCTTGTAAATAAGTTTTACAATACATTAATCAGAAAGTTGGAATGAGTTTGAAACTCTTGAATTTCAGTAAGTTAACTATTTAACTTTATATCTTTTTATCCAATATATTGCCAACATTTGTCATCGAATAATTCTTATTTTTATTTCGTTTAAACTTGTATGTCATAACATAACAATCAGCGAAAGTGACTCTAGAATGAAACTACTCTACTCAGGTAGTCCTCCGTGCGCCTCAATTAAATCAGTTGACGCCATTTGAGAGGCGCTCAACGTCCATAATTTTCTGCGGCCTTAAAGGATGTTTGAGGATACCTCTCGAGGCATTTAAAATAACTGTCAACTCAAGAAGTTGACGGAATATATATATACTTTCGGAGATTCAGCAAAGTGTTCTTCATACAACGGCTAAGTGGAAGTCAAAAGACAAAGTGGTTTATGTTAAAAGTGAATACAATTTCTTACCGTTGGAGAGTGGTGACTCTTCACTTTATAAAAACCAACATCGGATATGCTGAGTTTTATCGATTCCGGATAATACTTCTGGAGTAGGTACTTCTTCTTTTTCAAAATACTTTTAGTAGAATTGATGAAAATTACCGGCCCGCAGATTCATCGACTTCCTCCATGAACTGAAAAGTACTTTTCCCCGTGAAATTCGCATGAGATATCTTTAGTATACAAATTCTGAAGTAGTTCTATTTTAGGGGCTTTGGATGTTGACATCATCTTATCCACACCGTGGATGATGTGTTTTCATTTCTTTCATCATTTTTTTCTAATCCTGCTTTAAATAATATAGCATTAGTGATTGTCAATACGAGATACTTGAATTGCAATGAAAGTGCTATCTCACATTTATTTCTGTTCCAATATCTTTCCACTTAATTTCCAACCCCAGCCTTTTTTCGTTACTCCCCAGATTGCAGTCTCCCTCTTTTGCAATCGACTTCCTATTTTTTCCGACACGTGATATTTCTCCTTCGTTTCCTAACTTGACCCATTCCGTCTCCCGTCTTTCCTGCGCCTTCCTGAAACTCTGGCGGAGCATTTTTGTCGCCTTCCTCCTTTTCTCTTTCGGCAAGAGCGTCCTTCCCCGCCATTCGAAATCCCGTCTATGTCTCTACCAGCGCGCTCGAAACACTTCCTTTTCCATTTCCCAATTCCTTCTTTTCGAAGACTCTCTTCGTTCAATCTCATCCGTTACCTTCCATCTCAGGGGCCGCACACTGCGTTTGCCACCCACTTGGAGACAGTTTGTCTCCGAAATATCGCGGAATTAAACGTCATTGGTTGGTTTGTGAACGTATTTGTCTCTTGTAAGTTGCATCGAAGAAATTTATTTTCTTTCGGATCACCAAAAAAGGGCCGTATAATATGGAATAATATAATTCAATCCTTAGAGAATCGGAGATAAAAACGGGGATTCAGCCGATCATCATTTCAGGGACTTGTCGTTAAGTGCACTCCATCCTCCAAATTCTCGAGTTCTAAATATTCATGGTTTGTAGCTGGTCAGAAGAAAAAGAAAGAGATAGATGCCTGTTAGAATTCATAGTTTTATTTTCCACAAGTGATCGCGTGGCCTTAGCGCAATTTTTCAAATGCTTCTGTAGCATATTTAGACCTTAATACTTTGAAGTTTTTAGTTTATGAACAAATGCATGTTTGACAAAATTTATCGTGAGTCACGATAAATTCTTAAGAATATTGCTTTTAATTTACTTCGGCACTGGTTAATGTTGACTTTATCCGTGAGTGGAGAACCCAATCTCACTTTTTGAAGACATTTATGCGAGTTATGCAAGCGAAACCAAACCTACGGAAGGGAGTGCTATAATATATGAGCTTTGTCAAGTAAATTTTAATCTATTAATGGTACTATAGAAAGCTCAGTTAAAATATTGCTAGTCATCATTCGCCCCGCAAGCATAATGAAAATTTTAATTATATTCAGGGAGCTCATTTTAGTGTACATACTGAAGGGTCGTATCATGTACCTTTTGTCCTGATGGTGTTTTTTTCTATTTTTCAAAATTTCTTCGCTCTGTTCAGTTTTCTGTCTCTTGTTTCATGATCGTTTTTATTGGTTCAGTCATTTTTTCCACTTGATTTGTAAAATATTTGCACAGTTGTTTTGATGTCGCAATTTTAATTAGAAAAGAAAAAATATTGTCAATTTAAAGATTATAAGGTTTCCATGACTCTTCATTAAACTCGTGTCATTCTCTGTTTTCCCCGCTTACTTCGTTATCTCTCTCGGTTCATTTTCTCCTCACGTAATTCTATACCTCTCGAGACGTCCCCTCATCCTTTCCCCCTTACCCCACCGTCCCCCCTTCATCTCCATCACAACTTAAAGATGCCCTGCTACCATCCCTCTCTCAGACTGCCACCCCGCCGCGCGCCCAACCCCAGCGCTGCCCTCCGTCCATATCTCCTTCGTTTTGTCCGACCTCACGCAATCCTTCTTCTCTCCCTTATCTCCCCCGCATTCCTCACCGTCGCCATTTTTCTCCCTCCCTTATTTACAGTCTTTCTCTTCCTACGCTGCCCATTCCTCTCCGTCGCTTCGACCCCCAACCCTGCCTTCCTGCCCTCGGGATCGGTTTCCGCTTTAAGCTGCTCCCTCGTCCTATTCCCCTCCACTACTCTCCGCATCCCTGACCCCCGCCCCAATCCTCCATCCTTTCTTCAACCCCCCCCAACCCCATTCCCGCATGCAACGAAAAAAATAGGGAAAGATTAAAGAACCTCCATGGACCAACTTCGGGATACTTTTTGAGATTTTCCAAACTTCGCCAGAGCTTCGGAACGTTCCTTCCCGCCCGAACCCGAAACGACCGTCGCCGCGAATCCAAGGGGTGGACGTTGGTGGAGAGGGGGAGGGAATGGGCGGGGCGGGTGGGGAGTGGTTGAGTGGGAGAGGGACTTGGAGGGTGAGAATGGTGAGCGGAAGGATCCAAGGGGGCGGGGACTTTGAGGGGGTGGGTCCTGGATTCGAGCGACCGGAGACGGTTGTGGGCGGGAGGATTGCCGGCCGGATGCGAGGGGGAGGGAGGCCCGGGGGGGGAGGGGGCGCGGACATACGCAGGGGGCCGAGGGGAATGGGAATTACTTTTCCTGCGACGCGGTAGGCCGAAGTGCGTAGTTGGCCAAAGTACTGCATGGGGGGAGTAGTTGGGTCGGGGTGCCCGGAGGGCGAGGAAGGGAATGGGTGGTCTTCTCCGGGGAAAGGGGATGCATTTGGTGGGCGGACTCGAGCGGGGTGTGTTCGGAAAGCTGCGGGACGGGTGACGCCGCGGGAAGGGGGGCACAGCGGGAGAATGGTGCTAGGGTCGGACGGGACAATGCTTTGTGCAAAAGATGGCCACAGCGAGTCGTGTCTCGGAACACGGAGTGGCGGGGGGGCGGGGTCGGTCCGGCAGTTGGAGCCCCGGTAAAGGGGATAGGTGGGAGAGAAACTGGCTTTCCGAAGAAATCTCATAAAAGAAAACCAGACGTGGAGCCGTCCCATCCTCCTTCCCCATATGGGGTAGGTAATCTCCCCGTTATCCAGCTCTCATACAAACTCTTAATCTATTAATTTCTTCCCAGTTTAACTCCGTCCGCAGTTGAAAGATGTCTGTGGCGCCTCCAAGGGGAGATGTGGTTCCTAGGTGCGGATATTGCGGAATGAGTGAAGGGGTTTTAATGAAACATCGGAGCTCCTTTCGAAGCGGCGCCATTCGAGGTTGGGCATGCTTGTTCATAGTATATTTCTCTACAGTGTTTTCACTCATTCATCAAAAATATTAATTCGTTCCTTTGAATCGAAATAGTTATTCACATTAATATTCTCATTTTCATCCCCATGAATTTTTATTGCTTTCTACGGGAGGAATCATGACATAGCAGGGCTCTCTAGGGTTGTCATCAGCTATTTCATTATTTGACGGTGATAGCGATGCAAGGAGTATTTTTTTGATGATTGGGATTCCTTCAACTCTCTCTGTTCTTACTCCGTCACCTAACTTTATTATGTTTTAATAACTGGTGCCAGTTCAATTGTATCTTTGACTTAGTTTCGCAGAACCTTTGGGAAGTTCAGATGACAATATTTCATGCTCCTGTGACCATTTCATTTATTACGGTAAAAGCATAAAAACAACTCGCTCTCTCTTTCTTTCAATGTTTCAATAGCCAACAACAAGTTGTTTTCTCAATGCTACAGATTATTAATACTTCTTATTTTGGTCGAAGTTTATCGATGTTCTCACAAAAAGTAACCTAAGGAAAAGGAAAGTTAAAAACTTTTCCAGCTTAAAAGAGGAGCCTAGGCAGAGAAAGGATTTCTCGGAAGGGCGAGATCTTTGACATGAACATGAGGAAAAGTAGGAAATGCGGATTGAAGGAAAAAAAAATCCGCCGGAAGTGAAAATGATTTAGTGTTTGTGTTTGATGGAGTGATTGAAGTCAAAGCTGTTTATGCCGAAAAAATTGGGCGGGTTTGGGCGCCCCAGATGAAAAGGATAAAGTAGGGAAAGGAATGAATGGGGTTGTTTTGGAGAAGGCCGGGGGAGTCGGCCGGAGAAAGGGGAGGCCGGGAGGGAGGAAGAGTTATAACATTCTGATGTGGATATATAGCGTCGGCTGAAAAAAGGGCGCCTTATTGACATGCCTTATCGCCTCCCTTACGCTCTCTTGTTTCCCACGCTGACGACGACGCCTTTTAACGCAAAGAGGCTCAAAAATAGACGCTTCGAATCCTTTTCGATCTTGGCCTTTTACTGTGACGTTAAATTTGTTTTTTACTCAGGAATCTGATATTTTTGGACGTGAAAATGGGTTTTATGCTTATTGGCGAATAGGATCTCCCAAAAATTAAATCAGTGCCTCGGCAGGTGGAACTGATAATCGAATTTAAATAGTATCAAGCTTTGACAAACAAGAATCCGAAATGTGTGTCCTTGTATTCATGCTTTCCCCTCTACTGCTAGGCCACTACCCATACGCTCATGTCAAATATTTGTACCAGGAAGACAAAAAAACTGTGTATCTGTTATAGAGAGTATAATGACTTTATGGCTCAAATATTTAATTAAATGGCTACGATATAGCTTGATTATAGGCATATTTCGATCATATCTCCATACCGTTTAAATTAAATTTTAAGACATCGTGTTTTTATGAAATTCAATTTGTGGATGAAAAATTAAATCTGTCAAGTCGAGCACCAGAAGTTTTCGAAATTAATTTCCTCCTTGATGTTGCTTTAGCAAAGAATGACCGTTTTTTAAACGGTAATCTATTGCAAAAACTTGGTAAACGCATAATTATAGGTTTTCCATTGAAGAGGCGCTTCAACCCTGGATGGCGTTTTAAAAAGTAACTATGGTTGAGCCTTATAGAATATTCCGACATACTGCAGTATGGAAACGTTGTTAAGTTTCGAATTATTTATGCTTTACCCGACGCTGATACTTCTTTCAAGTAAGCAAGATATAAAGCCATCTTCTTTAAACAACGATAATAGGATACTAATTAGATGATTCTACTGCTTTTGGTTTGATAATCCATTATATAAGGAAGGACCCATGTATGGTACTAGTGCCCCAATTATATTGACCAAATTAATTTTTAAAATTGAGAACGTAATATTTTAAATGGTAAGTTTTCAAAGGTTTACATTACCTTTCAGTATAATGCAGTAACCCTAAAATTATTTAACTAATCAGTAGTCACCTTAAAGTTTGAAGGGGAAAGACTTGATACGATGTTTTTATTTAAGGATGAAGTCTAATCTGTTACGCAGTAGTTTTATTCTTATACTTTTATTTCCTCGCAATTCTCATTCAAAGACTATAAAAAATTAACCTAATTTACGGGGGCATGTTAATATCTTAAATGTTTAAAAAGCATGTCTCAGTCAAACAGGGGAGTTAACAGTATGAAAACTCTTGCGAATTTAGGATAATATTCTAAAGTTTAGTAGTATCGTTCAGGAAAAACGAAAAAGACTGGAAAGATACCACATAAAATCTTCATATTAATTACAGATTCATGTGTAATGCGGTGGAACTGTTCCATAATAAAAGAGAGGAAGACTATTACAATTTTCCCAAAAATAAAGATGGATTCATGATTAGTTTTGATGCAGTACATCATTTTCAAGGCACTTGCAAATTTCCAGAAATTTCAAGACACTTGAAAATTATGTAGTGCATCGAAACTAACCGTGAATTCATCTTTATCTAGGGGAAAATTTTAATAGTCTACGTCTCTGTTGCATAGTCTTCATTGGAGAATATATATATATATATATATATGTTATCTGTTTTATTCTGTGTTCTATTGTGCCGTCCAAAAGTTATATATATATATATATATATATATATATATATATATATATATGTGTGTGTGTGTGTGTGTGTGTGTTTGTGTGTGTGTATATGGTATTAATTCAATGCTAATTTTTCACTTATATCACTCATAATGCATAGAATAATCAAGATTCGACTAATTGCAAGTTGATGGATTGGTCTGGAAAAGTTAAAGATTACATTTTGATTTGCTTGAAATCGAATGGTAAAACAAAACGCGCATCGCCTATTGTTCCATAATAAAAGCGAGTTTTAAAAAACGATACCGTTTTCGGTATTACATTTTGAATGGCGATGCCAACTTCAATAGTCACAATTCTACAAAACTGAAATCTGTGTAGAATCACAAAAATGTATAGGATTACAAAAAATTCTTTGTTTAAATATCAGTAATACATCACGGAACCGTTGAACCCTCATATCCGGGAGCACCTCCTGTTATTATTATGGTATCCGAAAGCGATAAGAACGAGGAGGGGATAGGAGAGAGAGAGCCCGCCCGCGGAATGGGTAGGAGAGCGCGAGACGTCGGCGGGAGGCCGGAGGGATAAAAGTGAGGCGTAGAGTGGGGGAGGAGGACCCGCTTCTCCCTCCTCCGAACCGCGCCATCCCTCTGTTGCCGAAAGAGTGGGACTCGGACTCATGGGCGGGAATCCGGGTCACGTCACCGCAGGGAATGGCGGAGTTGCCCTCCGCGCCGGAAGTGGAGAAGTGCGCTCTTCCCGGAGATAATGAGACGAAAATGAGCAAGCGCGTCACGTTATTGAAACGAAAGTCATTGGCGATGGCCCCGCACCCCTTGGGATGGGGTGGGTGGAGGTGGAGAGGTAGATGGGAGCCAATGAGGATGAAACCGCTCGCCGGACGAGAGTCACGGTAAAACGAAAGGGCGATGAGGAATGCACCCAGTCACCGTGGAAACCATTTTAAGAGATGCGGTTCACCGCACTCGAGATGCAATCGACACCGCTAGAATGAGATTTTTGAGCATGATTATCCCATTGAGCGTCAAATTCCAGTTTTCAGGAACCAACGAGCGTTTAACATGCCTCTGAAATTTACTAATGACGAATCGTTCATAGTTGAAGTTTGATTGTTATACTTGGGACTTGTGTCCACTTGACATTGTCTACCCGCACATGTAAGTTTTTTCTTAATAATAATAATATGATATGAGAATTCCTTCAGACCTTTACTACATATTAAATCGCAAGTTTTGTCACAGGAATTTTGATATTTGGAGTCCGCAGTACGTGTTTATTCATTAGAATTCATTTTGCCAAATACATGAAGTACTTTCTTACGATAAAAAGATAATTCAATTTTTTAATTAATGCATTGAAAGTAAAATCTAGGCAATCATTATTTCGCGTGGTAAAATCTATGAAATGCATATTTATTTCCTACACAACGTTGCCCTTACTGCGGATGATATCATAATAACGAGTTCAAATTTCGCAATATGGTCGAAACGTTTAAAAAATCAACTTATGGGTGAAAACGTTTTTAATTTATTGTCGTACAAATACAAATTGAAAGTGGGCAATAGGAAACTCCTATGATGGAGTCTGATATTCTCATTTCAATTGATGTCGCGAACTGACTTCTTTCTCCACCTTGCGTCTATGTGCATACGCTGGGCTATCACTTGAAATTGGAGAGCAAGCGGCGACGCGCTAAAATTAAGAGACAATCCGTTGAATCATCGGAATGTTGACCTCCACCTCCTCCCCCCTTCCTACCCGCTCCAAGTGGTTTCCCTGGAAACGAGCCATTTTTCCCTTCCAGTGAGGGGGCTTTTCGTGTCATTCCGTCTCATCGATCAGCCACCAGAGACTATGCGCTCATGACTTCAGTACTGTGGAGTCAAATGGAGCGTCGCACAGTCTTCTCATGGGAGGCGGGGTATTCGGCGCCACAGAAGCGCTTACTGAGTGCCAGTGATTTCCATTCGTGTGGATTTGAGGTTCCATGGAAACCCAAGAATTTCCTTTAGTCTTAATTTGGAAATAGAGAAAGAAGTGGATTCCACTCATTGAGTTGCCAGCTTGATATAATTTTAATACTCTCGCAATTTTTTTATTGAAAATTCCGTTTTCCACGAAACAATGACTCGCGAATAGAATATTGAAAATCGTATTAACCTCGGACTGGAAGTGGGTAGGAAATATGGAAATGCATAGAAATGAATTCGTGGTAGGAATTCAGTTACCACCTATATGGAACTTTTCGTACACTGCACTAGAAAAAAATCGCCTGCTGGTCTACAATATCTCAACCACTGCACTCCCCGTGTTCTTCTAAGTCGTTATGGGACCTTATGCTGATGGTACACCGCACTCAACATACATATTAGAATGATTACTAAATGGAATAAGGTTATCCTTATTACGTCTGTTTTAATAAAATTGCATTAGAGAAAAAATGCCAAAACTATTAAATCTGATGTTAACAATAGAACTTTTACATTTGCAATGATGATTTACTTCCTACGATTAGGGAAACATTCCGACCGAAGTGATCCCTGAAACTCGCCTTATCAAGGACTGTATCTCTCTCTCCTGTGGAGGTAAGCTACACGTATCTTTCGTATGCTCCATCAGCGAATTCTCTAGAACTCTTTGGTAGCCGATTGAGTCGAGAGTTTGGGTACTTGAACAGACAACAGAGGGACGTGGGTTTAAATCCGGATGAGGCCTCTCAACACTCCCAGCTTTTTCATCCGTATGATTTTTTGAGTTCATATATTCCAGGGAAACATTAAAAGGTACAGAATCAAGGGAAGAGCATTATGATTAGTGCAGAGTGAAACCTACCCGCAACAATGAAAAGCCAACTTTGGTTGCTCTCCCTTGGCTGATAAGTCTAATAACCTTCCTAATCTACCCACGGTTTATCCCTCCATGTAAAATTACTTACTCCGGCCTTCTCTCATCCCCACTATCGAGAGTGTCCATCGTTCCTCCCCCTTCCACTTCGTTTACCCTTTGCGCCTTTGCTCCATGACATATTCTTTCATCCGTCGAGTCTCCACCTTCTTTTTCCTATTTTACCTAAATGCTTGTTTTTCCTCATTTATAGATTTCTTACGGCCGAAATAATTTTGATAAGGTCTCATATTTTAGCAATTTCACTTGCTTGGCGCAACGACACCATTTCTTAAGCTCCATTCTTGTGATTCTACTTCTCCATAAGTTTTCACCACCCGTTAGTTTGCTCTTATTCGTATTCCTAGTTAATTTTTACTTTATTTAAGAGAAATACCTCATTGTTTCTATCATCCATCTTGCCTTATGCATGAAAGATACATAGTGTCCTTTCGCTCTTACCCGTACCCCCCTCGTAGTTACTGTATCCGCTAGTTTACGACAGTTAAAAAATGACGTTACCCCACACCTACCCCAGCATCTTTACTCTTATTTTTATGATCCCGTTAAGTTTTGCAACGTATCCGGCCAAAATCATTAAAAAATTTTGTCTTTACAGGAATGTTTTATAAATGCACTGAATAGTTGAGGCCTTAACTTGGTAGAAATCCATGTTTAACTGAAGAAATTAATATTATCTTTGCTTTCTACAGAAATTTTTTGTTTTATAAACCTTTGAGAATGCCTGTTACATGTCAGGGGAAGTAAAAAAATCATCACTACCGTACACCACTACCGTACACCTCACTACACATCACACCGTACATTACTCAAAATTATGCCAAATAAGATACGCCTACGTTGTCATTTAAATACGCTAACCCGCTTTTACTGCCCATTGTTGTTACCATCCTGATTTTTAATTCCACGTTTTTGAGTGTAAATTGTCTGTTACAATCATTTCTTCAAAGCACCTTCCTAAAAGTCACTTCCATGCTACAAATATCATTATCATACAGTTCAGCATTTATTTTGGTTCTCATTTCACAGCATAAAACGTTTATTTGAAGTTCTATTCCTTGAATCTCTAATTTTACTCAGTTACATTGACCTTGTTTCGTGTATGTAATAATAAAGTGAGAAAAGAAGTATTTCAATTAATGGTGAGAATAAATCCTTATTAAAAATTATTACTGAGGGATCATCATGCTACATACACTGACGGAACATCCTACAGTTAAGTCATAACCCGTATAATCAATAGAACAATGACTTTGCGTTCATTTTTATTCTCCTTTTTGAATTCGTCTCATATTGTAGTACATAAAGTCGGGTATTGAAAACTTCGTTTAAAATTGAAAGATTCAAAGAATTTGCGTTCAACTAATCATCCGCCGCATATACCACCTTCGGAGAGCCTGACCGATTTCCCGGATGTCTTAAGGTGGACTTCAATGCTTTGGTTGGCGCTAAGTGATCGTTCCTATCACATACTGGTAATCGTCTCCTGCTACTACCACTTTCTTATTTACTTTAGGTATAAAAATTCCACGAATGAAATCTCATCATATGGTAGCTCCAAAGCCCAGCTCAACGTCTCCATCGCCCCCTTCTCCCCCTCGTACACGGATTCGCATCCTGTTTTTCTAAAATCGTGCGTCAAAGTCACTCCAGATCCCCCCAACAATTCACATCTCATCCCCAGCTGCACCCGTTCTTTTTGTAGAACTCGAACATAACTTTGATCAGAGTTAGAGAGACAGAGGAGTGAAGAATGAGGTGGAGAAAAGGAGAAAGAGCCCAAAGGAAGGCGACAGGAAATAAAACATCAAAATCTTCCTTCCCATGCCTTTCTTCTCCACGCCATTCAAACATCACCTTTATAAAAATATTCCGCCTCGTGATCTTCTCTTTTCCGTCGCCTTCGGTGGAAGCAGTGCTACGCATCCGACGACGGCCGCCTCCAGACGGGTGTAGACCCTCTTTATCTCTCCCGCCACCCCTCTTCTTTCGGGTCCCCCATCCCCCTGCCGGCCCTGGCGTCCCTTCTCTCCTCCTCCACGTCTTTCCCTCCCGGAATAGCCTTCATTTCGAGAAGGTGACAAGTTGCGTATCATTCCGAATAACACGTCAACCTCCGCGTCTAGCCCTATTCCTTCGCTCGCCACGCTTCTTAACCTCAACCCCCTCGGGGACAGCCATTGAAAGGCACGGAGTGAGTGGAACGGTGTCCCGGGGCCGGGCCCTTTTCGGGGGCGTGGGGTTACCAACTCCCCTGGAATGCAAACGTCTCTTGCGGCGTCGACCGACTCCCCAAAACGAGACTGAATCCTCCAATTTCTTCTCAACCACCGGACTCCGGACGGATTTCCCTCTTCTTTTTTTTGTGTAACTGAACTTTGATCTCATCAGTGCCCATAGGCGCTACCTTGGGTAACACGTCCTAACATTCCTCGCCCTGCGATGTGCGGACGTTTTTTTTTCCTCTTCCGCATACCCTCGAATCGGGATTTTTTATGAGGACGGGATGAGCGACGCAGATGCAAAATATATGCGGACGAACATATTCCCGCAAATGCATGAGCTCGCATGCGCATGAAATATGCGTACCAAGATTCTCTTCAGCCACGAAGAAAAAATTGACTTTACAAAATGTGATTCGATCTTACTTCCATCTAGCTGCACAGAATTGTATGAAGATGCATAAAATGCGTGCAAAAAATATGAACGACTTTAAAAAAAATAATTTTCCTACATTTGATCCGCCCTTTCTGACTGATTTACATCTTGCGGATCTTGACTACGTATAGTTTCTTCACGGCGATATTTCCGGGGACTTGATATGCATGGTTGGCAGGTCTCATGCATGGCCTGCCGGCAACACGTGAGTTTCCAGCCCGCTGCGATCCCTCCTACACATGCGAAACAGTAAAAGCTGAGAGTGAATGGTGCACGCGGCGGTATTACGAGTTGCATTTCATATTTATCCCTTGGCTTTCATTATTTCCCCCTACTCCGTCTTTCCTTCGACCATTCACATTTTCCCTTCTCTGCGAGAAGCTTCCGTCCTTTCCCCCGGCATCCACGTCTTTCCTCTCTTCCACAATCTCCCGCTCTTCTTCCTCCCACGTCACCCCGACAGTGGAATTGGGAATTCGCAAGGCGGGTTCCGCGGAAATCACGTCACGCCCAAGCAACCATACATGCGCGCGATTCCGTATTCCCGCTCGGTTACGGACAGCCGCCGTCAGCTGTTACTCTTGCGTGAACCTCCTGAGATCCTCATTCCCTCCCCCCTTCCCCCTATTCATCCGCCTCCCCCACCCTCTTCCAGCACTGCCCCTCCCCACAACCGGGATCTCCCCCCCCCCGTGCCTCGCAGAGAAAAAAATCCAAATCGCTATCCGAGATGAGGGTACACAATAATTCAAGGATTCCGTCCCCGTTTTTATGAACAACCGGATCGAGTTCGTCGGTGACTTGGGAACGCGAAAGAGGTGACTCTCGCTCGGTGGCGCGCGGAAAATGATGGGATGCCTGCAATCCTGTAATCCTACACGAAACTCCGGGTTCATGAAAGTTCAAAAAGGAATGAGACGCATTTTTGTTCGGGGGATGTTTTTAAAACTAAATTTTATTACATGTTCAGCTCAGATGCGGGAACTTAGCGTGATTTTTACGATAATCTTCAATTCATTATTCGTCGTATCAATATGAATACTTTTCCTGCGTTATAAATATTGATGCTGATGTTTAGTCGTCGTACTCACATGTTCACCACAAAAGTTATAGGTAGTTAAAATTGGCACCTTAATCCTGGGACCTCAAATTATTTATGATGCACACACACACACACACACATACATACATACACACATATATATATATTCATTCAAACAGAAATATGTATAAGGAAATGGGATAGGAAAACACACACACACACACACATATATATATATATATATATATATATATATATATATATATATATATATATATATATATATATATATATATATATATATATTCAAATACGAAGTCCCGCCATACGGTGCACAAATATTCATTCAAACATAGAAATAGGAAAACACATAAAAGGCGAACACAGGACATGTGGGGAAGGCGGTTTTTGAGCAGATCACGAAAGTAAAAATGTTTCCTGGACCGGGATTTGAACACACACACACACACACACACACACACACACACACACACATATATATATATATATATATATATATATATATATATATATATATATATATATATATATATAAACCATAAACCATAAACACAGTAATCAACCCGAAGGTCGGTTTAGTAGGTGATGGTAGAGCTCACCCATGTACCAAGCCCGACGGCGTGTTCACACACATTCACACATCAGGGTAGGGGGGCCAGTTCTATTCCCTGTGCCGGTTATGGTTTCCCAGGAAGATCTAAAACCCGAAAAATCAACTAGCTTGGGTGGAGCTGCATGTGCCCAAAGTGCCTTGCCCGGGAATCGAACCCGGGACCCTCTGGTCAGCAGTCTAACGCTCTACCCGCTAGACCACCGCGACCCGCATATATATACATACATACATATATATATATATAAAACTTAGACAGTAACACACAGCACGAGAACACATAAAAAGAACACTCACAATATTATCTTGATAATTTCAACGGACTTGAGCTCATAGTTATACAGACAGATGACAGTCATATCTTATCTTCCGAAGAAGACGGAGCTCTTTTTTTATTCAACACTTCCGTGTTACTTCGAAGAAATCATCTATATATATATATATTTGTCGTGGTGGAAGGGCTTGTGTGTTCCGATGACCCCTAGAGCTGTGCTGGCGGGAGTAATAATAATTACTCCTGGAAGGGTCACCCAGGCCAGATAGGTCGAAGGTTAGGAGCCAGACGAAAGGTAGTCCATGCAGCGAATATTCCTCAGTGAGGCGGCTGCAATGGCGTCTGACCCCAGTGGGGCGGCCATTAAGTGATGGTGTCACGTTAAAAACACTATTGAGGAAGGCTACGGGAAACCACCTCAATTATGATTCACAAGAATATAATGATGGGCACTATAGATAATATGAGTCCTGGCAACTACGGGACTCGGCCAAAGAGGCAAGGTTTCCGCGGTCGTCATCCCACGAAACCCTTGCAGGGAAGAAATAACTTCAGCAGGACAGAAGACTCAGAAGAAGGCGAAAGTAGTTAGAATAGGAACCTGGAACGTCAGGACAATGTTGAGGAGAGGCAAATTAGAAAATATCAAGCGAGATTGGAAAGAGGTAACATAGATGTTTTAGGCCTCTGCGAGGTGAGATGGAAGGATAGCGGGGATTACTGGAGTGACAATTATAGAGTGATATACAGCGGCGGGGACGAGAGCCAAAGAGGGGTTGCCGTGATTTTAAATAAAGGGGTAGGAAGAAGCGTAGTCATCATAGAGCAAGCGACAGATAGAATTTTACTCGTAGAGATTAAAGCAGAGCCGACGAACTTGGTCATTGTTCAGGTATACATGCCACCGAGCAACCACAAGGAGGAAGAAGTCGATAGGATGTATGATGAGTTAGAGGATATCATCGCGAGTGTTCCCGCAGGGAAATATTTCATAGTGATGGGGGATTGGAATGCGACGGTAGGCGAAGGAAGAGATGGTGGTGAGGTGGGGGACTATGGGTTAGGCACGAGGAATGAACGCGGGGAGAAAGCAATTGAATTCTGCAGGAGACAGGGGTTAGGCATCACTAACACATGGTTCAGACACCACAAAAGGCGTAGGTATACATGGAAAATGCCAGGTGACTCAGAAAGGTATCAGTTAGATTATATTATGGTTAGGCACAGGTTTAGGAACAGTGTGAAAAATTCGCACAGTTTCCCAGGAGCGGATGCGGACTCTGACCACAATTTAGTTGTTATGAAATGTAATGTTCGTTTGAAGAGGATAAGGCAAGGGCGGCGGGTTAGGAAATGGAATTTAGAAGCAGTAAATGGATTAAAGAGGAAGGAGTATCAGCAGGCTGTAGAGAAAATGATGGATGACGGTAAAGAACTTAGTAATATCGAAGAAGAATGGGAATGTATCAAGAAAGGGATATTGGAAGCCGCTAAAGACACTACAGGAACCGTTAACGGGAAAAGGATAAGGAAACCATGGGTAACGGATGAGATGATTGCAAAGATGGATTAGAGAAGAAGATGGAAGAATGTAAAAACAGAGTTAGGCAAAATGAAGTACAAAGAGTTAAGCAATAAATTGAGAAGGACCACAAATAAAGCAAAAGAAGAATGGTGGAAAACGCAATGCGAGGATATGGAAAGTTTACAGAAGAAGGGTGAAATTGGTGCTCTATACAGCAAGGTTAAGTTATTATCGGGAAGTAAGTAGGCAAGATCTGTGCTAACAGTTAAAGATAAATGGGGTAAGATAATAGTTGAACCAGTAAAAATCCAAGAGAGATGGAAAGAATATATAGAAACACTGTATGGTAAAGCACTTAGGGCGACAAGGATAGACATAGAAAAGGAACATGACGTAGAAGAAGATAGCTTAGGTCCAGGCATACTCGACGATGAAATAGAAAGGGCATTAAAGGAGATGAAAGCAAATAAGGCTGTGGGGGTGGACAATATTCCTGTAGAAATGTTGAAATGTTTAGAAAAATGCGGGAAGAAGGCCCTATATGGACTGATTCGTAGTATCTATGAGGAAGGAATCTGGCCGGAAGTTTTGTGAGATCGGTGTTAGTTCATATTCCAAAAAAAGCAAAGGCTTCGTCATGTGAGGCTTACAGAACAATAAGTTTGATATCCCACGCAGCTAAAGTTATTCTCAGTATCATCAACAAAAGGATAGAGAGTAAGGAAATGATTACTTAGGGGATGATCAGTTTGGGTTCAGGAAAGGAAGAGGTACGCGTGATGCCATTGCAATAATGAGATCACTAATCGGGAGGAATATAGAATACAATCAGGACGTTTTTGCCTGTTTTGTAGATTTCGAAAAAGCGTTTGATAGAGTGAATTGGGAAAAATTAATGCGTGTCTTGCAGAAAATAGGAATGGATTGGAGGGACAGGAGACTGATCCGCAACCTGTACATGTCTCAGACTACTCAGGTGCGAGTGGGGAACGGAGAGTCCGGATGGGCAGTGTTAGGAAGAGGTGTAAGGCAGTGTTCCCCATTGTCACCGGTACTGTTCAACGTATATGTAGAGGAAATTATTAAAGAGGCATGGGAAGAACTGGAGGTAGGAATGAAAGTCGGAGGGGAATTCGTAAAATCGGTCAGGTTTGCTGATGACCAAGCATTAGTTGCTCAGTCAGCCAAGGGGTTGCAAGTATTGTTGAGTGAATTGGAGGTTCAGTGCGATAAATATGGGATGAGAATAAATATTAACAAAACAAAGGTTATGCGATTTTCCAGAAAGAAAAAGGCTAAGCTAAATATTAAAATAGGCGGGGAAAAAATAGAGCAGGTAGAACAGTTTACATATCTCGGAAGTGTTTTGGACCAATACGGTCAAATTGGTAGCGACGAAAGGAGAAGAATTGCGCTAGGCAAGGAGGCTTTCTCAAGGAGGAGGGAATTGATGACGAGGACGTTGAGTAGGGATGTTAAGACAACACTCGTAAAAACTCTGATATGGAGCGTAGCTATGTTCGGCGCGGAAACGTGGTCGCTGAAGCAGGAGAATAGACGTAGATTGGAGGCTTTTGAAATGTGGGTGTGGAGAAAAATGGAGAAGATGAAATGGACCGAAAGGAATACAAATGAGGAAGTACTAGAAATGTTGGGGGAGGAGAGGGGTTTGTTGAGAGAAATCCTATGGAGCCAGGAAAAATGGATGAAAGAAAGAAAGGAAAAGAACTTCGTATTGAACGGTAGTGGAATATTGAAGAGGGTAATAGAGGGGAGAATGTTGGGCAAGCGAGGAAAGGGTAGGAACAGGATAGGGATGTTGGACGGGATGAAGGGAGGAAAGAAGTACACCGAGATGAAGAGGGACCTGATATAGTTTAACGAATGATGAGGTCTCAGGCGTGATGTGGTGGAAGCGTAACATATTAAAACCACAGGTATTGCAATTTTCCACTAGAAATTTTATTTCGACACTACCGGTTTCGATGTTTTCACATCATCATCAGGTGTGAGCACAAGTGCGTATCTTCTTCACATATATAGTTGCAACAAGGGGTGGGGGGGTTGAAGGAGGGAACAAAGGGGGGGGAGAAAGGGGGGAAAAGGAGACAGGGGAATTCCATGAGGGGAAGGTTGAAAGGAGGAGTCAAAGAGGCGGGGAGGAACAGTGGGAAATCCAAGGGGTGGTGGTGGAGGTTTTTGGGGGTGGCCATACTGAGAATTAACAATACGACAACCGGATTAGCACAGATAATGAACATAAACACTTGAGCTGTAGAGGGCCCCGCCGCAGTGAAGGGCCGGAACAATCAGCCCGTGGGCCTCGCGGGTGATGTCCCGTGGCGAGGGTCGTTGCTCCGCTAGCTGGACGACGTCCTTAGGACGCCTGCGGTACGTCGGGGGATCCGTGGTGTTTTCCATCGACTCCATCCGGGGAATCGGAAGAACGGGGAGGGGGGGGGGCAGGGGTGGACGTTAACGGGGAGGAAGTAGGAGGGGGGGGGTTCAAGAGAAAGGAAGGTTAAAATTGGGGAAAACTATTGGGGAAAATTGATGGCTAGAAGGGGGGAGTGTGAAGTGACAAACACATCATTAAGGAGGGGAATTCCTTTAATTGTGTGTTGTATTATTTCACACTGTTCGAGTGCGTCCAACTTGCGCCCTTTCGTTTGTAGATGTAGCACTTTAAATTCGAAGTTGCAGTGATGGCCTGTATCGATTATGTGTTTCGCGAGATTAGAGTTCGTGTTGTCTGCATAAATTCCTCTTCGGTGTTCCTTGATCCGATTGTCAAAACTCCTCCCTGTTTGACCAATGTAACTGGCCTGACACTCGCACTCAAGCATATACACGATCATGTGACCATAAGTTTGCCCCACGAGTTGTCAACCTTTCTAATAGTGACTTGTCCCCTTCCAATTTAGGTTTATTAAACAAAGGCCTGAAATATGCCCCTGTGATTCCCACTACAACCAACGGCTACAAAAACCTAGCGGCTGACCTCGATACAGCCCTGTCTCGTGAACCGATTGGAACCAAGCAGCTCATCGCCAACATCATCTCAGCAGACATAAAAAAGCATCCTTTCTACACCCCCCGTCCAGTGCGAGAAGATCTGACACTCAAGATCCTCAAAAAAGTAATTAAGGAGGGTGAACTCGCAGTCGTCAAGGCCGACAAAGGTAATTCCACAGTGATTATGGATAGGGTAAACTACATCAGCAAATGTGAAAACTTCATTGCCTCTACCAACTCCGAGATGTTACTAAAAGACCCCACACCTTCATATCAAAGGCTGGTAAAAAACGCTATCACTTCATGCAAAACTCTATTTAGTGATAAAGAAAAATTTTCCCTGTTGAATATGAACCCATTACCCCCAAGACTGTACGGCTTACCCAAACTACATAAACAAGACGTGCCAATCAGACCAGTGGTGTCGAGTGTCAATTCGCCAACACACAAGCTGGCCTTTAAGTTAAACTCAATTTTCCGCCAAATGTCAAACTTCAAACCTAAATATGGGATTAAAAATTCAGTCAATCTAGTGGAACAACTCCAAAATATCAACATGCCAACAACTGTGAAGTTAGTATCATTTGACGTTTGTAATTTGTTCACATCCGTTCCCACGCATGAGGCGATACTATACGCTCATGACATACTTTCAAAGGCCAACATCAGCCCGGATATCACCAGTGAATTACGCTAGTTACTTCAGGTGTGCGTAGATCAAAATTATTTCCTCTTTAATAACAAATACTATAGACAAAAAGAAGGCTTAGCTATGGGATCACCCCTCTCACCTCTCCTTGCAGAAATTTTCATGGACAATTTAGAAGAAAAGATATTTAATGGCAAAGATAAATTAGTAGATAATGTCCTCTATTGGTTCAGATATGTGGATGACGTTTTATGCGGCTGGACAGGGACCGATAGACAGTTGACGAAGTTCCATCAGTTGTTAAACTCCTTACACTCAGCCATTAATTTCACTATGGAAAAAAGCGTGGAAGACGAAATCAATTACCTCGACCTAACCATAGGCCTACATAACCAAAAACATACCTTCAAAATCTATAGAAAGCCCACCTACACAGATCAAGTAATTCCATCAGATTCGTGCCACCCTATATCCCATAAGCTAGCCAGTTTCCACTCCATGATAAATAGACTCATTAGAATCCCGATGTCCCAGGACAACTGGGACCGTGAAGTAAACATCATAAAAACCATTGCTGTTAACAACGGGTATAACGCCAACCTCATTGATTTGCTCCTCAAGAAGAAAAGAAGAAAACATGCCACCTCTATCTGCACTACACTCACACAGGACACGAACAAGTTAGATCGGAAATGGTGCAAAATTCCGTTCGTGAACCATCTTTCATACAAAATAACCAAAGCCATCCCCAAGGACAATTTCCGAATTTCATTCTACATTCCATCAACACTATCCAAGTGTTTAAGCCAGATTAAGGACCCGATCGACAAGAATAAAAGGAGTGGGGTGTATATGCTTGAGTGCGAGTGTCAGGCCAGTTACATTGGTCAAACAGGGAGGAGTTTTGACAATCGGATCAAGGAACACCGAAGAGGAATTTATGCAGACAACACGAACTCTAATCTCGCGAAACACATAATCGATACAGGCCATCACTGCAACTTCGAATTTAAAGTGCTACATCTACAAACGAAAGGGCGCAAGTTGGACGCACTCGAACAGTGTGAAATAATACAACACACAATTAAAGGAATTCCCCTCCTTAATGATGTGTTTGTCACTTCACACTCCCCCCTTCTAGCCATCAATTTTCCCCAATAGTTTTCCCCAATTTTAACCTTCCTTTCTCTTGAACCCCCCCCCCTCCTACTTCCTCCCCGTTAACGTCCACCCCTGCCCCCCCCCCCCCTCCCCGTTCTTCCGATTCCCCGGATGGAGTCGATGGAAAACACCACGGATCCCCCGACGTACCGCAGGCGTCCTAAGGACGTCGTCCAGCTAGCGGAGCAACGACCCTCGCCACGGGACATCACCCGCGAGGCCCACGGGCTGATTGTTCCGGCCCTTCACTGCGGCGGGGCCCTCTACAGCTCAAGTGTTTATGTTCATTATCTGTGCTAATCCGGTTGTCGTATTGTTAATTCTCAGTATGGCCCCCCCCAAAAACCTCCACCACCACCCCTTGGATTTCCCACTGTTCCTCCCCGCCTCTTTGACTCCTCCTTTCAACCTTCCCCTCATGGAATTCCCCTGTCTCCTTTTCCCCCCTTTCTCCCCCCCCTTTGTTCCCTCCTTCAACCCCCCCACCCCTTGTTGCAACTATATATGTGAAGAAGATACGCACTTGTGCTCACACCTGATGATGATGTGAAAACATCGAAACCGGTAGTGTCGAAATAAAATTTCTAGTGGAAAATTGCAATACCTGTGGTTTTAATAACTGATATAGTTTAGTTTTTTGGGTGGGGAGTCACAAAATGTTTATTTGATAGAGTTGTCCATCCGAAAACCTACCTTAACCGGTAGATTACCTAAAAATATAAATATATATATATATACGAGTTTATTACTGTGTTTATGGATTTTTTATATATACGAGTATAAAAAGTATAGTTGTATTCAGTACGTCTTAGCTCTCTTTTCGAAACATGTTTCAACCTTTAAAAGCTTTCCTCTTTTAAATAATGCTGTGTATATATTAAATGTGAAGATATGCAGCTTGTTCATCTTTTGAAGTATCACAGCTTTTTTATTCATCAAGCATACCTGTGATTTTCATATTGTTTTATAAGTTTATATTCATACATAATGCACCATAGTTACGGCAGAATATGTATTTTTCAATTCTGTTGAATAGATTGTACCCGTATGAATAGAAATGACTAATTTTTATATTTCAAGTGGAAGTTTAATTTTCCTCGGAGTTTTTTTCTGTATTCCTTAACCGCTCTCAAGAACTACTGTATTGATTTTCAATCCGTGCTTTAGATTTCTTGAGCAAACACGCTGTTCGCTTTTTTCGTTTTCCTTTGGGCGGTGGAGATTTTCTTTTAAATCTCATCATGCAATCAAGGACGAAGGAGTTGTTCGAACCCTCAAATTTCACACTGTTGGCCATCACGCAACGAATAAATACATTATCGCGTGCATAAACATCTCGCGCGGGCACATCTTTCTCCGGTCACTCCAGTCCATCCATTTCCCATCCTTGCACGGCGATCATTCTCATATATCCGTGCTGGGTCCGTTCATCTCTGGGCGCTCATTTGCCCTCGTCATTTCACCCACAAACTACGCACCCTCCTGCTTCACGTCTTCATTTCGCCTCCCTCCCCCCTTCGCGTCCCCTTCCTTCCCCGCGCCGCCGAAATCCACCCCGCCCGTTCCCTCTCCCCACTCGCCGAATCTCTCGCCCCGGGCTGCACTGCGCCGCCACCAATCATCCGCCCGCTTTCACCCTCTCCTTCCCCTCCCCGAAATTCCCACCTCGCCAAATTCACGTGCTCCTGCATGCCCTTTCTTTTCCTCCGCCTTCTACCTCCTCTCCAGAGCGTCGAAGCGAGGAAGGGAGAATATCACACGATGGTGGTGGTATTTTCAAAACCATAGCTCACCAAAATCCTTTAAGGGTGCACTAGGAAACTCAAGGAATATGAAGTAAAAATATCTGTATATTTTTTATGGCTCCAGGGGGTAAACTGGGTTGAGAAAATACCTACCTCTTTACCGTTCTGGCTCGCATGGCGCCTTCAGGAAAATCATAACATCTGATATTTTTTCTGTCAGATTCATTACTGGTAATAATGTAGAGGGTGACTAAAACATGCTGTCTTAGAAATTAATAAGTAAATAAATTTGAAAGTCCAGAATAACTTTACCTTTTTCAGCTTTGACGTTATGCTGCAAGGTTTACCTTTTTGTCTATTTAAAAATCCTTAGTCTTTTTTCAAATTTTAAATCTTGCAGTTTTATTTGGTATGTGTGTTAACCGAGTGGACTGTAATTAAAAAAAATACATTTTCTCGCATTGAAAATTATACTTTAATTCTGGGTCTTATCTTATCTGTCTCTCAAAAACATTTGTATATATTATTTGAGATTTTCTTTCAATATTCCACCCCGATGACGTTTCCGAGTACCATTTTCAGTAAGATGGAAGTCAACTTTTTTCACATTGATTTTAACTAAGTGTTAAATATTCATTAATTTTACAAGAGAAACATACAATTATTCATTTTGTAATAGTGCAAACGGAAATATACAAATTACAGAATTATCTGTTATAATTTTATTCATGTACGCTGCAATTCATCCATATAACATGTTTTCCTTGCTAAAATATTTAAATAAGAATGCCTAGGTACCCTTAGAAAATAATGCTTTCTATATGAATCTAATGTACGTACTACATTATTCATTCACTAATGATGCTCTAGAAAGTTTTTAGAAGCATAATCCATTGAAGTGCCATCACTTTAAACGGATTTATCCTACCCTAGTTTAACACGTGAGAGAATTATTTGATGTTTTTTCGAGTTTGGAAATTTAAATAGCACTTTATGATGGCCTTTCGTTTGAAAATATCACTCCATCCCAGTCAGTACAAATCGTTTCGTGGGATTAAAAACTGGAAAGGACAGAAAGAACTTTTTTCTTTGACATTTTTAATCTTCTAACTGAGGTCCCCATCAGAGTAAGCGGCTACCCTCTTGCTCAAAACGAGTTGCCTGGCCGAAGCATTTCAAATCTGGAGTGAGAATCATTTCTCTCCACTGGAACTACGCATCTGAGCATAGATTTGCAGCGGTGCGGATATCGGTTGATATGTCTTCTAAACCGCAGCAAAATGCGCATCTCGGATAAGAGAGAGTTGAGACAGCGAAGCAACACGACTGTCTACGAAATAATAGTTCATAAGATCTTTACGATAATCTAAACAACTGATTTTTTCAACTAAAAACAGCGTTGAAAATAAGTATATGATCACTTGTATGAATATATCTATTGTATTTATACCTTATGCATTAGTTGGGGTTGTGAAATGGTTGTCATCCAACAGCGTTTCTTATGCATCGTCGGAGATCTAAAGTAACGATCACCCGGTTAATATCGCGGATTGAGATGTTGCTTACATTTGTTAGATGCAGATGCTGTTTTGAGTACTAGGTCAGGAGGGACTACCCGACTCCCTGTCCCTTTCCCACCCAGCAACACTGCCGTACCCAAATCTTGTAGTAAATTCCATTTCACTTCTGGGTTAATCTTTGGAAAATGACTCCAGTAGAAGGAAATAGGCTAATAATTGAAAAGTGCAATTTACCGTTTGATCCAAAATGCGTTCTCAAAAATATGGATTATCAGTTCGAGGTTAATTTGTAAAAGATCCTCAAGTTACCCTGTTCCTTGCCATTATTTGCATTCTCCCATAGCTCCGAGATTTTCCCTTAAGTGCTGTCATAGACGATCTAAGGCTGATTCTTATTCATATCTCTAATTCACTCTGTAATTTTGTGCCTCCAAGTTTCCTTCAGATATTATGTTCAGCTAGCCATCGTGCCTCATGATTCGTCCAATTACCCTATACGCCTTGTGTCCACCATGTACCCTCTCTCTTCGGCAAACCTCCGAAGTAATTTTTCATGTTTAATTCTATAAATTTTATTTTTACCATTTTTCCTAAGGACCACATTTTCAACGCCTTAAAAATTCTCTTCCCGTCTTCTCCAAATACCTGTCCCTCCCATCCCTAAAAAAGTAACACCCACCATAACTTTAAAAAAATTGCTTTCTTATTACTCTACTATTAGTAATATCTGCGGCAGTCCATTACGGTAGGGTTCTATTATTTATATGAAAAATGTTTATTTTTATCCAGGAGAAATATCTAACACTACCGAGGTCCCAGCACTTGGAACAATGGACGCGAATGGTATGTGAGGGCAGATGACATGAATAAGAACCGTTGCCAGTGAATTATTTCTCCTGTATCTCTATGGGGTGCCCGAAATTCTGAGCAATGTTAGAAAGAAATACGATGTTGACGAGAGACCATTATGTTACGCATTGATATGTAAGCCACAGACGTCGATGTTTCACCATGGTAATAAAGATTAATGAACGATTGGAAATTTTAAAACGAGGAGAGAATACAGAGAGTAGAAATAAGAACAGAAAAAAGCAAATTATATTCGGATGACGTACGATGTTGTCCGCAAAATGTCGAAATTAAAACTAGAGACGAGTACGTACGATATATTAGCCTAGGCAGCAATCCAATGACCGGAATGGTCACTAAGGCTATATGAGTACATTAATTACGTTACTTTTTTTAGTCGAAGGATTGATTGCGGCTCTTTGAGCGTACGTTTATCTTTTTTCCCTAATGTTGAGTTCATTTGAAGTTCCTATCCTGCGTCTAAACAGAAATACATAGTGTGTATCCGCTTGTGAGCGCCCGCGTGCAGAAGTGGTCTAGATTTCCGCTGGCGACATCCTCAAATGGGCGAGGGTTAAAGAGAAATGTGCATCTGATCTATGAGAGTTGGATGTGTAAAGTTGGCAGCCTTTCCTCTGCTTGAAAGCCATTCTTTCCTCCTCTTCTCGTTATTTCCCTGAGCCGGATCAGGATTATTTGCGTCTCCACGCGCCAGCTCACCTTCGTCACCATCCGTCCTCTCCGTACTCCGCACCCCTCGTCCCCCCCTCCGCGCATACTTGCATGTCGTGGATCCCAAGCGCCCGCCTTGCTCATACCGCGGGCTAATTCCCTCCCCATATTCCTCCCTGGGAAGCTGAGGGCACCCACCCACCTCCTGCAGTCCTCGTTCCTTTCGTCCCCATCCCCTCAATCCTCGTAACTGAGCAAACACTTCTCTCATCTTCTTCCAGGGGTCCCTTGTCGTCGATGCCATCTATTCATCCTCCCCCCACGGTAAATAAAAAATGTGCGTGCTAAGGTTATTTCACTTATTCCGCGTACTATATGCGCCGAGACACACCCCACAACAGGGCTTAACGAGAGAACCGCAGAGTCTACTTCAAGGATAGAAAATGTTCTCAGTCCATGTCTACTGATCTAGGTGGAATGATTCATCTCAGTTGCAGTTTGGCATTGCAAAACTGAGGGCATGAGAGGAATTGAGGTCATTTCATATTCCTGCCAATGATTTCGTTATCATTGATCCATGCTATTTATTCCCAAGGAGGCTAACCAAATTTATGAGAGAGTTTCTTTCCTCCTAAGGTATCTAGAATTCTACAATCATTTCCGATCAACTCTACATTAACCACTAACACTAAAGGAAACATTACAGCTCTCCGTATTAACTGGGCTCAAATATTAATGGATGGTTACAACCCTGGACTATTTAAAAGATTAAACTTAGGTGAAATACGATTCCTTCCTTGATTAAAAAGGGAAAATTTAAGTGCTTGGAAATAAACCGGCTGATGAACCCGATGCTGTAGGGTAGAATTTCTTTCAGGGCTGGAGGGATCGAACTAATTGAATGGGGTTTTTCGAGCGAATAATATTCACAAACATTCGCGCGCCTATTATATGACTTATAAACGCTTCTACTCCCTTAGAAAGTGGTATTAAAAGGACTAGTTGATACTGTCTTAAGTGCTTCAAGTATCGGGATTTAATTTAACATTTGCTTTTAGGTCATTATCATGATTTTCTTTTACCAAATTCGTATTAATAAAACACCTGCGCTCCTCTTTTGGCCGGAGAGATTCTTATCGCCATAAAATTCTTTTGAAGAGTTATGGTGTAGCATACACAATTTTCATGTAGGTTAAATGTCCTGAGCTGGCCATGAGACTGGCTTTGCAACTGCATTCTCGGAGTAATGAATTTCAGTGTAGATGCGATCATCGCAATTTTTCATATTTTCAGCCCCATCAATTTCTTTGATCTTACTTAAATTTCAGTTTCTTTTACATTGATAAAGAATTTCAACTGACAACCAAAGACAATTTTAAGATAAATATCAATAACTCAGAATACACATATTTTTTTATATATACGATATATACATGTGTATAGATGATATATATATATATATATATATATATATATATATATATATATATTGGACGGCAAACAAATAACACGTAAAAGGACACACTGTAGATTATTTGTGCTTTCGGCCTACTCCGAGGCCTTCTTCAGGTCAGACTGATTTTCAGGTCAGATTGATTTTCAGGATAGACTGAGTTCTGAGTTTTATTCTGTGCTCTATTGTGCCGTCCAAAAGTTATATTGCTCTCGTGAGTACTTCCGCATCATTTATATATATATACACAATATATATATACACACAATATATATATACACACACAATATATATGTAAATATAAAAATATTTATGTATGTATATGTGGGGATAGGAAAACACAAAATTATATAAAGAGAAATTTCCTTATATCTATTTCTATGTGTGAAGTAATTTTTTTCGCCGTATGGCGGGTTTTCGTGTTTGAATATATATATATATATATATATATATATATATATATATATATATATATATATATATATATATATATATATATATATACACACACACATTCAAACACGAAAACCCGCCACACGGCGAACAAGTATTACTTCACACATAGAAATAGATATAAGAAACTTTCTCTTTCTATCTTGAATGTGTTTTTCTATCCCTTCTTCTTAAAAAATATATATATATGTGTTTTTATATTATTATCCATTTATCTCAGGTGATTGACCCAGTACATAATATTTTAATCTGTACTAGAATAGTACTTCATTCATTAGGGTTATTGGATATCGTCCTAGAAGATAAAATTTATATTTTACGCAAAGACGCTCGAATTAATTTTCCAGTCTCATGCCGCTTACCGTTGTTCTTAATCTCATTTTCCAGGTAAGAATATAATATAATATTTTTAGCATTCTGTGCGACAATTTATTGCTCGCACCCTACAATGTTGATTGCCTCTTTCTGCATTCGTGCACTGATAGCTAACAGTATTTGTCATTTCCTTATATTTTTTACCTGGGCTTCATAACCAGGGTGGAATGTTCGCTGTTGTTTTAATTTCATTTGAACACGTGTTTTAGTTTTTTGTTGGGTCCAGTGAGATTTCTTTTAAGATCAATTAATCATTTAAGTTGTTCCTGAGGCAGTTTTGTGAGTAAATTTATGGTGAATATCTTCCACATTTTTTGTGTTCTGTACTGGAAAATAAATGCCCTCCTCGAAAATAAAACGTGTTAAAATTTATTGTGTGTCGTGACCCTTTAGATGGCGGGAATGATTCCGTTTTTAGCGACATGCTACGGTTGAAGAAAAGTGAATGCCATCAGGAGATAGTTTATTGCGCGGACTGACATCACATTGGACTCGGTGGGAAATCAATGTTAAGGATACAAATAATATAATGCTTTTGAATTGTCTGAAACGTGAATTATTTTACATTAAAGTATTCCAAACTGATGGCATTTCCCGACAACATTGACCTTTGAAAAAATTTACGACGAATCCCGAGGAATAAAGGATTATCGTGCTTTATCTTCGGAAACCTTTCACACCTAAGTATTGCAAATGTAGAAACAAATGATGTGCAACATAGCGGCATTTGAACTAATGTGCGTGACGGAAGTCTCAAGTTTCGTTCAGCCTAGAAATTTGTTAGGCGTTCTTATACCACTAATTCTCCCAGTTACTTTCCTGAAAATTCGTAACATCAAGTAATTGATTAATCAGACACTCTATTGAGATACAGAATTTCATCTTCAAAGCAAGAAATAGCTTTCCATTGCCACAACGCATATCTTCCGTCGATACTTTTCAAAGGTCTTACTAAAGTTCATGTTTGAATGATTTAATAATGGTAGGAGCAATGTTCGATTATCTGGCATTGTAAAGCTTCTCTCCTTCAATGTATGAGAATGTATCCTTTCTTTCGTATGGGCTTATTACTTTTATGCTGAAGTCTTTAGCCTCGTGAATCTTCCAATCGCCCAAGTACGCGGAGTACAGCAACTCAGAGGAAAGGTACCAAGTGGTGATTATAACTTACGCCTTAGACATCAATGAGGATCTGAGGTATACATGTATTCTTCGGAATTTATCATCTAAGAAAAGATGACTAGCCCCCAGGTACTAGCTCCGTTCCAATACAAAATTTCTCATGGAAATCTCTGTTTCATCTTCAGCAGCATGCTTAAAAATCGACCCCACGACATTCATTCACCGAAGAAATTTCGAATTGCGCTTTTAATAAAAATTAAACTCCATAAAAGTTTATCTGATATGGGAACTAAAATACGGGTCGTTCGCTTTCCAGGTAAAATACTGGTATTTAAACTTCACGTCTATTTTAAGTTGATAAGGAACTACTTCCTTCCATCTGCATAATATCCCGCAAGCTTCGGCTAGGGTGTTTGGCGGGGGATGTTGTGCCACCAGCTATATATGCATGAATATGAGCTCACATAGGTATCTGAATATATATTAGCATATATTTATCTGAATATATATATTAGCGCATATTTCTCCTTTACGCCACTCTTACCTCTGTGTTGAACCAATTTTCCAATCCTTTTCCTCGAGTTTGTCTGTATCATAAAGTTAATTACTGGCAACGTAAAAAAACTACTTTGACATATTTAGAAATTTTTCCGGCCCCAACATATTTATTTTTGACTCATCATTTTTGATTAGTCTTTAAGCTTGACACATTGAGGACGCTAATGTGTAATTTCGGACGGTTCGCTTTCCTGTTCGTTTTAGCCTTCAGCCTATGCCTGGATTCAAATTCAAAGAACCCTTAGTTATCAATGCATAAGTTGACAAAATGTTTTGAATATTCTTTAGAACGAAATATTAAGGAAATATTAAAATTTGATGTTGGATGTTAGATGTTAACTTCCTCCTGCCGCGCAAAATGGCAGTGGAATGTCGGTCACTGCGGATAAATATCCTCGGGCACAGCCATATTTTGAATGTATTCCTGAATACCTGATTAGCCTAAAACCGTATTGGGAACCAAGCATAAACAAGCGCCTTAATCTGAATTCGTTATTTCCCAGTGGGCTCCTAGGTACGATGCCTGTTTTCTCTGATCTTTAAATATCATTCCTGTTCGTGAATAACGTGTTTTATGAAAGGTGGACGACATATCCGGTCCCAACGCTGATTTAAGTGAGATTTGAATATTTTTTGAAAGGAATCATACTTAATCTCTATTTATGAGTTCAAACATTTTATTTGAAAGTAGGTACACATCCCTGGACCACTGAAACGGTTTACAGTCGCAATAAAGGTCCAGAATAATCAAGAGGTTCATATTTTGTTTGGTAAAAATTACTTCTAAGTTGTGCGAAAATTTGGCAATGTGAGCGACGCCCTGTATTTGGGAAAACCTGCCGTGGAATTTACTGCGCAATTCTTTTCTTGCTGGCGACTGTCCTCGCCACTCCACCTCCCTTAATGCCTCCCTTCCCTTCTCATCAATCTCCTCCCCGCTTCCCGCAGTTTGCCGCATTCCTTTGTTGATTCGGAAGATGTTCCTTCGGCTTTTCCTTCCCCCGGCCCCCTCTCTCGATTCGCCCATTCGCCACCTGGTGGGCCGAGGCGAAGTCGGCGCGATTTAGATCCGCTGCGCCTTCGGTGCGTTGCTCTCTCTCCCCAACCTCCGGGAGGTCGCATATCTCCAACCCCCCACCCCCTCCCCATGCGACCGACCTCAGCTCCTCACGAATTAAACCCTCTTTAGAAATCGCTGGAACACCGATCCACTCTTTCCGTTTGTCATCCCTTTTGTTTCTCCTCTTTTGCCCCGCTCCTCCTCCCCCCTCCCCAGCTTATACGCTGCATAATGGTTCCCAGGCTCATCCCTTCGCTCCCATCCCTAGATATCCTCGGAAACTGTTCGAAGCACGACCCAAATGCCTGTTCGACTGGGATTTTGTGAACAGATTCTAACAAAATCGACCGATAAATGAGGCAGTGTTTTTCTTCGGTAACGAAGAATGCAGTTCGAGGTACTCCATTGCATTCAACGACACGTGTCTTCGGTGATTTCGGTCAAGAGGGTCTCCAGGGCCGATTCATTAGAGCCGTCTTCTCGTTTCAGCTTTAAAAATATATTTTCAGTGAAAGAGGGAGATGACATAACAGGTTGAGCTGTTTTACTCAGGTTCTTGTGTTCCAAGTTGGGGAAAGTCCATGCATTTAAAACTAACACATACGATTTTATAATTCAATTCTGGCACGGAGAAAATTGATAACTGCCCCCCAGCTCCAGATTGTGCGAATTTCGCACGCTTTAGGGTTTAGTTTGAAGTGAATGCTATCCTCATCTATCAATATCAGCATTCTGGTCGATTACTATGAATTTAAACAGCATTCTTAAATATATATGTAACGCCAAAAAAATATTAAACTTTTGAAAAACTTATTAAAAAAATTATTATGTTTTCTCTCTTCACTAATAAAAATGTCTCTTAATACGTCAATGAGTGTAAGCTTTTGAATGTCTTTTACGGAAGATATTTTGACTCTTACTTAACAAATTATATTTAAATTTGACAATTCCTAGAGTAAGTAATTAAAATAAATTATTAAGTAGAAACGCTTAAATATAAAAATTATTTCTTTCTTAACTTATATTAAAGCTTGGTATTTTTGTTTAGAAATAACATATACAAAACATCCCTCTTCCTCTATATCAAAGATGTAAGATTTTAGCAAGAAATAATTTGCCAGAAAGTGAAAATGTGTTTGTGATGTACAATAGACGTAGAAACTTGTAATATTCTCCAATTCTCTTTCAGTCAAAAGAAATATTTTCTATGAATAATTTACGATAATGATTCTTTTTCATGTTTTGGTCAAGAGTCTGTTTCTGCTCCCGTTATTTCTTCCTGGAGAATTAAGCTCTCAGGTCTACAATGAAAGCTCTTATTATCAGTTCCAATCCACATTGATCTGAATTATCTGAATTTCATCCATCCCGTGAAAATTGCGTCGTACTTCCTATTGGCAAATGACAGAGGTCCAATGCTGCAATCCTTCTGTCAAGTACTTGGCACCATTCAAAATTGAGCCAATAAATTTTCATGACTGTGAGGGTGATGAGATTTCCATTGTCAGGATCACTGTTGTCACATCTTGAAATACAATTAACATATCTCTCTAGCCGTGAAACTAATTCGATTGAAACCGTAAAGTATTTTTATCATTACATACAGTATAAAATAAATAATAAAATAAATATAAAAAAATCCTGGATCATTGGGGACGAGATTAACTTAAAACAGTCATTCTCAGGGCACGCCATAGTTTTCTCTTATAATATTTACAAAGTGTTTGCAGAATACCACGGTTCTCTCCCGTGAAAAGGTAAATCGCTCAGATTATGGAAAATACCACATCATATAGTTTTATCAGCAAGATTTTTACTTACATAGTGATAAGCATTTGACTGTAAATTTTGGAAATAATTATTCATCTTTTTCAATTCACTTTCGGAAAGTGGTGTCTATTATTTGAGAATATTAAATTTGCACGTCCATTTTAATATTTTGCAATAAGATTTTTCATAATGGCATCGCAGTGAATTAAAGTTTAGCGAATTGTGGTGAATCCTAGAATTTGTATCACATATCGTATTTGTTAAAAAAAGCTTTCTTCAGTTTCTGTCTTCTTTTTTGACTTTTTACCTTGAATTAAATGAGTCTCCATGAATCGAATGGTTACCTAAATATCCGAAAGCACCTGAAAGTTATTGATTCAATTTTATTTTGACCATTTAAACCAAAATTCCCAGCAGAAGGTTTTTCGACGGCTGCATTTAAGTCATTCTCGACTGCATCGTATAAGTGTAACGAAATGCAGAAAGACAAAAAAGCAATGCTTTTTTTAGCCATTCAATTGTTTCTATCCACGATAGGTTTAAATAAACTCAACTTTTTACTAGCATACCTGCAAAATGTGACTGATGGAAAATAGTTCAACATTCAAACATATTGGTTCGGGATATTCAAATTCGATATGGTTATCATGAAAGTCATTTAAATAGAAATAATATCGTAAAAACCAACACCGAGTCCTATCTCCAGTCAATGATTTAGCACATACTCTTTTCTGTCGCTGTCATCAGGGTTAAAGTTTCCAAGTGATACTTATGACTATGGGCTGCCTCTTAGCACACACTACTCTTGTTGCTTTAGAGCCGTGGACTTAATTTGGTATATTTCCCTCCACCAGAAAGTCCCGTTATTTGCTGTAGAGAATGTACTACACTGAGTAAACTCTCTCTGACTCTCCTCTGAGGTCTCCAAAATGAAGTTTGTGCTTTCAAGTGCGAAAATGGTTCTTGTGAGTAGACGGTGTACCCATGGGATTAAAATAATTAGGCCGAGGGGGATCGTTGGGACATTGAGATTTCAATTAAACTCTCTCCTTTGAAAACAAAACAATCTTGTAAGGGCGAGATCCTAGACCCGTTCCGGGCGATCCTAGAAACGCTGACACCCGCGTGAAATAAAAGGGACTGCAAAAGGAAGATGGATGATCCTGATTTAGTTCCGAGAGAGGGATACTAATAAAATAAACTATACTCTCGTGGACGTGCGATCCATCCGCTGAACTACGCGGTGCCGTAAATATGAAACTTTTTACTTTTCGGCCCGGTAGCGCGCGAAGTCCCTACCGGCTCCTGAGAGGACTAAATCGATAATCAGCTGGAATCGTAAGAAACCCAGCTTCTTAGGGAATCCGAAGAGGCAGGATGGCGACACGCGGTAGAGGAAGCCCTTTGTTTGGCCAGGAGAAAAAAACATTGACAGTAGTTCCATAAGTGGAGCGGGGTTAGTGGCAAAGATTAGGTATCCCGATAAAGAGCGAGCGATGGGGGCGAGAGGATTTGCTCCATTGGAGTGCGATGGAGAGGGAGTGACGGGAGCGATAAGTGGCGAAGGAAGGAAGCGGGTGTGTGGAGGTGTGCTCGCCGGAGAGAGAAGTGACCACGTGCGCTATGAAGTTATGTGAAGTGGGAAGGAGGCAAATAAACTGCTGGGAGGTCAGTCGGTGAGACTGACGGCTTAGAAGCGTTCCTCTTATATGGAAGGATTGATTGGAGGTGATAGGCGGGTAAAAAAATAAAGGGCGCGTGGGAGATATTTCTCATTTATTTCCATCTCGATGAACAGAAAGCGGTCGTTTGTTAGCGCCATGTGGTGATATTGGCGGTGGACTGAAGTGTCATATTGTTTCGATTTAAATTGCATGCGCGAGGAGATTCCGTGTGTTGGCAGTGCCCATCGATCATGTCGGTGATTACCTCCATTCCCTGCGCACTCCACCTACGTGCCTCCAGGATCTAATATTTCAATTACCCAGCCCTCATTATATTATAGTTTTAAAAGCAGTCAACGCTTTGAACGTGGATTGGTTGTCATTTATTTATTTAAACGATGATCATTGATAAAAGTGTCGGATAGAATGAAGACTTGGTTATAAATTCCTCGTGTTTCAATGATAAAAATGTATATGGGTTTTAATAAATCTGTCTCTGTAGACATAAATTGAGCTTTAGCTAAAAGTAAATTATTTCGAGTGGAATTTTCTCTTAATTTTTTTAGCTGGTGCATATAAAATTTCATCCTGGTTATTCATATTTCTTCACCTGAATGTCTTTAACACCATTCATGAATAAAATATTTGACCGAATTGATTAGTGTCTTAGAAACTGAGGTCGTATGAATCATATGCTTAGTAAAAATCAGTATTTTCAATATCAGGATATAATAGCTGCCGTGTTTACAATGCAACTTAAAGTAGTTAAAAAGAAAAAAATGCTTTAAAAAGGTCCGAATAAGTTAAATCGCGCTTCCTATATTTGCATTAAATGCCTATTGTATCAATAAATTCGGCATATATTCTAATGAAATTAAATGTTTTTCTTTTGCTTTGCCACTGAACTTTTCACTGAAACTGAAAAGTTAAATTAAAGATGAACATAGTGCTCATCGTTTGTTTTTCAGTCTATGAATCTTAAAACCCGTTGTGCTGTTTAACTCTCTAAATAAATTTATTTAAATATAATCATATTAATTCACCCATGTACATATTACTGCGAACTAATGGAGACATTGTCTGGCTTTTTTATTGCATAATGATATAATAAACGCATGATAATTTAATAGACCATTTCAATGTCTCCTTTTTACCTCATAAATATTTATTGGAGAAGGACGTGATAGTTTTGCTAGAACTAAGAAATATATGGCACTTTCGTCTGGTGGAAATGCCGTAAGCCAGGTCATTTTGATTTATGCTAGGTTTACCGGACACACTCTGTAAACAAGCTAGGTAAATGAGGTAAACAGGCTTCTGAAATAACCCTAATTAATAAGTGAACGCACAATAAGAAAATCAATTCGAAATATTATAAAACAAAAATAATTGACGCTTTCTAATCGTGCTCTCTTATTTCGACAGATTTTTTCCAAGCACCAGATTTCCTGGGGAACCAAAATCTACAAATGCGGGGATAGCGAGGATGCCAGTGATTATATTTCGATTTCCTTTCAATAATAACCCAGCCGAAGCAACCGAATATTATTTTGAAAGTCCCAAATTTAATGGTTTAGGCAAACACTAGTATTTACATAATGTAAATATGTATGCATTTGCATATGAGTCCGCGTGTCTGTACATAAGAGAAATTAGGTGTGCATTTTTGTATGAAATCATATTTCTGCATATGGAGCGGGAGCCCATGCACTCATCTCTACCGCGGGCTACGTTCGAAGTGTAGATGAACATTCTCTGTAAATGTAATACTTCACTACAAGGTACGTAAGTTCTATTATAGACTAACAAAACCACCCAAAAGCTTACCCACTAGTTCTTTTTTATTTCTACTATTATCGTAAATGCCATAACTTCCTTAATTTTATTGTTAATTTACTTAAATGATAGAGTAATTCTGACCAATTTTGGATGAAAGCTGGGATATTTGATGACAAATGTACGTAACGCTCGACTATGCAGATATTACGTTTTCTCAAACCCGCTAATCCCAATATGTGATTTTCGGGAATCTAGATAAATAGGTGGAACCATAATTAGTACCAGAGGGGAAGGATCTTCCTCTGAAACCCACGACATTTCACTCGTCGCAAAGGATGTTTATCTCACTCTCGACTTTCTATTTATCGACCCTGGTGGTATCATTGAAATGGGATTCACTTCGCCCCAAAAGGAAACACTCAAACCAAATGATTCCATCGAATAGCAGGGCTTAAAGTAGAATATGTGCTGTTTTTTATTTATGCATTCAGAAGTAAGTCAGTTTATGCATTTTGCTGGCTTATAACCGCGGATCTCATTACCATCATCTTTAACGGATCTCAAGACTTGTCATTTTAATTTTCCGCACAGTTATTTGACACATAGATATTATATGCACCTGTGCGCATATTTATGTATGCTTACATATCTATATTTAACACTTTTGTGAGAGTCTCACGGACATGAATAATCATGTAAATGGAATTAGCACTAGTAGGCAAAGACAAAAATACCGAAACACATATAAAAGAGACACTCACTGGGTATCGAATTTTTGGTGGTCTAACCACCTTTCTCAAGAAGAGGAAGGAACGGAACTGAGGTAAAGGAGGGCCTGGAAGTGCTGGATGGAAGGAGAAGTTGGGGAAAAGTATGCGAGGGGAAGAGTTAGGCGGGGGATATTTAAAATGGTGGTGATGATATGGAAGGTGTTGGGGGTCGAGGGGGGATGAAATTATGTGTAAAAAGGGGTAATTAATGTCTAATATTAACACCTGGGCGATTCCAGGAATCCAGGAGCTAGATGAAAGTTTGCTCTATTGTTTTGAGTTTCAGTGGAGTTCGTGTATCCATCTCAGCTTCCCTCCCACCCTCAGACCCTCCGCATTCGCCCGGCAATGTGAATGTTATATTAAAAAAAAATATATATATATATATATATATATATATTATTAGGTAATCTACCGGTTAAGGTAGGTTTTTGGATGTACACAACTATCAAATAAACATTTTTTAACTCCAAACAAAACCCAATCCATCAACCTACTCTCCATCAGGTCCCTCTTCATCTCTGTGTACTTCCTCCCTTCATCCCGTCCAACATCCATATTATCACTCTATCAAACGCTTTTTCGAAATCTACAAAACAGGCAAAGACGTCCTGGTTGTATTCTATATTCCTCTCGATTAGTGATCTCATTACTGCAATGGCGTCACGCGTACCTCTTCCTTTCCTAAACCCAAACTGATCCTCCCCTAAGTAATCATTTGTCTTACTCTCTATCCTTTTGTTGATGATCCTGAGAATAACTTTAGCTGCGTGGGATATCAAACTTATTGAACATAGAAATACCTATTTCTATGTTTGAATGAATATATATATATATATATATATATATATATATATATATTATTACATATATATATATATTTATGTATATTTTAATACATATATATATATAATATTATATATATATATATATATATTACATATATATGTTACATATTTACACACATAAACACAGTAATCAACCCGAAGGTCGGTTTAGTAGGTGATGGTAGAGCTCACCCGTGTACGGCGTGTGAATATTCACACATCAGGGTAGGGAGGCCAGTTCCCTTTCCCTGTTCCGGTTATGGTTTCCCAGGAAGATCTGGTACCCGAAAAATCAACTAGCTTGGATGGAGCTGCAGTTGCCCAAAGTGCCTTGCCCGGGAATCGAACCCGGGACCCTCCGGTCAGTAGTCCAACGCTCTACCCACTAGACCACCGCGACCTATATATATATATATATATATATATATATATATATATATATATATTTTTTTTATATTTCTCGATCAGTTTTAAATTATGTTATGTAATCCCCCAAGCTACTGTTATCATTGATCCCATTGAAACAAAATCAAGGGTTCAGGGGTTTTTATTCATCGATGTAAAACTATGATTTTCTTAAAGATTCTTAATTTTCTCGTTTTGCGTACAAATTCTGAGATTTTATTTATTAAATAATTTCACTCGTGAAAATTTTAAACCTCATTTAGGCTCGTTTTGCACAGTTACTGCCCAGGAACTACAATGGTACATTTTCTAGGTACCCCATGGGAGAAGAACGAGTTGGATTGAATGTTTCCGTGCATCCGAGGAGAAAATTATTAGCTGCGATCGCAATTAAAGGAGTATTTGTTTCAATCGCAAACCCGCGTCCCTGATTCACCAGATGCGATCTCCTCCTTTGCTATTCCATTTGCCCATTGTCTAAGGACCGGTGGACAACCAGGAATTCCTTTCACGGGTGATGGGAAAACAAGAGGGAATACCTATAATGGGAAGCCGGTGGCGATAAGGGTGCGAGGAGAGAGGGAGGCAGTAGCGCCTCCTCGCATGTGAGAATAAAAGTCCGTCCATGCGATCCCCGGGGGCGGAAGAGGAACTGTTGAGTGCCCTACTCGCACACTATTGCGAGTGGCGCTTGCAGCCGGGGCGGGTTTACTCAGGGGTATTTAATCCTTGAGCGGGGAAAGGGAAGATGTCGTAAGTTGTATCGCTGGGTTGGTATAACGTGTTTTGTACTTGACTTTTTGAGTGCCTATTGCCGTCACCTTTTGGAATTTTCTTAAGTAATGAAAATACACTCGAATCTTTCAAGCCATGAAACGACCATGGGCAGTTTTGACGCAGTTCCACACAGCTGTATTTATATATATTCTGGCTTTATTCTATATTCATAGCTGTATTTATGAGGGTAAATTGTCGTCGTTGAATTCACCACTTATTTTATAGATTTTCAGTTACATCCACATTTACAATTTAGACCCATATATCAAGATGATATATTAATTTTGTTTTTTATTACATTCAGTAAAGGATATCGATATATTTTTGGAAGTAATAGGTAACACTTAATGTAATGGAGGCCAATTTTATCCAATTAATATATTGAGTGAATCTTGGAGTAACTAAATATCATCTTTAGTCACGACTGTTGCTTATTTTCTGGTGTTGCGTTTTCAGTATAATCTAATGAATAAGCCATTAAGTGGATAAATTTGGCATAATATTTGGAGCATGGGTATAATAAATATAAATATCCTAAAATTTACAGGGCACTAAAATAAGTTACTAGTTCGTAATAGTATGCTGTTCCTAATTTGCACCATGTTATATGGTTTGTTAAAAACATTTTAAGAGTAACTCTCCAATAGAAATAATAAAGCACATCTCAGTGATGGTTTCTACTTTAATTATCTGTGTCTAAATTCCTGAATAACGAAGTAAGATAACGAAATAGTTAACTTATCCAGTGATAGCTCATAAGAAATTGGCTAAAATGTGATTACGTTTAATTTGGATGTATTGTTTCACGGAAAAATATAACTGTGCCCTTTCAAACAAGGTATATCACTATGTTTACATGTCCAGATTGAAAATACGGTCACCATTTGAGAATCTGCGGGTGAAAGTTAATTTTTTAGGATTCTAAAAAATAATAGTATACTTTTAATTAAACTTAAAACAATATATTAGTTTAAACATCATAAACTGAAAGTAAATACGTACAGTCCAGTTAATTCTGTTTATATTGTCAAACCTCTGAAAAAAGATGAATTTCTAATCATTGCTACAGTGGTGGAATGGAGCCGACTTCATCCTTTGTATGTTACGCTAGTATTTATATGCAGCAGAACTTCAGTAAACAGGAGGAGGAAACACTTCCTGTTTTTGTGTTTTTTTTTCTAGAATACCTATTCCATTTGGGTTTTTAACTACGTGCAGGCATGGGAGACGTGAAGGCCGAGCCCAACACTCTTGTAACATGCTGGCGACGACTTTTGGAGTTCAGTGAACCTTGTTTTACGGGACTCCTAATGCAATTCATTAAAAATACATGAGACGTGGACACCACTTCTGCTAGTTAGAGATGACGCACTTTTTATTCCATTGCAATTGTAAAGAGATTCCGATACCAGTGTAGTCTTGAATTTTAAGCGTATCAAAAACGCCAGGACACTTTAATCAGCCTGAAATCTCTATTCAAAGCATGTACATGTTAAGTCACGGCGGCAAATTTTGATAGTCGATACGATGAGCACTTATTTCTTTTTGTAGAAAGACTCGAACCTTTGTGTTTTCCACGAAATTGAAGCAATTTCAAAAAATTACAGGAGTGAATAATTAATGGAATAGGTTTTTACTGTACCGTTTACAGTTACATGCAATTAACTATTTAAATAATTCTGAAATTCCCCAAACCATTCGTTTAGCTTTTTTGTAAATTTAATTCTAAGGCTCATTGGACATGAAACCAATTTTATAGGAAATAATGAGATACCTCTGGACAAGTTTTCAATTGGCCAGTAACTATTTCAACCCCGCCGAAAATTTTGTTCATTCTTTTCTAGAAATTAATCATTAGTGTAATCAATTTTTGGTACGCGTGACGCCATTGCAGTAATGATATCACTAATCGAGAGGAATATAGAATACAATCAGGACGTTTTTGCCTGTTTCGTAGATTTCGAAAAAGCGTTTGATAGAGTGAATTGGGAAAAATTAATGCGTGTATTGCAGAAAATAGGAATGGATTGGAGGGACAGGAGACTGATCCGCAACCTGTACATGTCTCAGACTGCTCAGGTGCGAGTGGGGAACGGAGAGTCCGGATGGGCAGTGTTAGGAAGAGGTGTAAGGCAGGGTTGCCCATTGTCACCGGTACTGTTCAACGTATATGTGGAGGAAATGATTAAAGAGGCATGGGAAGAACTGGAGGTAGGAATGAAAGTCGGAGGGGAATATGTAAAATCGGTTAGGTTTGCTGATGACCAAGCATTAGTTGCTCAGTCAGCCAAGGGGTTGCAAGCATTGTTGAGTGAATTGGAGGTTCAGTGCGATAAATATGGGATGAGAATAAATATTAATAAAACAAAGGTTATTCGATTTTCCAGAAAGAAAATGGCTAAGCTAAACATCAAAATAGGCGGGGAGATGATGATGGTACTGGAGATGGTGGGGGAGGAGAGGGCTTTGTTGAGAGAAATCCTATGGAGGCAGGAAAAATGGATGAAAGGCGTATTGAGCGGTAGTGGAATGTTGAAGAAGGTAATAGAGGGGAGAATGTTAGGCAAACGAGGAAAGGGCAGGAACAGGATAGGGATATTGGACGAGATGAAGGGAGGAAAGAAGTACACAGAGATGAAGAGGGACCTGATGTAGATTAGGTTGCTAGATTGGGCTTTGTTTGGAGTTACAGAATGTTTATTTGATAGTTGTGTACATCCAAAAACCTACCTTAACCGGTAGATTACCTAATAATAATAATCAATTTGAAAGAACCCAACGTTAATAAAAGTCAGATAATATGAAAACTAATGTTAGTTCAAACCTCACACTATTTATTCTGGTAAATTTAATGAACACTCTTTAATTATGATGCATTCCTTACCCTTATCTTTCATCTTAAACATTAATAAAATTCAATCCGTTTAATACAACTTCCATAGATCCACCCATGGCTTCCCTCGGCCTCAATTTGTTTCCAATAGGACCCAAAGAATCGATGGAAATGCTATTGCTTCTTGGATGCGGAGCATTATATTCAATTTTATTGTTGTTTTACCTGCGATAATTCCCACAATGTGTAGAAAATATAAAAAGCAATAATCATACTTCGCAAACCGCTCTGCTCGAAGAAGGTTGCATAATAAAATATACACGTACCAGCATTGTCAGTGCGTGCCGTAAAACCAAGGATTGCATTCGAAATGAGCATCACCTTCTAAGTATCACGGCGGGATCTTACCTTTTACGGATTTATTAATCCTATTACACCTAAAAGCGCCTTCGGAACAAGAAAAAACCGATTAGTAAAAGACGAGATTAGTTGGATTACAAGGAGACGAGGGAGCAAACAAGCTGAAAGAAATTAAGCGAAGAGATTGGAAGCGTGAGATATGGCAACTCGTCTTTCGCTCAAAACAATTCATCAGTGAAATATCTACTACTGGATCTGATCCATGGGATAGAGGTGACCATTTATCTTTTTGCTTCGTGCCTCCTCCAACGCAGCGAATCACAAATGACAGAGGGGCAGAGAGGAGGAAAAGTGGGAGAGTTGGGTGGCGAGGGCGTGGGAATGGAGCAGAGTTTCCACTTATCTGAATGTGGTGCTCTCGAGGGCGATCGCTGTCGCTTTGGAAAAATGAATCGGTCGAAGTTCTTTAAATGAAAATGAGCGAATAATAAATTATTTGAATGATGAGTCAGGGGAAAAAATGAAAATTCCCGCATAAATAATAATAAAAATATGACAAAACCCGCACATGTTGTAAGATCATGGGCAGCTTATAGGTTAGAAAAGAAATTATATGGTTAATAGGATACAAATTCAAAGATCAAGTTTAAGTGTTAGTTCATTCCAATAGACCCTTAGAGATCTGGGAAATTCAATGGAATATGATCAGTGGGTCATCTACAATTTCATTTATAATCCTTGCCTTGTCTGACAATTTTATCAATAATTCAAACAATTTGATAATAATAATATTGTTCGATATCTTTCATTTTTATTCCACGCACGATATTTACCCGATTGTGTGAAATAGATGCCATCGCTTTGAAGAAAAATGTGTCATTTAGGCCGGTTATCGGTCGCTACTGAAGGGTACTCTCCAACCTTTACAACCGGTACGCACAGCAAACGACTGTCGCAGAATCACGGGGCCAGACTTCGGTAAGCGGGAAGGGTTCATAAAATTTTCTCAGCCTTCGAGGGCTTTAGAACCGAGTAACGAGGGGAAAGACGCGTAAATGCGCGAGGACTGTTACCGTCCTGGTCCAGGCGTATCGCCATGGTCGGCCGGTCGTTGGTTTGGCGCGCGGGGAGTCGTAAGCACGCGGCCCGCTTACGAGGGCGCCCAGCGGTGTCTTCCATTCCCTCGCGTCGCCTAGAGAAAGAGGAGAGGGGTGGTTGAGAATGGGAACGAGGGAATGGCGGGGATCGGAAGGGGGGGGGTAGAAGATGTAGAAGAAGAAGAAGAAAGAGGGTCGGATTAAGGCGTGGCTCCACCGAGACCGCGTTGCTTCCTCCTCCTCCTCTCTTTCTTGCCTCTTTCCTTTCATTCTACTTGTATTTCTCTTTTCCCTTCGATTTTGTTTCGAACTGTTTCGGTTGGCGGGCGTGGTCCCACTCACGGTCAATGTCGAAGTCGCTTAAGAGCCGACTTCTCCGCCTCCTCCTTCCTCCCCCTCCGCCCCCACACAATCCTTAGCCGTCGTCCCATCCCCAGCCTCATCAGCCCACTCCTCCCGAGTCTCTCTTTGAACTCACCCACCCACCACCAAAATGCCTCCCACCCACTCCCCTTCATCACTCTGCCCGTCGAGGTGCACGTGGGCGAGGCTGTGAACCTCGAAGAAGGAGGCTTTGAGGAAGAAATGGATGGGAGGGGCCGAGGAAGAGGGGAGAGAGAAGAAGGGTGAGCAGTACGGAGGGATAGTTGGCATTCGACCTACGGAACAGTGCACTATGGATAACTGAACTCTGAGTAGGCATCGGAGGAAGATCTTGGGTGCATTAAATGCTCGATGTCCACGAGGCCAATCGAACGCTGCTTTTAGACTCGTGTTTTCGTTAATTGTTGATTTCGTAATCCTTCAGCAAACTGTGCATGAGGTGGACGAAATATTTTCCCCGATGGAGCGAGGGGGCTCAGAAAAAAAATTCGAAACCACTTTCTTTTAAATGGGTGAAGGCCTGAAACTATATAATTATGCAATCTATATAATATCCTGCAAGCCGCCTTTAGAGCGGATGGCGGTGGGTGTTAGGACACCAGTCATGCATGCAAAGTCACAATCATCTCAATTACACCTCTGCACAAATATTAGTTCCAACATGCACTAAAGCAAAGTGAATCGCACGAAAGGAGGTACATACATGCAAATCATGCAGATGTAAAGTTATTAATAAGAGTCTATTTAAATTTCATGCCGGATATCCAAAAAAAATATATATGTTGCTATTACTAATTATCCCCTTCGCGCCTGTGATGTTTCTATTTTGTTCTCTAATCATGTGAAGTGACGGTAAAGAGCTGAGTACTATCAAAGAAAAATGGGAATGTTTCAAGCAAAGGATATCGGAAGCCGCAAAAGACACTGTAGGAACCTTAACAGGAAAAAGATAAGGAAGCCATGGGTAACGGATGAGATGATTGCAAAGATGGATTAGAGAAGAAGATGGAAAAATTTAAACACCGAGTCAGGCAAAATGAAGTACAAAGAGTTAAGCAATAAATTGAAAAAGGCCACAAATAAAGCAAAAGAAGAATGGTGGAAAACGCAGTGCGAGGCTATGGAAAGTTTAAAGAAGAAGGGTGAAATTGGTGCTCTATACAGTAAGGTTAAGTTATTATCGGGAAGTAAGAAGGCAAGATCTTTGATAACAGTTAAAGAAAAGTGAGGTAAGATAATAGTTGAACCGGGAAAAATCCAATAGAGATGGAAGGAACATAAAGAAACACTGTATGGTAAAGAACTTAGGCCGACAAGTTTAGACATAGAAAAGGAACATGACGTAGAAGAAGATAGCTTAGGTCCAGGCATACTCAGCGATGAAATAGAAAGGGCATTAAAGGAGATGGAAACAAATAAGGCCGTGGGGATGAACAGCATACCTGTAGAACTGTTTAAATGTTTAGAAAAATGTGGGAAGAAGGCCCTATATGGACTAATTCGTAGTATCGATGAGGAAGGAATCTTGCCGGAAGTTTTGTGAGATCAGTGTTAATTCCTATTCCAAAAAAGACAAAGGCTACATCATGTGAGGATTACAGAACAATAAGTTTGATGTCCCACGCAGCTAAAGTTATTCTTAGAATCATCAAAAAAAGGATAGAGAGTAAGGCAAATGATTACTTAGGGGATGATCGGTTTGGGTTTAGGAAAGGAAGAGGTACGCGTGATGCCATTGCAGTAATGATATCACTAATCGAGAGGAATATAGAATACAATCAGGACGTTTTTGCCTGTTTCGTAGATTTCGAAAAAGCGTTTGATAGAGTGAATTGGGAAAAATTAATGCGTGTATTTCAGAGAATAGGAATGGATTGGAGGAACCGGACACTGATCCGCAAACTGCACATATCTCAGACTGCTCAGATGCGAGTGGGAAACGAAGGGTCCGGATGGGTAGTGTTAGGAAGAGGTGTAAAGCAGGGTTGCCCATTGGCACCGGTGCTGTTCAACGTATATGTGGGAGAAATGGTTAAGGAGGCATGGGAAGAACTGGAGGTAGGAATGAAAGTCGGAGGGGAATTCGTATAATCGGTTAGGTTTGCTGATGACCAACCATTAGTTGCTCAGTCGGCCAAGGGGTTGCAAGCATTGCTGAGTGAATTGGAGGTTCAGTGCGATAAATATGGAATGAGAATCAATATTAATAAAACAAAGGTTATTCAATTTTCCAGAAAGAAAATGGCTAAGCTAAACATCAAAATAGGCGGGGAAAAAATGGAGCAGGTAGAGCAGTTTACATATCTTGGAAGTGTTTTGGACCAATACGGTCAAAGTGGTAGGGACGTAAGGAGGAGAATTGCGCTAGGCAAGGAGGCTTTCTCAAGGAGGAGGGAGTTGATGACGGGGACGTTGAGTAGGGATGTTAAAACAAGACTCGTAAAAAGTCTAATATGGATCGTAGCTATGTACGGCGCGGAAACGTGGTCACTGAAGCAGGAGGATAGACGTAGATTGGAGGCTTTTGAAATGTGGGTGTGGAGACGAATGGAGGTGAAATGGTCGGAAAGGAAAACAAATGAGGAAGTACTGGAGATGGTGGGGGAGGAGAGGGGTTTGTTGAGAGAAATCCTATGGAGGCAGGAAAAATGGATGAAGGGCGTATTGAGCGGTAGTGGAATGTTGAAGAAGGTAATAGTGGGGAGAATGTTGGGCTAGCGAGGAAAGGGCAGGAACAGCGTAGGGATGTTGGACGGGATGAAGGGAGGAAAGAAGTACACAGAGATGAAGAGGGACCTGATGTGGATTAGGTTGCTGGATTGGGTTTTGTTTGGAGTTACAAAATGTGTATTTGAAAGTTGTGTCCATCCAAAAACCTACCTTAACCGGTAGATTACCTAATAATAATAAATCATATGATGGAAAATATATAAAATACATTTTATATCTATCGATATTTTAAATCTATCCGTTTGACTATCTATCTTCCTTATTTTATGCACGTAATTTGATCTACCAGAGTAAGTCAGGGTCTGTAATATGTCTTTAAAATCCTCGGATAAGTTTCCTGTCTCAAATATACTCAGTAAATTCAACCGGTATTCAACGTCCAGCAAATTAGTAGCTCCCATCCTAATTCTTCCAAGAATTTTGTGACATTTCCCTCCTGTTCATAAAAACTTTTCACGAAGTAAACTAACAGTTCTATTGCCCCCTCAATACAGTTACCAAGTTTCTTTTTTATGAATTCTAAATTTATTTTGTTAATCCGCAAATTTCATCCATGTGTTCCCCCCCCCAGGATTTATTCTTAGTTATTGTAACACCCAAATATTTTACCGATTCGACTTTGTAATGCTTGTTTCCTGTATGATTTCAGTGTTTTCAGGTTGAATATTCTACCTTCAAAAATTCGTCGTAACGCACATCGATAGGATGTCGGGGTCTATAAACCAAATATGTACATCATGATAATCTCTAAACCTCTTTAAAATTTGATTTTGACTCTCAGGGCTCTAGATATTTATTTGAACCACTGTTACACTGCAATAATGTCCCCGCAGTACATAGTAATCTATAAAAGCTTTCATTTGATAGGCCTCACGAGTAATCCTTAAGGAGTATAACATTGGCGATTAAATAGGGGTTAAGTTCATTTTTACTCAGCGTAACTCAATTTCCTTGAACTTTCACTGACCAGAAAGTGCATCGCTTGGATTTTAGGATGAAGTGTGCAAATACTCCAGTTGCGATTTATTTCCAAGTCTCACCGCTCAACGAACTGCCCATTTGGCTACCACCTAGTCCACCTGTTTTAAAATTACTAATCTTGATTCAGAATTAACTACAGAAAAATACTATTTTTTTATTACTCCAATGCTGATTAATATATTTTAACTTGAGAAATATATGACTGAAACTTAATAATATCTTCCCAGAGCCCTGCGTATTTATTGTGACATTTGTATCGCACTGTTTTCCTTTATAGAATACTATTTTACATAGTTAATACATATATTTCTGCTGAATCCAATTATAACAATATGATAGAAGAAAAAAGGCAAATACTATAGACTTATAGATTAAAATCTATTAATTACTACGAAAAGCATTAATCTATATACAAATAGATTAATGCTTTTCGTTTATCGTTTTGCGTGTCCATTAAATTATATTATTACGGAGTGAAAGCGTTTTCGAAATAATAAAATTTCGTTTTTTCGAAATAATAAAATAATCGTTTTCGAATAAAAAAATATCGTTGAACAGAAGTTATTTTGAAATAACGATATAAAAGACGCAGTTTTGTTTTGAATGAATTTGTGTCTATGAAAGCATAATTGGAGCATGCACAGGATGACATAGTAATTTCCGCCTAATGAAGTACTATGTGCAGAGGGGCTATTTATTTTTTTGTACCAATGTTTAGATGCTGAAAGTATAGTTTCAAAATTGTCTTTTAAATTCCTATGGCCGTATTTGCCGTGGAAAAAACGTTACTGTAGTTGATATAAAGGTGAAGTTTCCTGCCGTATTGCTTTAGAAATGAGATATTTCTTAAACGTGGGAAGGCGTAGTATATTTTAAAAGGCAAATATGCCTAAAGTGACGCCATAAGATACTTATAAATAACCTTTTTATCATGGGTGCGGGAAAATGAAAGTGTTTTATTTTTAGCCCGTGCGATAAAATATGAGTGGTCTGTAAATATAAAAAAATAAGAAAAGTATTAATTAATCTTTTTGTTCTGTTTTGCAGGTGAGTCTCATGGCAGCTGAATTGAGAGGGACAGCCGCTGAAATCAGCTAGGTGGCCTAATGTAAAGTTTGCACTTACTGTTTCGCACTTACGATCGTATATTAATTGATATTAATGGTATAATTTTATGTGTGCAAAAGAGCTCTACTGCATGCGATTTTATTGGAAGTAAATTTTAATAAATTAGGAATAATCTATCACGGTAATAACAGGTGAGGTCATATTTTCACGCATCTCATACTCACGCATACCAATATTGTAGCTAACCGTTTGCTTAATATGTGTTAGCGCTCCATTACAGTTCCTTAAAATGTAAGATTTACATTGCAAAGCAAAATGATAACCTTACGAATTTGCAGTGGTGAATTAGAGTAGTGGTACTTAGCATTGCGTAATGTTCGGTGGACCATGACATACGTTTAGGAGTCTTATTGGTTAGTGGTGAGTCTTATTTGGTGTCAGACCTTCAGCAAGAAACTCCACTAAGAAAATATTTACTTTTTTCTGAGGTCACCAAGTTAAAATTATAATGGAATCTGCGGAAATACATCTTTCTTTAGATTAAACATCTTATGAGCTTCTAGTAGAGTAGCAACCCATTGCTGTAATTCGTCAACGACTTTCCTTGGACGGATTGAAGTCCGCAGACGTACGTGTGGGTGCGGTTAAGATTTGTGGGGCTTGGTTGTAATTGCGCTTTGCTCATTGAAAGATCGGCACCCTGAATTAAGATATATTTTTACTATACTTTGGGAAGAGGTTTTTGCTTGATTTTTTTACATTATCCTTGTAAATGATCGCAATTGTGACGGCAATGAACATTGAGTTTTGCTTTTAATGAGACAATTAGAGAGATATCTCGGAATGACAGAAGGCAAAATTAGCAACATTTATGACTCATCCTTTCTTTTTTTTTCATAAGACCTTAACTCCTTCGGAAACTTTTTCATTACAAAAAGTAATTTTTTAAAAAAACAACATATCCCCACCCACATAGTGACAAGCGCATACGTTATGCTTTTCGGCTTTCGTGTTTCGTGAGAAAGGCCGCGATTCTCATTCCACTTCCAAGCGGGAACATCTGTTTTCTTTCATGCTCCGATGGATTTAGAAAAAATTCAAACCAAGAAAAACTTTTGAAATTAGTGCCCCCAATTTAATTCTGCCATTTGATACCGCGCCACGGCACCTGTCCTTTTCGCCTGTCGTTGGAGCCTCCAGCGTCGAAGTTAAATACATCTCTCCGGAATTTCCTCTATTCGGTAGCATCATTAAATCGCTCCGCCACTAAATAACCATATCCTCTTATTTAGGAAGCCGAGGCATTTTAAGAAAAAATTCTTTCATGGAATTTTTATTCATCTCCTTATTGCATCTGGTTTCTAAGAACAGATGATTAGCTAGCACAGTTAACTAATGTTGGAGGTGGTGGAGGAGTTAGTGATTCAAAACCGTGATTATTTAAACTAGTTTTTTCGTTTTCTCGTGATTATTATTTTCTCTACCTATTAAACTTGTCACTTCTTGATGTCATTGAAGGTAGTTCACTATTACTCCGGCAACTGTGCATTAACACCCAACTATGTTATTTATCCATTTAAAAAACGCTATGACATATCTGCAAGTTTCAAGTGTTTATTTGTGTATTTACTAATAAACAGGAAAAAAACTGTAAAGGTGTAAATTTCTTAAAATAAATGAAAGGGTTATTATCAAAGTAAGTATTCTCAAAATATGATGTTTATATGTATAAAGAAAACCGAATGTGTGGCTAAAATTTATGTACATTGAGTTTGCTTGAGAGGACTTCATCGAAGCCAAATATTTGAAAGAATCTTTTTATTGCGTGGAAATTATTCCGTATCAGGTGTCATAAATTTTGACCAATCAAATGGTTTCATTATAGGGTGGAGAATTATAATAATTTAATTTTATCTATTTTAACCTTAGGGTCGAGGATTTCCAATTTAGTAAATAACATGGTATATTCTGGAAAGAGATAATCGAGTCGGAGTCTTTAGCTACAAGTTTTAATCCAATTGCAGTGTGCTTAAAAAATATAAAACATTGATAAATTCCTAAAAAACGTTTCAAACTAAGTTGTATGTTTGTTTGAACTATTTTACTTTAAAATATTTAGCTACTCAAATAATAATTTATCCCTGTTGCAATTATCCACCGAAGCTTTAAAACAAAAGGAATTTTTTTTTAAATTACAAAATAATTTAGGCTGCAAATGTAACCCATGGTAGGGATTGAGATTTGGAGAGTGGAATCTTTTTAGATGCAAGATCAACAAATACAAATTTAAATTCGAAGTTATTTTATACCTGAAAAAAAGTTGAGATTTTACGATTTTTGAGAACGCTCCAAAGAAAACGTTTTGAAATTACGTCTGTTTTTACATCATCATACGTGTTCCCTCGTCTTATTTTTGCATGTTAGATGTGCGAATGTGGAACGAGCCGAATGAAACCAAACTGCTTTCACGAATATCCCCATCCCCACTTCTTTTTAAAACCCTGGTGAACCTTTAAACAACCTGGCTGACGTAATCCTCGCCCCGTGACCCCTCTAATCTTCTCCGTTTTCCTTACTCGAGGAACCTCCCTTCACTATGACGCCCCTCCGAAGAAAATACAAGGAGGAGGGTGGGTAGGGGAGATTTGAAAAGGACCATCTGTTCGGGGAGAACACTGGCGGCGGGAAGGATATACCACTCCTTCTCTCCCCCGCCGGGCGGACATGCCTCTATCCGAATCTGATGCCAATCGCGGCACGCTTTTCCCTCTTCCGTGGCTACGCTTATTTATTAAATAATACAACACACACACACACATGGTTTTAAATAAGTGGAAAAACCTCGCGGAAAACATGATTTCTTTAGTCCAACCGCTCCGCAGATATCAATAGTGCCCATGGCCTTTTCGGCGATTTCTTCCCGGATGCGAAGGGATGGAAATGCCGTTGGTATTTCTGAGGCCAAGGAATCTCTTTGGTGGAAAGAAATGCCTACCCTTCCTCCCACACTTCCTGAAAAAAGAGTTCTTCGACATGCCCCGCATGTTGGGTGGCGAGGGGGCGTGTTTGGATTCCAAATAAACCAAAAATAAGCGGAAGGGTTGCACTAAATACGCCTTCGCCTTCCCAAGTTTCCTCTCTCACAGTATGTGGGTTATGCGGGTAAATAAACCCGGTTAATGACATCGACGGGAAGAAGTAGCTAATTATTCAAGAAAATAGATGCGGCTAATTTAAAGAAAATCATTCTTTATGTAATTTTTCACGGCTGAATTTTGTTAATGAATATTTATCCGCACTTTAAATTGCAGCAATCATCTAGCGTCAGAGTATGCACAAAGTAGCTCGCTGTCTTAGCGACGGGGTCGAGGAAACGTGCTGTTTTTCTTGTTCGTGGGAAGAGTTTTGAAGAGATTTTAACGAGAAATCAGCTTACCTAAACCATCCAAATACGAATCATGGATAGATAACTATCATGAACCGACGTCTCCCTTCATTGCCCTCTAAAATTCATTCTATACTTCTTCATTATATCCCTACTTCAAATTTAATGAAATCCTGTAATAAAAACCTCCCTTAACTGTTAACAGTTTCCGGCTTAACTTTGTGGAATTCCTTCATGATGAGGGTAAAGAATAAGAGAAACTTTACCCTCCCATATACTTTATAAAAGTGTGTGGAAGTGTAAAATTTCTCTTATTTTTTACCCACTTCCTTTGCTGTTTTGTAAGGAAGGCTAGATGTATAGCAAACGCAAAATCACATTGGAAAATTACAGAAATATTGTATGATACACAATCCATACGATATACGATAGATTCTCACGGTCTATTACTTGGCTTAAATTTACTTCCAATTACACGAAGTTATTCTCTATAAGTGCTAGAGGGGCAAGATTTTCTCTCCTGCAAAAATTGATAGTGAATAGGCAGTCATCATCTGTAAAGGTGTCGGAGGATGAAGACTTCAGGGAGAAGAATAATTGCAGGAGATGAAGCCAGCCTGAGCCACTTTGAGCGCCCCCTGCGATTGAGTGAAAGGCTGACACTGTTTTTGAGGAACCCATTGAAATATTTTGATTTTTCTTTTCTGAAGTAACACGGGGAGGAGTGCGAGCAATTCGAGATTTGGATTTTAATATGTATACGATTATACGTCAATGTACGGAACCGTTTTTGATTGGAGAGCGCTATCTCATTGCTACGAATAAGTATTATATGAAATAATATAGAAAACACGAGATAAACAAGCCGCCCTCTTCTGCGGAATGAGCTCATCACTTGGCAACGATACTCTCTCCACAACTCACGGGTGTAGTCCCCGCCCTCCCCCCCCACACCATCTCCCTCCCCAAAGCAGCCTCATCTTGGTTTGTTGTGTTATAGTTGCCCCAGAACGAGAAGATGGCAGCGTTCTCCGCAGCTGAAGGAAGATACAAGCAGATTCGGAATGCAACTTTAGTTGGCATGATGCCAAAACTCCTAGAAATCGTTTCCAGTGGAATCTCCATGATTGAATTTACGTGATACTTTTAGGAAACTATGTGCTTTAAACGCTGGACTGATCTCCGCGCTGCATGAGCGGAGGACCATAAAGTAATAATCACTTATGGGCTTTACGGCCATTCACTGACTTCCTTGAATGAAGTTATTAGAGCAGCAGTGCGTAAGACTCTAAAATCACGTGATGTATTTTTACGGCTATGAATTGCAATATCATTTATATGCATGAAAAGAACACGGTGAGGAGGCTCGTGCCATAATCTTTACGGATTTTATGGCGAAAAAAATGCAATCAGAGTCCTCAGGAGGCAAAACTACACATCAAGGGCATAGCCATGCGATGACAGTAAAAACGCTGTCATATGCTGTGCATATTATTTTCCTTTTATTGTCATGATTGAAGTTTAGGATCCCCGTTTCTATATTCTCTGATGTGCTCTTAATAAAATGAGGTATCAAATGGCAACTGATCTTCAGTAGACAAAAACCCACAAGCCGGAAAATAAGGAATCTAGATGTAAAACGTAATGACTGTGACCACAATTAATTTACGGATACCGCGTGGTGGTAGCAGGCAGTATTCAAGTATTCTTAAGATCTGTTTTCAAAAGGTATGATTAAATCAAACAAGGGACAGTAAGATTTATCAAAAGAATTTTATCACTTAAGTTTTGTTAGACGTGGAAGGTTTATGCAGGTTCCCGTCCTATAAAGAAATTTATGTTCTGCTTTGTTAGTTACAAAATCTCATGTATAACTTATCTTTTTGTATTAACTTACGTTCAGTTAAATGGTAGTTTATATGTTTTACGATCGCTGTACGAGTGAGGTTGAAGGAACTTAATGGACATTTGATACAATTGTAACCTCTTCGGTTTGAATGATCTTCATTATTTGTTATCTAAAATATTCGTGATCCAAATGGGTCGACTTAACGAGCCTCCACGGTATCTGTTTTCTTTTATTGGGCAGTGCTCCTGTTATGAAGCGACTGATAAATGAGTGCGGATGGTGAGTTTAAACCTGCCTCTCGGAAATTCAATATCAGGCAACACATTGAGGTCAGATACCGACTCGATAGCTATCCAATGAGTACCATTCGTTCTTGATCACTAATTTAATTCTTTAGGATTTTATGGATGTTTATTGTTTCGCCACAGGTTTTCCAATTTTGCATCGATCTGGAATGCAATCAATCCATCGATGATTTAAAATGTTATCCATTGTTATCTTCAATTGAATTGAAAATATTCTCTAGCCGAACACCAGTCTGGTAAAGTAATAAGAACACATTGACTTGCCGTGCCTTGAATCTGTGCGCTCGCTTTTTAGTTTAAGTTTTTATCGATTTTAAAAGCGGAAATTTTCGAAAAAAAAATTGAAGTGTCGCAGGGTGGTGAGAGAGTTCCAATGGTGTTACTTCAGTCTGTACCAGCGACGATGGGCGCATAACTACCCTGGGTTATCTTGATGGACGGCCTCTCTCTTCCGCTATTCATCGTTAACTCCACGTCTTGATGCGCCCAGGAATATATAGATTCCAGATGAATATGATTTGAATACATTTAAACGAAATTGAATAATTGCAGTGAGTCCACTCATCGTAGCAGCTGAAACACCATACATCTTTCCAGATACAAGTGTTAATTAAAACAAGATTTACAGGATGCACACTTAGGTTTAGCACTCCTATTGCTCGAATATCATCGGATTTCTTTTTAATAGCAAGATAATTTTGACAGAGAGCAAATGCTGGAGAGGTGTGGTAAAATGTCTATTCCCTCAGCCGTAAGTCGATCCCGAATTCTCTGATATTCGGCAGAGAGATTCAGAAATTACCATCCTTGTAATGGGTATTTCCAGAGATTTCAAAGCAATAGAATGTTATGAAAAATGAATAACCGTTTGAGAGACTCGATATTATTGTCTGTATGTAGCACGGCATTCCACATACCATAACGTGTGTTTCTTTATACTCGTGTAATGCTAACCTTGAAAAATCCTCCCCTTCCGCACCCCTTCAAAGAACCGAATCCGGGGAGGTGGAAAAACAATTCCAAACCAGAGAGAATTGAAGGGAGATCTCTTTCCAGACAACGAACCCTAAGAGGCGCCCTCGGAAGGAAAAAAAGACTCCTTTACCGAAAATATATGGAATTTGTATTCACGTGTACCTAGGTCAACCCCAAACTACAACACCTTTCAGGATCCAAATAATAAAATGGAAGAACTAAAATATTCGACTCTGATCTTTTAATTCTGTTACGAATACAGGACCTGCCGGTAAAACACCCTTAATTATGCAGTTAACCCAACTGCCGTAAGTATTCCCGTTGGAATTTAAAAAAAAACATCACATATTTGTTTTCTTCCTCCAGAGATTCGTTCCAATGCCACTGGTTTGGATAGATTGGGAGGGAGGTGAGTGGAAGAAGAGAGAGGGTAGGGAGATTGCCGAAGGAAGGGATAGTTTCGGGCGCGCTGGGTGGTGTCGGCCTCCAGGGGGAGGGTGGGTAGGGACGATACATGCAAACAACGCGGTCGAGCAGTCAGTCAGTCAGCTAGTCGTCGTGAGAGTCTGCCGCCTGAGACGCAGAGCGATCAATGACATTCGGGAGGGCGCAGTGGTGTGTGGCGATGGTTCGGGCGGGGGAGGGGCCAGTGAGGAGGATCGGTGGAGGTTCCTCGCCGGCGAGGCTTCGTGCGTGGAGGCGAAGGAGATTTCGGCGATGAGGGTGGGCGATGTGCGTCAGCCGTGGCGGGGAGACAAACAAATGAAAGTGGCGGGAGGAGGAGGGGTCGCGTGAACCTTCGGGAGGGAGTAGAACGGACGGGAGGAGGGGTTGAAGTTGGTTCTGTGAGGAAAGGGGGGCGAAGGTCAGAAAAGTGAAGGTGATGGGCGGGGGGTGATGGGGGCAGTGCTTAGTGAGCAGGAAGAATCGCTTATGAGAGAGGGAGGGCATTGGCCCTTGGTTTGGGAAGTCGAAGAGAATGTCCGGGGTGGTGGTGGTAGGGGGTTGATGGAAGGTTTTGATGGGTAGAGAGGAGGGAACTCAGGATTTCTTGGCGAGGTGAGAGATGGGGAAGCCAGGGACGACTGTTCTAATCTCCGGGGACTTTCCCCTCCCTCTTCGCCCTCTCCCCTTGCCCCTTCCACGGTTTCTCCTGGAATCTCGCCTGCCCCCACCCCTCCAAGGTATTTTACGTGAATTGTTTTATTTTTTTTCAATCTTCTCCCTTCTTCGGTTTTCCACCAAGGAAATTGCGGCGACAGTTGGGCAACCGCCTTTGAAAAACGAGATTTCCCCCCAATCCGGATTATTTCCACGTAAAAATGTTTCGCTCCCTTTAATGGGCCGAACGGCTATATCCCCGCGCGCCTTTCCATCAGGCCTTTAAATTCCTTCGGCTCTGGCCGCAGGAAGGATCGCCTTCGGGGGAATTGGAACTCCCAAGACTTCACCTGCATTAGGAAACATTTCCTCGTGGCGACTTGTTGTTTTCAAGATACCCAGCAAGTTGTCCTTCAACTTGAACTCACTTTAGCCCCCCATTTACTTTTATTTGATTTCCCATTTGTGAGGCAATTTATTTTATTCCCCATTGCCGAAAATACTTTGATGAAGACGCATGTGGAACTATTTTATATACTTTTTAAATGCCCTCAGTTATCACTCTGGTCGTTATCCATTTTCATCATATCCGTGCTGAAGTATTGAAAGTTTCATCATTTTTTAATACGTAGTATATCCTTTGATGCATGGAAACTGACTGGGGATATTTATCACATTTCGGAAGCCCACGTTATGAACTATTAACGCGGAGTAGTTCAAACGTGTTTATAAAAAGAGAAATTTGGACGTAAATTGGTGGGATTGGGTTCAAGGTGAATGAGAATTCTGGCGCCCACAGCACTGCAACGAAAGGAAAGAAACAGTTATAATCTACGTCCGAGTCGCTTCAAATTCCTGACTTATCCAAAAATTGATTTATCCCTTCAAGATTAATTCTTTTCTTGGACATAACCTGTTGAACTTGCTACAGAAAATAAGTATCTGGTGATCATCTATTATGTTGAAAGTATGCCATTTAACTGGATGACCTACAGAAGAAAGCCATTATTTGTACCAAAAATTCTTCCATAAAATCGCCTGTCGGCTGGGGCTTGGAACGTGAGGCGGCATGGCGAGACGAAACTCCTTTCGCTCCATTTGGCATTTTATTCCTTGTCCCCCCGATTTCTTCAGCTGACGTAGTTTTTTTGATGCCTTATGAGATGGGTAATGGGAAGCTCTTTAAGTGTTCTCCTGTAGTCGTTTTGAAAGGTATCGACAAGCCGCTGGGTGGTATATAATCATTTTGGAGTCAAATTGTATCTATTAGTTTCAAAATATAATGATAATGTCTTCTTAAGCTCAAATTAGTCTATCTTGAGCTGAAAAAAACGTATGGAGGCATAGAAAGAGTTTTTCCGCAGCTCGAAAAATACCCAAACCTTAGGAATTTCATATATTCTTTGCTACATGATGTCCAATATTTGTTGACTAAATTCCTTCCTCATGTTCATTCTGTCATCTGGAAAACTATTTTTTTGGTATTATTAAGTCTCATGGCGTTGTATGACAGTCACTTGATAGTGAAAACTATCATTTCATTCTGCAAATTGTTGACAAAATGAGGCAAACAGGGCCGGTACAAACCTTCCATTCCACCTGATGGTGGCAGGAACTCATGGATGTGAGCATGAGGGTAAGCGTGTTCGTCGAAAGCTTAGCTATAAGCGCCTTTCTAAATCTATGCCAGCTTAACAAAATGATAGTCTAGGCATGTCTGATTTCGGGCGGCGAGAGAAGTGACGGGGCATGTGTAAAGTTTGGAATATATTTTTAATCAAACACGAATTAAGAATATCATTTTATTTTCTTTTAGGTACCATGATTAAAATGAAATAATTTTTAACATAATATCTAAAAGATGATGCGTTTGACAGACGTACGGGTAGATGTTGATTATTTATTGAGCTTTTAAAATAATTATAACTGTAAATGCAACCCTAAATACGTGAGATATTCAAGGTTTTGGAAAATTATGTATTATAACCCACCTTTACAGACCTTTACTTCTCCTTTTCAAGGTCGGTGCCCTAACGGGCCCTACCTCACGCCCATGCCGGGTCGTGCGGGATATTTACTGGATAAAAATTTGAGCTCTTCCTCAAAGAAAGACATTTAACTGGAGAAAAGCCTCAACCTAAAAAGAGTTCGGATAATACTTACGAAAACTTGATTGCTTCAATTGGAGAGTAAGCGTGACGGGTATGTTGGAATAATTAGACTGAAATCCTCTTGATTCATGAATACGGAAAATAAGTTTTAGACTTTTAGATAAATTCAGGGCATCTAAGCTTTCTTTCGACTCCGAGGGATTTAATATAGCACCAATTTATTTTCAGAAATTCGACCCCCGAAATTAAATAAGAGAGATTGGCACCGTTGCCGACATATTCACAGGACTCGTTCTTCCCTCCCGCGATAGAAAAACATTGCAAAAATCAACCCCTTGCACCCAAATTTATTTAATTAAAGACCAAACTAAAATATTTAATCGAAAATACCAATTTTTGCATATTGTATAAAAGGAAGAATGTATGTATATGTTCTAGTGTTTGCATATATGAGCAAATATACATTCAAATGAATAATAGTAGTAAATGAACTAATATTTGTGTGTGGCTGGTGCCCTAATACCCCAGACCGTACGCCTCTACGCCGGATTGCGGGTATTAAATATATCTGCACATGAATAAAGACATCTCTAACCGAAACCGTTGTTGTATTAGGGGCTAAGAGAGCATTCAGTTCCCGTCTGCGCCTTTTGATCTCCCACTGCACAACAGTCCTCCCTGCACTCACTCTTGAGCGCCCACCTTTCCTCCACACGGGATTGAGATCGGATCTCCCTACCTCCTTGCTCCGAGCGTGATAACTCCTCTCATCCCTCAGTATCCCTCTTTTTAACATTTCTTCTCTCGCCTGTCTCTGGGGTTTCCATTATTTCTCACGCATCAGTATTTAGTGTTTTTCTAGAGTGAATTCCCAAACGATCCTTGAAAACTTAATACTCCAAAGGCTTCATTCTAGATTTATTGGGTGGAATGCGAATCGTATGTTTCTAAGTGGAATTGTGGAAGTCGTGAAGAGAACCATGTTTTTAACGTACCCTTAACTTCCTAAGATGGCTCCAGTGATTTGAATCAGGGAAATCGAACCTTAATGAGTTTTGATGTTTTGTAAACTCGAGGGCCTGACTGAGTTTTTCTTGAAATGTTATCAACCAACTATTCCTGTATCGCTTCCCTGACTTATGCAGTCTAATCTTTTTAATTATGGAATGTATAAAAATGCACCATGTTTGTGTGTGTTAGGTGTACTGTATTTTTCTAAAGCCATTCATAGGAGAACTTTTTTGTAATCGTTTCGAATCATTTTAGATTTGAGGTCATATCTCATTTAGATTAACAGGTCTTAAAGTAATATCTCATATCATTCTAAATAATTGCACAGGACTGCGCATTAATTTCCTTGAACACTTTGACTTTGCGAATGTTTAAGCATTTTTGTTATCTCGACGTGAAAATATCTGTATATTGAAACCTATTTGATATCTTTGGGGGTATGAAATAAGGAAATAGAGAATTTAATGATAAAATTCACCGTAATCTAATTTAGAAAGTTACTCTAAAAATTCTACTTATTTATATGGAAACTAAGGAATTTTATCTTGTGGAGATCAGTACAATTGATGAATATTAATCCTTTTATTTATTATAATAATATATTTATGCAGCATTACCAGAAATGTTTTCCCCATGTAATAATTCTATAGTTAATTACTTGTGCTTATCATTACAATTTCCATATTCACGTTAATCTAGCGGACTTTTAAATAATGAAAACATATTTAATTATTGCTAGCCCATCTGAATAAAATTCAAGGGGAATAATTTTGAAAAGTTAGCCACAAATGGTAACAACACCGTCAGATCGTTTCATCGATTGGATAGATAATACCTCTGAAATTGCCAATGGTGAGCATGTAGGTACCTGCGACAGAACTCAGAGTAGGTTTTCTATCGAATTAGAGAAGAGTAGTGTTTGAAATGCGAAAATGTTTACTCTTTGAAAAATGGTGCATTGTAATGCGCATTAGCTGATGAATCTGTTAAAAGTTATTGTTACGGCATATCTCACAGTTCCTTTGAATTTGAGGGCAGTCTTTCACACAGGCATTATACGACACCAGCAAACCCAAAACTTTGTTGCAGTAAATTGCACTCATGCCGTACAAATAAGCTCCAGGGTATAGATGTTTGCGTATTCCAGGAAAATAACAGAAGGAGCAGTGTAATATTATCCGGCGTCTTTACCGTAATTAGAATCTAATTTTCCCTAATTAGAATGGTAAATACTTTACCATCTTCTCAATGCAAATGGAGTATGGATGAGAAATATAAAGCTATCCTGTCGCCAATAAATTTTTAGAAGTTATAACATCCCATTGCAAATACGGGATTTTTGTATTTTTAGGAATAACACAGTCACTTAGGCCTGAATAGAATCCCAAATCGTTTCTTTTTGGCCACTGGAATGGCCAATGGAAGTCTGGTATGAATTACAAACATCTCGCACAATGAGAATATCTTTTAAACAGAGCTTTTTAAGCTGACAGTGGAACCTATCTACATCCCAGTTCCAGAATATCGACTGCGCAATAAATCCGTTTTCTTATTAAAACGAAGTGCATTCATCAGCTTGCCAGATCCATTGGTAAAATATTTCCGGAGATTTCAGTTTTCCAAGGCTGGGTAGGAGGTTTGCGAGGGAATCAAAACAATGGAAATGAAGAGCTCCTGTCCGTTTATCCGGTGGGATCAAAAGCGTGAGGAATCGGATCCAGACCCCCTCCTCCTCTTCCAGCCCCCTTGGCCACGACCCCTCCTCCTCCGAACCACTTTCCCAGATGATGAAGAAGTGGCTCTTTTTGCTCTGTTCCCTCCAGCCCATTTATCTCCCACCCACGCATAATCCATCCCCGGGCACCCCGTTGCACATGTCGCTCCTTCCCTCACTCGGCGCCCACAAATCTTTCATTTATCGGCTTCCTTTTTGTTCCATCTCGGAATCCTTTCGAAGCGTTGAGCGAAATGGATGCCAGGATGATAACGAACTAAAACATCGAAACCTTCTCCGCCAATGCTTAACACGATCTTAAATAAAATAAAAAAGCGAAATATTTCAACAGTGCTCACTTTAGACTTAATTAGTAAAGCATGTACGAGAACGTTTGAAAGGCTTTTGCTATTAGTGTAAATATCATTACCACCCATACAAATAATTCCAATGCCTGGCAGGAATCCTATCTCCGGCAGGCTATTTTACCTTCCGTAGTTAACTTTTCCGGGGAAGTGCTCAACTATTGGTTTAAAAGGTATTCCGTTCGTATTCAATATATTAATGAGCTGATAACAGTCCTATAGATACTCTGGCGTTAGACTTCGCCGTAATTTTATAAAAATTTGGATCTTTTTAGCGAAAATCACCTGCTTTGATTAGTATGATTAAAAAAAAACAAAAAAAAACAATTTCCTCCAGAGTTCTCCATTTTCTCTTACGACGTTATGTTATACTATTCTCGTATTTTTATCATTATTCAGTTAAATCAAATTCAATTAAAATTCAACCCAATTGTCTGTTAGCTGACATTCGCAGAAATTTGCATGCATGAATTCGATAATGCCGTTTTGAACAACTATCTTTAGAAGCAATATTTCACACTGACATTGATAGAGGGCTATTTTTCATATTATTTCTTCCTTGAATCTTTAATTTACTCTATTTTGCTCTTATGAGGACATTACCTGTAGATAGGTGTACAGGGAATCAGTGACAGCGACTTCTTATCTGTGTGTACAAAGTTAGCCGTAGGAAATTCATAGTCCCAGCGTATCATGGTTCATTCAGGATCGAGCTACATTTCCAAATAATGAAATTAAAAAAGGACACGTATGAACCATTCCAGCTATCTTTGTTTTCAAAATTCTTACTTGTAAAAAACACGTAAGCAAAAAAGTGTTTTGCGTGATTTCATAGGCATGATGAGGTAGAGAGATCTTGAAAGCATTTAAGTAGTTCACACACGTGTATATTCTACAGTTTTGCCTTGAAATATATTTATAATTAAATACCTAGAACGTGCGTGTATGTGTAAATTAACCAAAAAGCAATGATGAATGAAACTGCACTGCACGAACACTAAGTGTTTTAATGTTTTATGGTGCACGGTTTTAGGTGTAAAGTGTTATGGTGCACGTAATATCTTCGTTTGTTAACACATCGAGCCCAACAAAGGAAAGCAGATGGACACGTGGTATATGCAGAGTAACCTCAAGGTATTAAAACCTTTAGCCACCAGAGAGCACGACGGAAGAGTCATGGATTTTTTTTATTCCTCATTAATTTACATACTGTAGCGTGTATCTTTGAAAGTATATGAATTCAGTTTCAGTAAACAATAATTTATGAATTCATTCACACAGTGAAAAACTGTTTCATGAGCGACTGTTAATAAAGGCCTCAAAATTGCTAAAAATGCCTTGCTTTGCGTCTCTTGAAACGTGGAGGGGGTTAGTAAATATCACAGTAATCAACCAGAAGGTTAGTTGGATAGGTGAGGAAAGGGTTCATCTAGTGTTAAGCCCTAATACGGCGTGTGAAATTCACACATCAGGTTAGGAGGGGGTCAGTTCCTTTCGCTGTGCCGCATATGGGATCCCAGGAAGATCTCGTACCCGAAAAATCACCCGCTTGGGTGAAGCTGGGGGTGCCCAGAGGCTTAGCCAGGGCTTGAGCTCTGGCCCTCCGGTAAGCATCCAGTGCTCTACCCAGTACCACTCCTCGAAACCTCATACATCATACATTTGAGGATACTATCTTCAATTCAGATTTTCACGGAATAAACTACAGATTAAAACAGCTGTTCAGGAATTATAATAACCTCACAAACAGAAGCGATTAGTTGAAATATTTTATTTTTGTAATATTCCTTCGTTTTTTTCTCACGCCTTTTTTCCTAACGAACTCAAAATAGTGGCTATGTTTTTCATTGCGGGAATTACGAGTATATGTGATTTGCTCATAGAATTCAGCAGAAAATTATGCATATTTTCCTTCCTCTTGAGTAGTCATTATATATATAATGACTACTCAAGAGGAAGGAAAATATGTGTTCACGCCTTTTATGTGTTTTCCTATCCCCTTTCCTTATGCCTATTTCTATGTTTGAATGAATATTTGTGCGCCGTATGGCGGGACTTCGTATTTGAATGTGTATATGGCCAATGTGGCTCATCTCTTCTTCTGGCTATGCGTGCCATGAAACGTACTGTTCCTATTCTCTATGATACTATATGCTTTCTAACCAACTGTCCCCTCTTCTTCTGTGTATTGTCTATTTCTCCTTTGGTGGGTGGAACAGCTCCCTAAAGCCTTCCTTTGGCAAATGATTCGGAGCACTTGGGCGTTTTAAAAACATCGCAGATCTCAGTGTAAATTAGGTTTCCTTGGTGGTATAATTGGTAGCACATCCTCCCGGGAAGTGGAAGGTCCGGTGTTCAAATCCCGGTTAAAGAAATATTTTTACATTCGTAATCTGCTCAAAAAACCGCCTTCCTAACATGTCCTGTGTTCGCCTTTTATGTGTTATCCTATCCACTTTCCTTCTACTATTTCTATGTTTGAATGAATATTTGTGCGCCGTATGGCGGGACTTCGTATCTGAATGTATATATATATATATATATATATATATATATATATATATATATATATATATATATATATATATATATAGGATTTCTTGCATCAACTTGGTTGAATTAAAATTATTCCCTTGTTATCATTGACATTGTATTTAGCGGACTATTTATGTTCTAATATTCAGGAATTTGTGTCACATAATTTACTGACCCTTTGCGATCGTCTATGACAGTCAGTAGAAAATAGGGCAAACAGCTTGCTGCTGTATTTCCTTAGTGAAGGTAAAACTTATTTTTGATGGCTTTATTTTTAAGGTATGATGGAAATGAGGTCAAACATCAGAGAAACCCAGTCTGAAAGGATCAAAGTGAATGCTCCCACTATTATGAAAATTACCTGTATTTTTGAGATTTATTGAAGTATTTTATTTCGTGTGATGTGGCAGTCTAGTGGGTACGGCGCTGGGCTGGTGAACGGTGGATCTAAGTTTGTTCCCGTGCAACACCTCGAAGTTCGCTCAAGTTTTGTAATTTTTCAGGTAGCATATCCCAGTGGGAAACCATGGGTGGAGTAGGGAAAGAAACTGCTCCCGTTCCCTTGATGATATGTGAATTCCACCCGATGTTTAGAGTTCTACGTCAGATCAGCTTGACTCTTAGCTAATCAAAACGGTCTTCAGATTGATCATGTTGTTTTTTTTATTTCGAACTCGAAAAGGTTGTCAATTTCTGTTCGCATTCTGTTCGTGTTTAGTAATTAAATTTAAGCCTTTCTTTGGCTTTTTCAACTGGTGGGGTGGAACAATTTCAAAACCCTCGCTTGATCTAATGACCTGTCAGGAGAGTCCGTCAAAGTAAACTCTTAGACGACGTAATCGGTATGCGCTGAATGTTATCTTGAGCTTCTACCTATAGATGCATTTCATCTCAGTATTTCTCCGTCGAAGGAAACTCCCCCCAATTTTTCTTGCTCTTTTATTTTTCTCTTTCGTGTTTAGAGTTTATTTATGTGTAAATCTCATTTATCATGCTTTAGATTTACAGCAATGGGGGTCATATGAGGGAGAGAATCCGGTGGTTTTAGTTTACCTCCTGAAAGTAAAGATGTTTATCAATCTGCGACGGTTGAGCGCCTTGAATGGCTTCACTTTCTCAAAATACATTCCTCATATTCCTCCCTTCCCCCCCCCTCCCTCCCTCCGTCGGGAGGCGAGCTATTGATCCTCCCCCCCCCAATCCACAAATGGGGATCTCCTTCGCCTTTCGCACCCCCTCGCCTGCGCCCCCCTTCCTGACGATTGCCTCCACGTCAGACGTAATTCGAGGGTTGCCGTCCGTCCACGCCATTTACCTCAGAGCGGCTGCGGCGGTGGCGGCGGGAGGGATGTAGCAAGGCGGACTTACAGGTTCTCGCCCCTTATTTGCGAGGCGAACGTTTGCAGCAAACGAGTGCCCCTGTCTGCACCTGACATTTCCCTCGGCCATCGTACGCCATATCTCAAAGGGGTTCAAGGGTAGTGTGAGCTCATCTGGGAAATTAACTCCGGGCAATACTAACCACTGTTTTTTCCTTCTGCGAACTTAAAAACTCTCACCGCACAATGATCACTCACTCTCTCTCAATCTAAAGCACTCTTGGTTTCATCCCTCCATAAGTAAGCTTCAATTCTTAAAGCGGATTCTGCCGGAGTATGACTTGTGCATTTATAGCGGAATTTTGTTCATATCAATGGAGAAGGCGCACCGAGTATCATACGGTCCCTGTCTAGTAGACTTTGGTGAATCATTCGTGGTTTCACAAAATAATCCTTTCTTTGAAGAAATGGAGATGCGTATGTTTAAAGCCGACTCGGAAAGAATATTGAAACTGCTGTTGATAATGGTCACATAATTATTATTCGTGAAGTATTCCGCCCAATGACAAGTGTAGTGAGGCTCGACGACAGCCGTTAGCCCGTAACATCTGAGTGAAATTTAAAACCAATAAGAATCATGTCCTTAAATTTTTGCACGAATTAAGTCAACCTGTGGCGTGTGCATTCCGCGTGCCTGCGTGTGGATATTAACAGACAAATAATGGAAAACTGAGAAAATATATTGGTCTAAGTTGGTTGGAAGATCTTTGCATTGATGTCTTGGAACAAAAAATCTTCGTTGCGTCATATTTTAGCTTGTCATTATATTTTTTTCTAATTAGTCTGGCAGCTGTATTTGGTGAACGATTGTGTTGCACGGCTTTAGAAGAGTTTAAAGTGGATATATTAACGAAAAATAAATGGATATTTGAAGTTTTAGACCCACTTAAACTATGATAATATAGCTTCCTAGTTCACATTTTCTTCTCAGATTTACGTCAAATCCAAATGACATATCTTTGTTATGAATGGCAGGCGAAGTATACCTTTGTAATTATATATTCGATCACGGATCACAGCAGGTTGATTGCGAAAGTATTCCGCCCAATGACAAGTGTCGTGAGGCTCGACGACACCCGTTAGCCCGTAACATCTGAGTGAAATTTAAAACCAATGATAATCATGTCCTTAACTTTTTGCAAGAATTACGTCGACCTGTGGCGTGTGCATTCCGCGTGCCTGCGTGTCGATTATCACTCATAGAAACATGAGGAACATATGTTTATTCCGCATTGACGTCCAGCGGTCCGCAGCTGTCGTCGTGTGTCACACTCACTCGTCGCTCCTCTGCACGTCCGCCTAAATATCCCGCCCCACACAGCCGCGGCAGTCAATTATGCGCCTCGGATTCCCTGATTCCTCGAGATTGCAACGATTTCGATCCCAACTGACCGTCATTAATTCCAACGGGACTCTCCCATAGCGTTTTTTGTTTGAGCGAGTGACGTCAGCGGCATAGTCACCTGGTCCGTCCGATGACACCCACATGTTCTAGTCCTTCCATTAAGGCTATTTAATGAGACGTGTGACAATGCGGGACGCTTGGAAAGGAAAGAGAACGGGAGGAGATGTGTGTGGAATGGTAGACGGGACATCTGGAATGTATGGCCAGGAGGATTTAAAATGAACTCTGTGATTAATGCGCGCGGGTTTTTTTCGTGGTTTTATTTCTCCAACTTCCCGAGGGAGGAAGAGGGGGTGGGGCGATAGGAATTATGAGAGGCTTAAGGATGAGCCGGGCAGTTGGGGAATTTTTTCCGGCGTCTTTCGGAGGTGTTGCCGGTCGAATTTGTTTTTCCTTTTTCCCAATGTGTACACGCAGTGCGTAGGGTTAGAAGGGAGTTATCGTCAGAATGGGAATTTACTCGAGAGGTGCTGGGACGGATTGCACCTCTCCGTTGTACGGGAGAGATAAGTGAATATAATCTTTGAGTGATACATCCAAGGGGAAAGAAAAAGTTTTCCTCCTCATTCTGCCGTGATTTATACGGTCTCGCCGAGGAGTGTCCACTTTTGTGCCTTAAAGATTTTATTATCAGTTTCTGGAGTCCGGAGGATTTCACTCTTCTTCACTGTGGAGATGGAAAGCTAAATACCTGTCCTTAAAGTCAAATCTTACTATTTATCCTTCAAACTGTACGCGGTTTTATTTTATCAAAATCTTCGTGTTGAGAGTTCTTCGACTTGAAAATTTTTTCACTTTTATTTTGTGACGAGTGTTAGCTTCGTGTTTGTGACCATGTTGACAAAGAAGAATGCCAAAAGAATTAAATTCATTCAGTCCCACTGTATTAAGTGTATCTTTATCCACAGTAACTTCGATCTCATTTTATACACCTTTCTAAATTTGAACCTCGTAAACTTTGTAATGTAAGTACTTTGCCACTCAGCCAACAAGTTGTAATTTTTCCAGTGCTTAAGAGAAATTTTAGTTATTTTTTGCTTTTGAGACTTAAAGGAACTCTGTTAGAGATTTTACGTAACGGTTAATTCATAGAGACATGGAAGTTTTTAAGATGCACTGGGATGCGAAAGGCATACAGGCATACCTGTACATAAGGGATAAATAAAATTACTAATGACTCCTTGATAATGCACGTTAGTTTCCTAGCAAATTTATTATGTATTTATTTTAAGAAAGTTCGATAAGCTGGAATTAAAAGATCATGTATACTCCATTGCGGAGGTCTTTAAGGAATACTCGTATGCCCATCATAAATACAAATCGTGGCACTCCTTTTGGTCTTAAAGGGTAGTAAATACTCGATTCAGTTTATAATTTTTATTTTTTGTGCACCAATGAAACGATGTCAATATATAAATACTTAGGTTCCTTCCCGTGATATTCAAGCCACAAATAATAATGTGATGCCATAGCCAATTAAGTACCAGATTTCCATGTACAGGCTTCTTCCCTTATAAACTTAGTGCTTCAAGGAGTCACCATGTAGAAGTGGATCTAGAAAGATTTAAACAGGTTTTTCAGCGTTAAGTTTCTTTATCAATGCATAGGTTTCGTCTTGCAAGGTATATATCCCTTGGAGATTAATTCAAATCATATGTAAACTACGAATAACAAGTATAAATACCTTTTATAAGTGCACTGTATGAAAAGACTAATAGTACATGTATGAATATAGGGAGGCGAAACCTAGATAGATGAACACAAGTATTTTGAGGAAAAAAGGAACTGCGCCCATCTTTTTTTGCACATGATTATTTTGATGACTGTCAAACAACAAACACTTTCTGTGACGGCTAACCAAGTAATTAGCAGATTTATGTATATTGAATTGCTGAAATGATTCTTTATCGATTTAATTTTATAAATAAATAAAAGGTTTTTGCTTAATATTATGTACACAAATTGGCAGTAAATCAAGAACCTGCAGCTTCTTCTGTGCGTAAAAGCGATTTAAAGGCACCGTTCTCTCTACGTGGGGGCACTTACGATGACCACATGCCAGGGAAGTGATTGATCATTTCAATAAAAATATTTTACTGGGATTTTATCTAAATGAGTGCATTTAAATTATTCTACATAACATTAAGTACTTTGAAGTGACGAATATAGAAACTGAATGGCAGGATCCAGATGTGAGAATTTAAGGTACCCATTTTTCCGCAAACACCATTCTACAATAACAACTTAAAGCTCGGAAAAATATAAACTTCATAAGTTCAACTGAATTTTATTTATAAACGTCCGGTTTTGTGGAACAGTTGGCATCATCAGTTGATTTTTATTTTTCAAAATTCATCATGACGTTCCATAAAGTCGTTGTAAAGTCGCTTAGTACCATAGAATTCAACTTAAAGCTTCTCAGTCGTATTCTATTCCCTTAAAACTCTTCCCCATCGCCGATCCTCTTTCTTTGGTATTTCCGCACTCCCGAAGCACTAAAGCGCATGTATGAGCATGTAAAAATCCATTTCGCCAAATTTCCTCAGATATCTTTGAATTCGTGCTCGATCGAGTGAGATCCAGGAGCGGCGCGCGAAATTGGGGAAGGGAACCGAGTGGGGAGAGTAAACTTGAATGGTATCCACCACCACAGACGCGGGTATCCTCGAGATGAGAGGTGAGGCTCGATTCGCGTCGTCATCCCCCTTTCCTTCGGTCGCCTTCAAGCGGTGGGGCACGTAATGAGCGACCGGACGCGCAGACACACTCCTCGCCGTCATTCTGGGCCTCGGGTGCCTTAATCACCGATTCGAATGCCCTCCCGCCCCCCGAGGGGTGACGCCGGCCGATTCCCGCCTTCCCATTCCCTCTCCAGTCCCCCCCCTCCAGTCGAGGTGTGCGGAAAAGAAATAGATAGAGAGAAGGGGAGGGACAAATATTCATTCCCCTCCTTCCGAAGGAGCCCTCTCCCACCTCCTCCTGAGTGTTGCTGCTGTAATTGCTTCGGTCATCAATCTCATCCATTGTCCAAAGCAGAGTGGGAGGGCCACCCGATCTTTTTTCTTTGAGGAGGGATGCGACGGACGGATGGAGGGGTTGGGGTGCGCTTTGGGTGGGGTGTTTGAGAAGGGGAAGAGTAGTTGGTCCACCCTTCGAGGGAACCGAATGAATTTCGAGCCCATATCGTCCTCGTCCACGCCTTACGGTTCGCGTCCGTTCCTTCTCCCGGCCCTTTATCCCCCGGAATGACGCCCCAAGTCCCCTGTCACCGCGTGCGTGTGTGAGGTCCACCCGCGAACTGCGGTGGGAGATGAAGCACGCTTGTGGAGGGGGGTGTGGGAGAAGGTATCCGGCAGTGGAAAGCGGAGCGTTCTGCTTCCGGTGCCGAATTATTCGCGCGGAATTATTGTGTTCGCTTCTTTCGTTTCAGTTTTTGCTCCAGAAGTTTTTGTCCCACTGTCCTCCGTCGCCTCCCACCCTCCTCATGTAGTAAAATCAAAATTAATTTAGCGAACAACCATTGGATTTAAAAAAAATTAAAGTTGGGTTAATTCATTATTTCTATGAATACAGAATTTCCATTTGTAAAAATTTTGATTATGAATGTTATCGAGGATTATAGGCCGATATGTTTGCATGGAGTTTATTTAAATTTGGAGGTCCGAGTAGAGAAATATTAAAATAAAAATATTCTATGGATTTAGTGCATATTTATGGTCAAATTACTTCAGTGTGAGGTCTAAATGGAATGACGATTTGGAGTTCTCTAACAAAAGTTCATTTTAACTCATGCAAAAAATAGTTATTTGAGAATTTTCCACTTGTTCAAAGAACACCTAATGTAAGAAGGTTGTGTTTTTTGTTTATGGCAAATGAAAAGGTGGAAAAATTTTTTTAAAGGGAAAATTTTTAGTGCTGTTTTTTATTTGCGGAAAAATTTGTAACTCTTTACGCGGCATCTAAATACGAGTATGTAATACATTTTTCCATGGCCGTTCTAATACCTATTATATGTATCTGCACTGTCAATTGAGGGTGAATGCTAGAAAATAGCATGAAATGTGTATTGATAATTATTAAATTAAACCTTTTCATACTAACGTGCGAAATCTTTGTGAATAATTCTGCTCTAACTCTATATTTTGGATTCGGTTAATTGGCGAGAGATTTTATGAGAAAATATTATTTTGTTCAAGAGTTCGGTGCTTAATTACGTGTCGTTGTGCTCTTTGGTGTAATCGTCTTTTAAAGTTCATTAGTTCTCTGGAAGAAGATAACCTTAGCTTTTAACTAGCATTAACAATATTTCTCCGAGTAAAGGGGACCTTAATAAGCAAGTTGAGAACAATAAAAAGGAGAGTCAATGAGTCCTTTTCACAAATGATTTATATCTGACACTTATGGCCTCCAACGGCTTCATTAGACGGTGGTTGGTATGACCGATTGTGCGAAACGTGTCTTAATTAATATTTCCTTCGTCCGGCCGTGATTCCACGGCAACAATGGCGTAGACCCCACAGAGAAAGTACACGCCCGAGTAAATTGTAATGCGCACTGATTAACTGGTTCTTTTGTGGATTGCCGTGCACTTTCATTGCCGAAATTAATAGCCAAGAAAATTTATGAGCTGTCCGCCCCATTCCTTGTACACTACAGTTGCTCCACAAGTCGCACACCTTTCTCTTCATTTCATTTGCTTCCCTCCCACCGACGCTAGGGAAACGCTCGAATCTTCCCCGGCTCGCTCTCGTCCCCTCTTCTCCCATCCCTCGCTCTCCCGTCAAATCTCTCCATGTCCAGCACCATCCCCTCTCTTCCAGAACGTCCCCACCTCCCGACCTCCCCAACCCTCTCCCCTCCCTCCATGACGAACCACTTTCCCCCCGAAGACTCCATCGCCGCGTTCCTCTCCAGACGGCGATCGTCACTTGGCTTCCTCCCATTTCGTCCCATCGGAGGATGCGAAACAAAGGCAATCAATCAATATGGTACATGGCATTGCTGTTTTTTCAGACGCTGGCCGTCTCCGCTCCCTTGTTGAGCCTCTCTGTCGTTGTTCAAAAGGAGGCAAAAACGTTTGACGGCTAACAGGAATAGCGAATGGGTCAACGTTTCTTGGAAGCTTTCGCTCTCATTAGAATCCTGGAGTTGAAGTGTATAAATGATAGGTTTCCATTGTCGGTAGAAGTTTAGAAACTACATTAAATAAGAAGGCAAAATAATCCTGGCAATTTTCATCAGGGTTATTCTGGTGATGACAGTTACCGCATTTGATGCCTAATTTGAGCTAATTTTTATGGTATGAATCATCACTTGATTTATAACTGATTTTTAAAGAATTTAATTTACTTATGGATCTAAAATTAAATAAAATGCTAAAGAGCTTACTTGACAATACATTAATGTCATTCATCGTAAAACTTGGTGAAATTATTCTTTGTTTCATTTTGGGTACCACTTCTAAAAACTTGGTGTACGACTTTCTATTAGATAAACATGCATTCCTTAAGAATTTGGCTATCTACTACTGGTTTGATAAAATTTATTGAATATTTTCAGCATTTCTTAACTGGATTTTGCATTGAGTATTTTCAGGACATGTAATTGTGGTCATTATGTGATCTATGAAGTTGCTTTAGAAAATTTAAACGTAGTCTCCTGACTTCATATCAGAAACTCTGCTCGCATATCAGAAACTGGTACTTCCTAACCACACTAGTTCAGCCATATAGATTTAGGAAATTCATTTTAAGAGTTCGCCATCATTGAATAAGAGTTTACAAATTACTCTGCAATATTTATTATATTCTAAATTCTTTTTTAGACTCCCAGATTTATATTTATTAAAAATTTCCAATATTTTAACGCAAGGTGGTAACTTGTAACTTGAAATAATATTGTATTCGTCGCTTTTGGGTTTACGGCCTATTTAGTATGACGTTATCTCTTTCTGGAATCGCTAAGAGTTTACAGACACTGATATAGCTTATCATATAGGCTTAAGATTCAACGCGTAAGTACCTCAAGCACAAGAAACTTAAGTGCCTACCATTACTAGCAGCAGTATATCGATTTTATGTGTTTATTGGGTTTATGAGGACTTCATTAGAACAGCTGAGTATTGGGAGCAAACTGGAGGAGTCATCATCTACCATATGTGTGGGTAAGGGTATGTTGGATAATAGGGCGATTGCTCGCCTCCAAACGAGTCTTCCAGGGCTAGCCACTCCAGTGATGGGGTTATTATCATCAAACCGCACGCCGCACAACCATTTCTCGCAATTGGCGAGATGTCCGCCTATGGGATCCTTCCTTCCGTTAGCCTGCCTCCATGCCTGCCTTCTCTGATCACCAGAGACTCGTATCAGTTTTTACGTGTTTCAACTTCCTTAATGGACGTTGAAGGTTTTTCATCGGTTGAAAAAAATGCACATAATCATCTCCAAATCATCACTAATTATGGCGAGACCAGACGAGTTTGGTGAGATAATTGAGTCTTAAGTATACGATGAGCTTATTCTCCAGAAAGGGAAATACAATACGAGCAGTCTTTGATTATCATGAACATGAACTTTATGAATCGCATTTTTCATCAACGCCTCCGACTGAAATATCTCAAACGTTTTCATGCGCTGCATATAGATAAGTGCGTAACAGCTCATAAACCACTTTTAGCCCTCCGTCATCTTTCCAAACTAACGCATCGTAACAATACTTGGACGCTCTTCTTTCGCCAGCCTTCTTACGTTTCATTTGCAATTAATCTTAATGGGCTGCATTATAAATGAGTATGTTTATTTTTTCATTTTAAATGTTCACAGTTGGGGAATGAGAGGAAGATGATCGTTATCATTGGTTCAATGTAATATTTTAACGGTATTCCAAAAATAAAATGAAAAATAATAAGAAATGAAAGTTCACACCGTCTTCAATCTTCCCAGTCATTTATACCCCTAAGTTGAACCCTTTTCAATCAATATTTTTTGGAAAAGGCTGTATTATTTCTATATTACTATTTCACTTTTCTTGCACTCTGTTGTTTCACTGTTTCAAGAATTTACGAATGTACGTGATGGATGAAGAGCTATCAAATTCAGCTGAATGTTTTATCTTTCTCTTTCTTCATCGTCCTGAGGTCTCGCTGTCCTTTGCTGGGCTGGAGTATAGGAGACTCCCTGTCACGTATCGTTAGTGTGCTCCAAATCGACGACGACGCTCGACGACGTTCGACGCTCAAGATTCCCCATCAGTTCCTTGTTCCTGGTAATAGTTATAACGTAAGACCACCCTCGACCCTCCTCTCGCACGAAGCAACGCAATACATGTATAACGGGTCAGGAGACCACTCCGCCGAGGCTGTTTCGTAATTTATGGACAGACCCTTCGCACTTTTTACGGATTTCCATTTTTCACTCCTGCCTTCGAAGGGCTCCACTCATGTGATACACTTTGTTAGCCTTAGCTCTCCACTACTCGTGAGTACTCAATTCTAAGTTAATATCCTGTTGAATAATGACGATAAGCTTGAAAAGGATTATTTTTCACATATTTTTAATTCCAATCAAACTTCAGTGATGGGACTTTATGTTTGAAACTGATCCAAATCACAAAAAAAGAAGATTATACCCTGTGAGATAAGAGTTAGGTTGCGACCTCGTCACATCAAAATCTCTAAGGTTACGTAGTTTAAAAATCTGACCTCTTTCTCACCTGATGGAAATAATTTAGATTGTTCAGGGAAAATAATTTAAACTGATTGAAATAACCTCTATCATTCCCCAGGAAAGATGCTGTTTGCCATTTTCGGTAAATTCAATCGCTTAGAACGATGTCCCACAGCCACCCGTATCTTCTCGCCGGTGGGTTTGCAAACCGATCGATATAATCTCTCACAGATTATTTTACACCCATCTTTATTTCTCCATGTTAATTCCGCCGCATATTATTATTCCTCTTTCTTCCCCCCCCCCATGACTCTTCGCCCTCCTTCCATCGCTATTTTCCATCATCGGCGTACCCTCACGACCCCATCCCTCGCTCCGACATCCGCTCACTAGTGAAATGGGTGATTTCAAATATTTTGAAATGTTGGTGTTAAGAAGCGTGTGCGCACAGAATCTGACTCGTAGAGGAATCCACTAGGAAAGCCGACTTCTACTTTTGTCAATGATACCTATGATGTACTACACGCCTACTTTACTATAAGAGTTCGTTGTCAATTACAGTCTGATTCGATACTTGGATGGAATAGCCAACGTCATTCTACTATCCCAGCAAGTTTTATTATTTGGATAAAATCGTTTTCAGACCAAACCATAAAACTTCTTAACCAACTGTCATTTTATCCAATGTATTCAAATAAAATACAGAGTAATTATTTTATGAATCAAATTCCGAAAGTTATTTCACTAAGTTCGATAGTTATTTAACCTTACGAGATTTAATGAATTAACTTTAGGGATTTTACCGAGGTTAATCTAGGAATGGATGGGAATATTATTTCAAAATTTTATTTGATGGTGAGAAAAATTTTCTATCGGTCGATGCACGATATTTCTGCATTTAAAAAGTAAAAGGGCTGAACAGACCCGTTCCGCGCAATTTAAAAGTTTCATGTGTGTTGGTCTTGCAAACCGTGGGGGTATTTTGTGCCATGTCAAGTAGGCATTAGAAGTGCAGCAGCAGCTCGTGATTTCTAAGAAAAACATGAATATCATATAATAGCTAGAAGCGTTAGCAGCGTCTATGAAAAATATGCCCCTGGCCGTAAACCAATAATAATGTTCCACGCAAGAGATTATTTCTTAGAAAAGCCAAATTACATGCAGTCACTATCGTGTGATTTTTTATTTGTTTCATGCTAAACCCCAATAATTCTTCTTCCTTTGCGGGTTAAGCTCATTATTCCGTTCCGGAGCCCATCGCGTTCCGTTGGTCGCCCTGGTAATCACAAACGGACATCATTGTTTGAAATGAATTTATATAATGCGGAGGCTCTCCGTCCTCTAGTGTCAATTGTTTCCCCACAATGCACATGAAGCCCCAAAATAATCTACATCTAATGATTTTTTCTGTGGAGTACGTCTTGCTTGCCATACGCATCCTTGGCCACAGATCGTTTTCCCGTTGGCTCCTCCGAATGACCCTAAGCTTAAATAAGGCATCAAAAGACATGGAAAACCGTGGCCAAATCGTGAGCGCGGATTACATTTTATCTTGGTCTACTTTCCCAGCAGTTGTTTTTTCCTTTCTTTCTTTCTCCGATGGAACGAGTTTCCCGCCGGCACCAAGCGCTGTAATTATAAAGATTGTGCCATCACTTGATCTCAGAATCAGGGAACGCATCCATTATTCACTTGACGGCATAATGGACTAATGTCTCCTCGGTAAATACTTACATATTATGGGCATGCGGAACACGAATTATGAGCCTCTTCATTTTACCTAGAGTCACAGTTTGTGAGTAACTTTTTCAGAGTTAGTGTGCAATGAAGAGACCTAATATTTTGATGAATATTCCTCCCAACACCACCATTGCATCAAAAATAAAGTTACTTTTGGATACTTTCTCATCAAAACGAATTTGAAATCCGGAAGTCTTTTTTGCCTTTTATCTTTATAAGCCTTTTATGAAAAAAATGTTTACGTCATCCTATTCATAATTAAGAGCAGGCAAAAAAATGTATAATGCTATGTAATAGTATGTACAAGGTATTATCTAGAGGTAGTTAAAATTTTAGTCAGTCATATATGAGACTAGCTCAGTAGCTGTATGGTACATTCCTAAAGCATATATCATCTTTTTCAATTCACATATTTGATAAATATAGATATCTACTTATAAGCTGTAATATTTTTTGAAACCTATGAATGTCCTCGCTTTTGTATAAATAACGTGAATATGAATTGGATGTAATATAAATTTTACAGTGATGAAGATAAAAATATTCCGACTAAGGGTAAATAATATGAGTTTCCTAAGTAACAGTGGAAACGGAAAGGGTTTTAATCATGCTTAAGGAGACAAAATTTAGCATCGACCATACCACGAAACTAATTTAAAGATTATAAAGTTTACCCCTCACGGCACCTCGTCGGGGAAACTTAATCATTCAGTGTAATGATGAATATTTTAAGTTGATGGTCTAAATGGCGTGTTTAATCTTTCACCTCGTCTTCCATTAGCATGAGAGTTACATTTTTCTCCCTTCTTATTTATTGCGCGCAATTGGAAGCTATTTAAGCGCAATGATGAGGCAAATCATTAAAAAAAAACAGGTCGATAGCATATATACGTGCTAGTATATTCAAATATGACATGCATTGATGGCGACGACGCGCGATTTGCATTGGTAATGCCGAAAGATTAATGAGGACTTTGGAGCATTAAAGTAGTAATAGCGAGGGTTCAAACCCTCGGCGTGACCCCTGAAAGCAGCGAATGAACGGAATTAATCACGGTCAGGGACTCGCGGGCCCGAGGCCGCGGGTTCTCAGGGCGTCCGGCCACCCACCCACGCCACGTGCGGCGCCCAGCCCCCTCCCCCTTCACCCCACACCCCCTTCCGCCCCCCAAATAGGCCTCCGATGCGAGCGATCGATTCATCCCGGCCCGTTGTTTTGCCAGCAGGCGCGACCGGCACCGACACCAATCCCAACGGTGGCCCTGGGGGTAGAATGGCGCAAAGGGGTTGTGGGAAGACCATCTTCAAGTCCCTATGATTCCATCTTTTGAGGGCATATCGTTTATCTCGAACGGTGCCATTACGCAAATTTCATGCACCTCCCGATTTAGCGCGCCCACCTATGATTTTTGCCGGCTGATACGCATGTGAGAAAATAGTTTTCATGCCGATTCGAAATCATTGAATATCTTCTTGGTCGACGAATGATGTCCAGGCAGGACAACCAGTTGGAATCGGGAAAAGGACTAACTTTTTGGAAAACTTTGTGTTTACTTTTTTATAAAAGAGAGGCTTGAGCGATACAGGATGGAGGATATGATTGGCGGAAACGAAAATGTGGCACCATCGAAGAATGATGAAAATAAAATCGATTGGCAGAGTAGCCAACGAAAAAGTTCTTCAAAGATGGGGCGAAGATAGGAGCCTATGGAGGATACTCGCAAGAATACAGGACCAACTTATTGGGTATAACACACGTAGTTTACAGAAGGTCATAATTGAAAGACATATCGAAAAACAGATAAGGTCATCGACTAACTACAGGAAACCAGGAGTATAGAAAGCTGTCACAAACCATTGTTATGATTGATAACCCGTCGTGGTCAGTAAAAGACATACGTATCGGGAATTTCGGATGAGGTCGGTGCTCCTTTTAGTTATGCGACAACTTCTTCTTTGGTGTAGTCCATCGTGCGTACAGGCCCTGACAAAAACTGAGCCACTAGTAGTACCGATTGCGGTAATGCCGGTACTCAGCGATGACGGATGATTCACTAGAAGCACCAGATCGCATTCTAAACCTTAAGGAGAAAACTCGGGTAAAATACAGTTGGTTATGTCGAGAAAATCTGGAAAAATTCGGTAATCTAGGGGTGTGTCCATCCTTGAGACCCATAGAAGTCAAACCGGAGAACACCAGTTACAACACTCCACAAAAGCTGTGTATGTGGTCATCGGACGTCGTTTCGGACCATTTGAAATTAATTAATCACCATGAGCTTATAGACTTAAGAAAATCATTCTCACGCACTCAGTAATGATAACATAACACGCTCTTACTATCCGTGATAACTTACATTTTGTGAAAATGGCATTTGGGAAAATTATAAGTCATTTGTGTATGATCGTATCAGTGTGTGTTGGGAATTGAATCAAATAAATAATCGAGTCGGTGGAAAAAATAGAATCCGATTTTCGGTATCTGCAGAGATTGAAAATCTTGTCGATAACCTTCACCGCCAGATGTCTTGTCTCTCTCTCGGTCCACGATATGGAGAGAGTGGCTAAACGGCCAATCAGAATCATTCTTTTCTCATCATTGGGAGAAGTTCATGGAGATTTTTCCTCACTTCTATTTTTTATTGAGTCACCTCAGAGGCAGAGACATATGTCGCCCTGTCATTTCATAACCATTGCCTTTCTTTTTTTTGCCTTTCTTTCTCTTGCGACTTCAACGCGAAGTTTCTCGTCCCACTCAAATCTGCGCGTCTTTTTAATCTAATCACTTAGGTTTTTTCCGTCCTGTAATTTGATGGTAAAAATTGAAGGTAAGTCGTAACAGTTGAAGCACATTAGCAATACGCCTTTTTAACTTGGTAGCAGGTTAAATAAATGTGTTGACAACTACTTTTGTTATCACCTGTAACTAATGAGAAAGATTGAGCGAAAGTGCTTGGACCAGCATCTTGCGAAAATCGTGATCGCCGATAACCAGCACCACGATCATCTCCCTTCGTCGTAATAGCATTGGCCCCCTCGACAGGTGATAGTTTTCCGTTCCAGCTACGTGAATGCTTATTAAGGCTTTTGAGAGAGATGCTTTATTAAGGTAGAGAGAAACTTTTTTGTAATTTTGATTATGGCTCCGTTCGTCTTTGGAACACTTTTTAAAGACTTAATCGCACGCGAGAGGGTTTTGGCAGGGGTTTTTGGAGAGGCCATTCTTCACTTTCCAAAACCCCTCTACCGCTTGTCCACTTTTTTGCCCTATGCTGTCAAATTTGCCATGCCTCTTTCTTTCGTTCATCACTCTTTTTCTCTATGCTCACCGACGTCCATCCTTCGAAATTTATGTGCACAGAGGGAAGTTTAGCTTCCTTACTGCTTGAACTCACTCTCTCGTGAGGAAAGTCATAATGTCGTCATAAAAATACTTGACGTCACTCTCAACCTGCGGCGGGCTGATCGTTGGCAAAATAAAATTCTTGATTCGCCCAGAAACAACCGGGGCCTGTGGAACGTTGGCGTATTCAAACGTTTACCTACTTAAATTTGTCCTGAAGCAAGCCGAACAAGTGGAAATGTATTGTTCAGAGTATCTTCAGAATATGTTAAATTAATTATTGGTTTTTAGGTACATTATAGATATGACATAGAAGCGCAGTAAAGTTTATGAGTAGCCTTGGGCCACCTTTTATGAATAAAATAATTTTCTTAAACTTATATCAAACATATACTATATGTCATACTGTTGAAGGTGGCTGGACCCAAGGAAAAGTCTATAAAGGAGTCATGTTTTGGGTTTTTTCCTTTCCTGTGTTAATTATGAGGTTTTTGTCACATTATTATGACAATAAACATTTTGCATCACATTGGCGAATACATTTCACATTTCATGTATACATGTCTGCTGGGAAGATGTGCTGGCAAATGTGAGTGATTTCTATGTTGAAAAAGGAGGCAAAAGGACGTGATTGAAATTTCTAAATCGAACAATTCAGTAGTTTTCTCAACCTTATGAAGTTGGATCCTAAATATTGAATCTTTCCAGATTTCGGTAAAATGTCAAAGAATGCCACTGCCGGGTTGTTGACAAAGACACCTGAAAATTCTTATTACGAGGCGGATTAGGCGGAAATTAAAAATTTCACCTACTTGATGAATTCGGTTGTACCACAAGTTTACGCGAAACCTCCAGAAGCTTAAGCTTAAGCTTTGGTTAAAATTCTCTAAATTGAAATAATCAATTTTTTTAGGATTTTTAATGCATTTTGTGTGGCATAAAATATGAATGGTGATACGTACATACACCTCTCTATTGGAGCTTACTGTAAATGAGTTTCAGAGGTGAAAAAACTCAATAACCTCTGGTCTCTCATGCCGACGGTAATTAAAGGAATGGAACTGAAACTTGTTTTGAACGAATTTTTGTCAGGCTGAAGTAGTTCGAGAAACATTTACTTGATATATCGCCAATTCGCTTGGGTGGATTTAATGATCGAATAAGTCTCCTGTCGCACATCAACCGAATAGTCATCTTTGCGTCTGGTTGAACTCCAAATTGAATTCATTTGTGAGGATTTAGTTAAATATCAGCCACCGCTATAAAATAAACGGAAAAAATACATGACTTTGCACCATATTTTAGGCGATGTGATCTCTCTCTGTCTTTCGCTTGATTGTGAAGTTTCTTTATGTTCCTTGAATTAAGCTGCATGTTATCGTTTCATAAATATCATCCCAAACCTTCCAGACGTATATTTTTCCATGATTTATAATCCTCATAAAAAATATATGTCTTGTATGTTTATCATATTGCATAGATTGCATAGATTTTTTATATTCCTGCATTCGAGTAGGTAATTGTTTTGCAGTATTCAAAACGCATGCTTGTGAGGCACATAAGAAATAACTTTAAAAAAGAACCACGTGCGTTCTAAAAGAAGCATAATATATTTTTCGCAGGCATAATTTGATCAGTTACTACTTTTTAAGTGCTAAACCGAATAATTATTTTCCGTTGGCATTGTCGGTGTTAAAGAGTAAAAACAGTCATGGTAGTAACAACTACTAGAGAGTACCTCGGAAAAAAAAAAACATATCGATCTTCATTAAATGAAAAGGCCTCACAACTTGCTTCAGTTTTGGTTAGGATAATTGAAACTTAGAAAAAAAAGGCTGTGGTCTTCGAAAAAAGATTCGGAAAGTGGAACGGAAATGGGCCAAGTAATTTTCACAGCGGAACCCAAAAAATACGATTTTCTCCATTCATGATTGCTCTGGCGGGTGCCACTTAAAAATTGCGTCATTAACCTATCGGAGCGCCTATTGAGGCCGCTTTCAAATCACTGCCGCCGAAATCCACGATCGGACGGTGTAAGGGAAGCCTCTTTTTTTCCTTTTGTTTGGCCGCACATTCATCACTCCTTCCCCTCATCCTCGCGGAGGAGGCATCCACGCAGGCCCACCACCGATCACGCTCGCCCTCCCCTCGTCCGATATTACGTACGCCTAAATAGGGGAAGGAGGGGGGACAACGCATCCGCCACAACTTCTCCGACTCGGGAGAACATGCGCATTATTCCCTTTATTTTTATCGAAAAACTCAGCATGAGGCCGAGTTTTTCGATAAAATCGCCCCCTCTGGCCTCACCTTATCGAGCATCAGTCTCCTCCGTGCTTCTTAACCCCCTCCCCTCTCTCTCCATCCATCCCGAACTCCCCTCCGGGTTCTGTAGAGTTCACGCGGTCCCACGGCGTGCCTTGCACCTTTTTCCCTTCCGTCAGCGCGTGAACAACAAGACGACGAGTCCCCGGACATGGGGTTTCCAACCCCCACGCCCCTTCTCTCTGTCTTTCTTCATAGAGGGGTTTGGGAAAATTTTAAATTTTTTATGTGCGTACTCTCATTTTCAAAATTACATATTTTCATATTTTAGTTCTATTTACTTCTCTACTTGAAATTGATTACCTTGCAATGAATAATGTCAAAATAAAACTTTTTAATTCCACATAGAAAATAAACTTCATAAGTTTATTTTCTATGTGGAATCAAAAAGTTTTATCTTGATGTCATTTATCATGGAACTTTGTCCCATGAATATTAATGATGCTGATAGGATTAATTAAAGTCATCTTGCATTTATAAGTATTTAATTTTGGGTAACATCTCATTAAAATTTGCCGAAGAGTGCAATTGTGAAATTATCTCATGTAGGGAGACTACGGATAGATTGTTATGAGAATTCAGCAAATTATTCTACAAATATTCCTGGACGTCTCATGTTCGAGTGTTTGTGCGTGCATGTGCACATCACGGTTCGCTTAAGAAATAGTTCTTGAAAAATGTAGAAGTTTTGTGAAATTCCGTCTCAGAAACGGTTGCCACTTACATATAGCTGCGCTGCACAAATTCTAAATCCACCTTTTCGAAGTCGAAAAATCTCCCTTCGACCATATCTTACTGCTACCTCGTTGGCCATATCAACTAATTGGTGTTTTTTTAGAATCTGCGCGAAACGGCATAGGAATCTGATTTTGACTGTGTCTCCATATTATAATATTATATTTGTTTTCTCTTTCGTAGCGTCCAATGCTCGTCACGTCTTTGGACGTCCTAAATTACCTTGCACTGAGGAACAATATGTCAAACTGAGAACTGTTATCATGTGTTTAATCGGGCAGAACGAAAAACATATTTCTGTGGTGGTGATTACACGTAAGTATATGACGGTAATTTATTATTACAAACTTTTGCGATGCTCAATAATGTATACATCAGGTTCCATATTCATTTCATCATCACTTCATATCGGTACTAAAAATTGAGAGGAAATAAACTGCAGGCAGGCTAGGGAAAGGATTCATTTTAGCGAAATCATTGATTGTTGTTAGACTTGTCTGTTATCGTTGCCAGAATTATGCTTTATTTTCAAGAGTGTTAACGTGAAATGGGCTACTCAAGATCGATAATTTAATGATCACTTTGTGCAGCTGAGCTGTGCATTTTCAATTGTTTTCTTATAAAAAGTTGAGACTATCTTAAAAGAATTAAATTCATTTTACAGCCATGCAAATAAATTGGTTTTTGAAAGTGTTAATCTATCGGCTTGTATCCTTAGCAGTTTTTAACTGAATAGCAGTGACCAATTTATGCCGATCAATATGAAATCTCCAACATTTCATTCATACACCGCGGCGTGACTTGCGCAATTATAATCATTTACTTTTTAATAAAGCTCCGATACTTGAATTAACTGAAGATAGTAATCATGTTTTGGTGAAGATTACTGCTATTGACAGCATGCCATTCGTGATCAAATTCGTGATCAACGAGAATAATATTTCAGCGAAGTCACCTGGCAAGAATTTATCTGTCCTATGAAAATCACGTATTTTGGATTCGGGTCAGATATATTTTATCCATTGAACAAATACGCCGCCTTCTTGAAATTACAATGTAAAATGTAAACGAATTACATATACTTCTACCACTAAGGAGAGATAAATTAGTCATTTGACACCAGTTCAGTTATATAATACTTATTCATATTTAAATCGGTTTAGAGGGCAGTAAATCTTAAATTCATCACCACTTCATTGTTTCTACAATTATTCATTGGCAATCCATTCTAGTTTGCATGAAGGTGGCATTAATATCATCGTTGACATTTTCCCAATCGACCTTAATACCCACACATGCCGTAATTCAATCAGCGCAATGAGAGATAATATACGAGGAATGAGGGGCGAGAGGAGTTGAGTAGAATGAGTATGGTACTCATCGAGCACTCCCTTGGCAAGGAAGGAAGTTACTAGCTCGGCTTTGAAACTGGCCTGAACGAGCAAACCAAATATGTAAGTGCAACTGAAGAAAATCGATCATTGATGGAGTACTAAGCATCAGTATCTCTTGATTTTCATTTGCTCTTCCGCCATATGTCCCGAAGAAGCTGTGGAAGTAGCTGCCCATCTCAGAGGATGGTGCTGGACTATGCTGGTGAGTGATTCTCCAAAACCAGTCAATTAACAGAGTAAAGAGTACGTGTGTGTGGGAAAAGGTTAGGTGCCTTGGGTCTGTTGATAGCGTGGGAAAGAGAGAATAGTTTACCTAGATGCTTAGATGTGACATTTATCATCTGTTTAATAATTGTATGTCCTCTTTTACTTTCATCAAAGCCATAACTATATTTACTGCATTTTCATGTAGTTATTTTTTATGATTTAAAGTTTTTCATTATTATTTTCATCTACGAACGCACTGTGACGTAGAAGCCATATGAAAGCGAGGTCCGGCTCTCGTAAACGTGGCGAGCCCAGGCCTTCCTCCCCGGCGGTGAAAAAAGTCCACGGAGTTATTCGGGTTCCATTAAATAGTGGCCGATGCGCCCTCGCCTCATTTGAATCTTCCCCCGCGTCCCTTTCCTCCCCCCCCTGCCCCCACCCCACCCAGCCAACACTCTCCTTCCGCCAATTCCTTCCCACCCATTCGACCGAGAGCCCACACACACACTCTCACACCCACACCATCCCCCCAAACTCCGACATCAGTCACCTTTGTAGAAAAAGAAAGAAGAGAGGGAAGAAAAGCCATCCGCATGCCCTTCTCCATACCTCTTTTTAGTCCCACCCCTCACCTCTCCACCCACTTGTCCCACACCTCCCCACAAGAGTTTCCGCGCGCGGGAGTGAGAGGGTTCGTGGGTGAGAGGGGGGAGAGGGTTGGGAGGGGGGAAAGGGGATGGAGCGGGGTGAGGTGGGGTGTCTACAGGGGGAAGAGGGGTTTTGCGAGTGGGTAACCCGGCATCGGTCACTCCCCGAGAGCCAGTCTCGCAGCGAGTGTCGGCGGCGGATGCGGTGTCGGTTTGGCGGCTGGAGGAGGGAGGCGTGCGTGCGTGTGCGTGTTGCGCGGGCGTGTCGCGGCGGGCGGGTGGGTGGGGTGGACGAGGAGAGGGCGTGGGCAGGGGCGTGCCTTGGGAGGGGGGGAAGCGGGAGAGACGGGTGGGTGGGTGGCTGCGGCTCTGACGCTCGGTCGCCCGGCCCTCCTCGGGCTCTGCACGCCGAATCTAACAGGTGCCTCCCGCGGAAGAGGAAGAAGGCGCCCCGGGGCTTTTGATTGGGTGAGAGAGAAGGAGTGGGGGGGCGGGCGGGGGATGCGATCCGAGGAGTTCAACGCCTCAGGAAAGAAATTTTCGGTGCGGGGAGAGAACTCCATTTATCTCCCCCCTGGGGGTCCTTTTGCCCAAACGTGTGGACCCCCTAAGGGTCCGGAGGTTGGGGGGAGGGTAGCAATTCGCTCCTCGAGTTCACGCGCGGGGTTAGAGATGGGGGTCGATCGGCCGTGGGTGAGCGCTCATCCATTTGACGAGGTGCGATGATTCGAGCGAGGGGATAGCCTCAGAGAGAGCAAGGGACGAGGGAAACCATCCGAAATCCAACGTCCAAGCCGATGGACGCTCGTGGTTCGTCTAAAGACGCTCGATCGCTGGGAGGAGATTCGTATGACTAAAAAAAAAGACGCTCAACTTTCCCGCTTTGAAACAGTTTCGCCTCAGGGTTCCCCCAGCGCGGACGCGAGAGGCGAAAAATTTCCCCACAGTTTTTTCTGCTGTTAATCCATTTCCCGTTTTCCTCCCTGGTTTCCCCTCCCACGTCACGTCGCCTCGTCATCCATCTCCACGTGTGTGTATATCGTTCCCCGCCATTTACCTTTGGTCTTCTTTATATTCCAACTATTTTTTTCACTCGGCCCCAATCGCCGCCACTGCGTAGGCCATGCCCTCTCTCTCCCTCCCCCCTTTCATCTCCTCGCTCCGTCCCTCACAACCGTCTCCGTTTCACTCACGTCGACTCCGTCGCCGGCAGACGTCCGCTGGCTCGCGCGACAGAACACCGAGGAAGGCCGGTCCACGAACGACATACTCGGAACGGGCTTTTGGCATTTAACAGAGTGAGGGAGTTCTACCAGGTGCACCCGAAGGGTGAAGCGCGGGGATTCTTTTTGTGTCTGGGATTTCTTAGTGCGTCAGTGACTGCGATCGCGAGCCCTCGCCCGTTCGGGAAGTGGCGAGGTGACGTCAACCCTCCTCCTTCGGTCCCGCCCCCCTTACCTCTATCCCTCCTTGTGTTCTGCCGCCGCGATTCCGTAACGGTTGACACTCGGGCGTCACATTTCTTCATCCTTGAAGTCGGCCGAACATATATCGTAAGCGAACTTGGCCGAGGGTGCTGCCAATCGTTTAAAAGGGCGTCTTCTGCATGCGGGGTACTATATCCTCCCTGATTTAACTGTCTTTCTCTAAGATTCCGGTCAAACTTCTGAGATCCTAAAATTGATTCGACTTTCCAATCAGATTTCTTTTCCTCGCTGTGCGTGGTGAAGCGCTTCAGATGCTTGACGACACTACTCCACGGATACGAAAATAAAGCGGCCCTCAGAGGTTTTCGTCGCGTTGAACTAATGTGAGGTGACACCCTCACGACATGAGATTCAGTCGATTCAGTTCCCTCGAAATCACGTGAGACTTCCTCAACAAAAACCCGCATGTAGCGAGTAGAGTGCGATTTTCAGCATCTCTCTATTTCCCACTGGTGATTAAATGTTTTGCACACTTCCGACTCGAGCACATAAGTACCCTCGGAGTGACTAGCGGTCGATTGATGGCTCCAGTGCGGCCGGGTCCTTGGGCCGTGCCCATATCCGCCGTGGCCTAAATGGAGACTCCTCCCCCAGCCTCCCGAGCAGCATCCATCTCGGTGGACCGGCCGACTGGGAAGCATCTCCCGAAAGAAACCGATCGGCCCATTTCTCGACGGCCCAATGGGTGGCGGTGCGCCGTGACCGCCACCGTCGGCGGGGCCGCACTCCCGCGAACGCGAGGAGCCTTAGGCCACCCCGTTCTTCGTAGTCACGAGGGACCTCAAAAGCTGGTCACTCCCCATACCCGCGCCCAAAAAGAAGTCGATTCGGGGCCCATGTGACAGCACCGTGATTTCGAAGCGTAAAACTACAACCATTGGTGCCGGGGGGGAGGGAAATTTTTGTGATCGCTTGCTCCCTCGTCGATCGATGCCATACCGATAGCGTCCCGTTTGGGGAAATAGCAGACACCGAGCCGCTAGGCCGTTCCAATCCCCTTTTAGCCGGTGAGTGATCGCGTCCCTTGGGCGATTCCCCCTTTCACCGGCCGTGTATTCAATTTTCCCACTGTTTCCGTAGCGTGTGGGGGTGCATTGTTTTTCACCCCCGGGGGGGCTTAAAGCGTGAGGAGAGGGTGATAGGGCGTGTTGGAGAGGGAGGCGATCGCCTCCCTCCACGAGCAATCCTCGTTCAAACCACCCTCCCGGCGCAGGCGGTCGGGAGAGGAGCGGCGGAGAGCGAGGGGAAGGGAGAGTGGGTGGGGCGGGTGGGGGGAGGAGCGATGTTTAAACCGGGTCTGGTCGTGGGCTGTCGGCCGACGCAGAAAAGACGGGCGAGGTAAGCCCTCCTCCGTCGTCTTTAGCTCTCGGGACCCGAGCGAACGAGAAGAAGAAGCACCATAGAACGAGTTAACGGGTCCGAGAGAGAGAGGTTGGAGATACGAGGGCGGGGGAAGGAGATGGAGTTGGCGGGCGGCTGCGTCGGGGGCCGCCTCCTGCATGCAGTGCGCGCCGAGTTCCCCTGCGGGGATGGTGGCAAACGCAACACGGAGAGACACGGGGGGCATCTTCATTTCTTACTCCGTTCCCATCTCTCTCGCGTCCGCCCCTTTCCTCTCCCCGGCTACCCCCGGCCCCTCTGAGGCTCCCGAGGCATCGCCACCGCGACGCCGCGGCGGTCGACGGGTGTGTTTTGTTTTCTTTCGAGGAAGAGTTAGTTTCTCTCAGCCGTTTACACACGGAGGGATTATTAGCAAGTGTTTCATTCCTCCTCCCCCGTCCGGATCCCCTTCCCCCCTCCCGGCGCCCCTTTCCCCCTTCGCCCCTCGTGCTCCCTCCCTCAAAGTGTGCTGGATGATCGCCGCGCATTCGTTCCACTTACGTGGTCGATCAGTCGGTGGGTAACCATCAGTGCGGCCAAGTTCCCCGGGCCACTCATCACGTGGATGTTGCCGTGTTCCTACACCCCGCCACCTAATTGCCACGTCGCGAGAGGGTGCCATTAGCTGTTTGGGCAGAGTAAATAGTTATTTGTTCGTCATTATTTTCTTTTCTAGTCGACCGCTTCAGAGAGGAATATTACGGTGAATGTCGCCCCATTAATCTTGAAGTTTTTGTGGTTATTGTTCCGAAAGTGCCAGGTTTCTGCAGAAATTTCCTAACCTATTAGTTGAGTGCTTAGTGATTTCGCGAAGTTTTGAGGGAATCGTGAAGTTAAAAACACGTGCTTTGGAGTTATGACGTGTGAGTAGGATATGTTGTAGAAAATATGTGGCACGCAGGTAAAAACAACTTACACTTAGTGCCCTTGTGCAAATGCATACAACGGTGCCGTTTTCCGAGTAGGCGGGATATCTTCCTGCGAAATCCCGTTTGCCAAACGGAGGAAACACTTATGAGTTTCCATGGAATTTCGCGGAAGTAGTTTTCGAATTCAACTCCTTTTAATTGAGTCCCAGATAAGGAAACGCTTTTTAATAATTCAATCCTAATTGCAAACTGAAGTTGTTGTTGCGTGTTTTGTGGGAATAAACGTCTTTGGTCCATTAGGAAGAAATCTGAGTGTTCGACGATGTTCATTCTGCTGCAGCGGAGGATTTTTGAAGCACAGATGGCAATCAGGTTTGGAGTGTGAGTCGTGTATTTTCCGAGGATATTGCTCTCAGAAATAATTCCTCGCGGCGGCGAGTGGCATCCCATCGCAGGGACGGGGATGTCTTCCGGCCCGGCGTTCTTCCCGGCCACGCCGCCTCTCAGCTCTCCGAGGATGCTCGGCGCCCGCGCTGGGCCGCACTCCGACCGCCAAGGAGCCGACATTTCGGGAGGAGGAGGCGAGGCATTAATGCCGCTCATTTCCTTAATGACAGCCGAGATCGGCCTTCCCCGAGAGGGTGGTGCCCGCAGTTTTTCTGAGGAGCGGGCGTTCTAATTCCCCTCCCAACGAGGGAGCTCTCGGGTGTTCGAGAACAATGACGTGTGAAGACGAGGACGAGGCGGGTTCCTCCACGCCCCCCGCTACCCCGGGGCGTGGCAAACCCGCCCCCGCTGCCCTCAGGTCTCCCGGAAGGGCGCTACCCGCTGTCTCCATGCTCGCCCGACACGCACCGCAAAGGAGGCCGGCGGAGCACCACTACCGACACAATGTGCACCATCAAAGGCAGCAGCAGCAACACGGGAACCCCGCGGCGGGCGTCCTCCGCGCACCGCCCCTGGCCATCGCCGCCACCGCCGCGTCCTCCCCCCGTGCCTACCGTTCCTTCTCGCTGCCGCAGTCCCCATCCGCTCGCCGCGACCTCGACGACGAGGACTTCGACGAGGAGGTCGAGGAGGACTTCGACGAGGAGGACGACCCCATGCGCGGCGCCTCCCCGATCCTCCGCCGCCTCGTGAAGCAGGACAGCGGGAACAAGGACTCGGGGATCGTGAGCGAGGGGCAAAGCGGGGCGGAGCGGGGCGGCAGGGCCTCCGTGTCCACTCCGCCGCCCGCCCTCGAGTCGGGCGCGACGTCGCCCGCTGGGGGTCGGGGCGGGGAGGATGGGGGGCGGGGCGGTGCGGACGGGGGAGGCGGGGGCGGAGGGGGAGGAGGTGGCGGAGGCGGGGGCGGGGGGCACCCGGGTGCCTACCAGGTGCAGTTGGTGTCGGAACTGAGGCAGTTGCTGACCCTGAAGCAGCACTACTACCCGGAGGGCGGGTGGGGATGGGTAGTGGTCTGGGCCAGCGTGGCGGTGCACGCACTCTCACACGGTCTGCACGTCGCGTTCGGGATCCTCTTGCAGGAAACGATGCGGAAGTTCCCGGATGCCGGATTGGTTCGCACAGGTTGGTCGCCTCCCTCCCCTGCCCTCTTCCCATCGCCCAAGGAGTGCATCCGATGCCAATTAAGCCTCAATTCGATCGCCTTCCCCTTCCTCGCCTCCGTTTTTATTTATATTTTTTGTCCACCGGTCCGACATTTTCGCTTCGTTTCGGTCCTTCGGACTCAAGGCTTTGATTGCCCTCATTGATATTCCATGCTCGTGTCCTCGGGGACTTAAGTCGAGCTAATTTGGCAGGAGGTTCGGGATTTCCCCAATTCCGGAGCAATCCCCATTCGTTTTCCTTTTATTTTTTCTTCCCCGTGTATTTTTGCTTCTGAATTTCCGCTGCTCCGAGAGCTTGCTTCGTGATGGGTTCCCTTCATTGGATTCGTCGTCATTTTGTCCTTTGGACTCATCTTACTCCCTTAGGGACACTCTCCTATGCTTACCAAACGGCGCACCGGCTGATGTCTTTCTTGAGTATGCCCTTCACGAGTGTGTATTCTTGCGTCAGGGGTCTCGTCGAATATTCGCCCCGTGCATCAGCAATGCACCGAGTGTTGCGCACACTCAACCCGGCGGAGAATTCGCAAGTAGACCTCCCGCTGCTTTCTTCGGATCGCTAAATTCGGCAGTCCGTTATTTGCTCCTTCCCTCTCTCATCTTCCTTGTTAAATGGAGGAGAAAAAGTTCAAACATTCCTCCATTGTCCTCCTCCGCTTGTTGGAATACCCAGCTGCCCACTTGCCCCCGAATGGAGAATCGCAAAAAAAATAGATTGTTCCTTTGATATTGCTTTTGCAGTTTTTTTCCTTGCCTGGATCTTGTGTCGACCCGTATGCTTAATTTGTGTTGTCCTCCGCAAAAAACCCTACACCTTATTGCCACAGATTGCTTTACAGCGACTATTATCTTTTGAAAATTGTCATATGCTCATGTCCACCAATATCAACTTGATCTATGTGAGAGGTCAGTTCCTTTAAAGTATTAATAAAAGTGCCTGCAGTAATCGTGGGCTGTAACGGGATATCAAACTAAAAGTAATTTTATATTTAATTTATAAAATTATCCGTGATCCAATCTTTCCTGCGAGTTGTGACATTAATTTTAATGAAAGGGTCAATTTTAGCTGGTTTACCTAGGTAGAAATAAATAACATGTAACTTGCCACCATTAATTAAACCATTACTGGTGATTTAAAACAAGTTGAAAAAGGGTTTCCAGGAGAAAGAAATGCGGAGCCTATTGGCCAGATTTAAACTCTTGGATTTGTGTTTCGTATATCCAATTTTAGAATATGATATTAGTTGGATGCACAAAATGGGATTACGCAGATTCGTCATAACAAGACTATATATTATGAAACTTTTTGAACATAAGTGATATGTTGTAGTTGCCAAAGAAGTTTTGTAAGTGTTAAAAAAATAGATCTATCATTTAAATTTTCGATTTTCTCAGTTATTTTCGAATCTATACATCATAAATATAAAAACTTAAAATTTTGTATTCTTTCGTAAATAATTTTTTTTCAACTACACACCACGGTATGAATTAATACGCAGTCATTAGGTCGTTCCACAAGCACGTTTCTAATTTTTCGATACGCGACACAAGGTGTTATCATAAGATGATCATTTAAAAATAGCCATTGCAATTACATGTACCTACGAGCAAGAGGAGTTTTGGCACATCTTTAGCATTTGGGTTTCTATGTATATTCTCATTATTTCATCAAGTTTCCTCTTAGATAAGGAGATCTTTAAGATCTAGCAACGATAATTTTACCATCAATAATCCATCGTAGGGAGTTTCTTGATCTTATGTCGTCAGATTTTCATGCCTCATCGTCAAACTAGGATTATGGATTTGCATAGTTACGCTCGGATACATCACTGCATTTGACCTACTCCCGAAGAGAACTCCCAAAGGGTCACACTGGTGTCACTCTCATCCTAGTAGTTATACCATTACTGAAAGATTGGTAGGCCAACCAAGAACGGAGTCATATGAAACAGATAATCGCGTTTATAGCCTATGCCCTGGGAAGAAAATATGCTACACCCTGCTTTTTATAGAGCCAGTATAGAATTACGGATGGCTAGAGTTGATTCTTAAATATTAAAATATATGTTCTTTCACCATTCTCAAAAAATTATGAAAAGGAACTAAATTAAAGGATTTAATTTTCGTATTCCTTGTACAAAATACATGTGGTTGCATTAAATTCAAGTATGAATGTTTACAAAAACGAGCCTAAAATCAGCACTGATTTATTTTATATGGATTGTATAATAATGGATAATAATATTAATTATGGATATGGCTATAAATGAATATTAATTCAAGGAATCATCGTTTATAGTTGATCCGAAGTCAGTGCCTACAGCGAGTTAATTCTATTAACCGGAGAATAATGGTATTATTTTGAGGCAAGAGAGATGTAAATTTTATTATTTTAGTGAAAAATCGATTAACGAGTACGAAAGTAATAGACGTATTCTAGTGAATGCGTACCTCGGTCGTCATCAGCATAAGTTGTTTCATTGTAATGATTCCATAGCCATATACGCAGGCGGCCATTCGTCTTTGTCATTATATACTTGAATGGTGGCAATTGTTAATCAAGAATGAATCGATATATCCTGCGATTTCTTATTTCGTCTTACGAAATTTCCTTTTTCCGCATCAGAAGAAAATCTTTGAATGTAGTCCTGCCTGACGGTCAATAAGTAATATAAATGAACATCGATTAGTTTTTCCTGAAATCATTTACTCTCCCACACTCGAGTCGATTTCCCACGTCCTTGGCCCGGGAAGTCCTGTCGTTTCAACCGTCTGTTTAGCCTTTCATAATATACAGCATTGTTTACTTGATATAAATTTTGCTTCATTATACTTACCTTTTCTTTTGTTTAGTGTCAGTGTTGATCCATTAACTGTTATTTTATCTATGCATGCCTATGTACGATATCCATTCCATGAAAAAATGTATTGTTGACATTTATTTTTCTTGCAACCACAATAGTGGAAAAGAAAAACGCTGTATCGATTCCACTTCATGTGAATTAAATGGGCTGGAGAAAACATTAAAGACCCGAAAGAAAAACGTTTACTGCGATAAATATTCGGAAAAGGTCGTAGGTCCATTATTTTCTTTCACCAAAAGAGTGTGTTCAGTACAAAAAATATCTTCAAAACGCACACCTTGACAAGGGAGTGAACAATAATGCCAATCTTTCAGAAGAAAAACCATCAATCTCGTCTCCGCCTTCGAATTCGGGGGAAATCCAAACGCAGGACCCGTTAAGTGGATTTTGCTGTCTTACAAACGCTCATACCGGCCACATGAGCACTATCAACGTCACATTCTCGTGAGGTGGAGGACGCGATGCCGGCGTGCCGCCGCGGCCAGTGGGACCGCCGGCGATCGTGGCGCAGGTGCCCGAGTGTCCGCTGCGCTCCGTGGTGGCGACCGATCTCGTTCTCTCGGTCTGGCATGCCCTCCGAGAAGGGGTTGCGGGAATGCGGAGGGGGACATCAATAGGAGCCGCCCCACACCTCTCCACCCCTCACTCTCCCCCTTCCTCCCCCCCTAGGTCTTGATATTCCGCCCCCGTCCCTCAGCGCTCCGCACGCCCCCGCCTCCTTTTTAGGTCCTCACTGGCATTGTTCCGGGATTTTCCGGCCCTCGGAGGGAAAGAGTCCGCGGGGGAGAAGAGGGGGAGGGGGACGGAGGAACGGTGAGGAGCGTGAGTGGTGGGGACAATAAAAAAAGTTTCCCCTCGATCAGAAAGGGAACAAAAAGAGATAAATCTCGCGTCGGCGACCAACACGCCCGAATGTGTAACATTCCGGGCGGTGTTTCTCCATCTTCCTCCCCTTTTCCGTGCGAGGGTCGATTTGGCAACGTCTCCCCCCGCGAGGGCACCTGGAGATGAGTGCGTGCGTGTGTTCTTAGAAGTGGTGGCATTGTGCGGGAAAGTGTGTGAGGGTGGCGCAGGGTGGGAGGGGACCCATATAAAGTGGTTGAGGGGGGAGGGGTGGCGATGAATGAGCGGGGTAAATCGGGAGTGGGGATGGGCAGCCGGGTGGGGGGGGGAGCGAAGGAGTCATGTCGGACGGCACGAACCCGTGGCTGGGAGATTGAAATCCTTCCTTTGTGCCTTATTTGCGGCGGTGGATGCGGTGGAGCCGCAGGGGGGCGCACGACCCGAGAACCGGAGCGACTATGTAATTAGACGGAGATATGTAGGGGAAATATTAACGCCGCAATTCATCTTTATTGTTAATCTTCTAACAGAGATGAGGAATCATTGCCATTGCTGATTAATAATACTAAACAGTGCAGTTATATATTATCATAACAACAGGTTTAATTGAAAATTGTCTTTGCCGCTTTGAAATGAATGCCATCTCCGCTCGAAGCTGTAAGATAAAGGATGACATTCACGGTGTTTAGCATGGCTTCGTGGAATATCTCCATTGAGGAGTAATAGGGAAAAAGAAATAAAAAGAGTGGATTCCACGTTTTTTTAAGTTTTTACCTTTTTTCTTCCAATGAACGAAGTGTTTGGTTAGGCATCGCTCATTCGGTGCAACGCTATGAATAACATTCAACGTTAATATGTATGAATGCCCGCTTACACCACGGATCATAAATAAAGGCAATGCGCAAAAATTATGATGGAATGTATCAATTGGCAACACCCAAGATGGAATCCTATGAGGAAATTCGGCCTCACACTACTGCAAGAGAGGGGCAGCGGTATGAGATGGGAAGGGCGAAAGAGGGTGGGGGCTGGAGGCGGAAGGCCAGGAGATGGTTGGTGCTGCCGGGTGGTAGAGGGGTTCTGGGGGAGAGGCCGGAGTAGGAGAAATTTGAGATTTGAGGTTCTGAAAAATGTTTATTGACTTGGCAGCCGGTCAGAACAATACATGCTCTTTCCCAACCACCTGTGGCAGGCAACAGAGATACAAGATAATTTTGCAGACATTCCAGTGCTACAAGTTAGTACGTTCTCATGAGCTACATGGCCATTCGGATTGAGTGTATGAAGGAGCTCGTGGAATGCATAGTTGTTTCAGATGACTGATGTTCAGAGGATGGCACGGTGGAGATGCTGCGGTTCTTTCCGTACAGACATCTAGTTATGGAAAACATTTTCGCCATTCATCTTGCAGTCCGCCGGTCATCCAAGTTTCCCAGGAGTTTTCCCATGTTTTTTGCATTGAAAATTCTCTTAAAAATCTTCGCAGTGCCCATAATTCATCACTAATCTCAATAGCGGAATATCATCTTTGCGTAGTATTCATACAAAAAATTATATGGCTCTCGATTTGCATATTATATTTCTATCAAGATTCAGAATCCATTCAATCAAATCTCAGTTATTTTGAATAGCATAACTTTCTGTGGATTTTAAGTTTCTAGTTTCATACATTTTCATTTTGATCACATCAATGTGTTTCAAGATTTTCTTTTTCGATAGACTTTTTTGACCGTTTTTGTGGCCCTATCGGAACTAAATGAATATGGAAGTAATGGGTATGGATTTAACTGTAGAAGCTGTTGATCAACCTTGCAACAGAAGTAAACGGGCGCATTATTTTATGTCTGAGAGTAAAACGAAGCCTAGTCAGTACGGAATTCCTATTTGTGAAATGACCAGCGTCGGAAAAGAGAATTTCGCCAGCAGTTATCATATGTGAATATTTGGAAATGGCATCTGAGAAATCCTGTTATGGCATCACCGGCATTAAAATTATCAAGGAATTCAACTATCACTCAAGATACGGTTCTACATTTCGATGGTGTTGGGCCAACTTATCTTCCAAGGCAAACATGGATCCGCAATTAACGTGGAAAATTCGTGTAAAATGAAGCGCCTGCATATTTCCAATAGCGTATCCTCATTTTTTTCCTCGGGGCAAAAGAAGTGACGTCATGATAACGGGAACTTGAGCCAGTAAAAATAAGCTCTTCAACATACCATTTTTTATAATGGAATCGGCGCACCGCTTTGAGAAATTTGCTTACGTTTAGGAAGGAATAATATATATCGCCCGATTTTATAGGGCTGGTAGGAAGGGATGTGTGCTCTCACCGTGATGGATGGCGCTATTTAATTTACACACCAGTACGCGAGGGATCTGAGCTGAGAAACTGGTCCCCAAGTCAAGTTCTCTTTATTTCGGCGCTCGGTGGGCCCAGTCGGAAAAGGGTTTTTAATAGCGATGGCTAGGAATTGTTGGGTGGTCAAATATTTGATTTCAAAGCCGAGGCATTATTAAATTTAGTGTATGCTGCGCCATAGCGATGAAATCTAATCTCTGAGACAGTGTCTGAGCTGATCAACTTTAGTCGTAAAACCGGCTATGGTCATCTAAATCCATATATTTATGTACTATATGCGCTAAATTAGTTTTCTCGGAATAGGTACTTTCACTTTTATGTTCTGGGCTATATTCAGTATTAATGCGCATTTTGAAAAGAGTTTACATATACGAAGATAAAAAATATTTATGCAGCTAATTGTGGTTTGTAATGTGAAATTCTATTTTATAATATTTTTAATGCTACTTTTTTAAGAATGTCTGCTGCTTCTAACTGGATACCAGATTTTAAATCATACTTATCCTCATTGAATAGAATAAGTGCCGTAGAACGTCAAGTTTTCGTCATTGTGGCTATATTTAGGGACTAATGAGGCATATTCGAATTATATGTAACTCTTAGACAATATTAAATCCCTTTACTCGACTTTTTTGTCATATTACAAAGTAATTCGGATTGTTGCATCACTTTGTTATCAGTATCTGGAGGTCATTTTTATAGACTGTGATAATACCTGCCGATAAAATTCTTTTAGGAAATAACAACTCAGTCCGTGCAAATATTTTTCAAAATTTTCATGAAAATTTTATTTTTATGTCATATCTATTCTGTTTATTAGAATTCATTTAGTTTAAGATACTCGGACTTATGGGTCAAAGTATTTACGGATCTATATTTGTTTTTCCTACGATTAGTAACATAGTTATTATATAACTATTTGAGAGAAAGTGAATACAATGAAGTAATTGGTATATTTATTCAACTATTTAAAAGCACAGCATACGGGTATTCTGGCCTTTTATGATCCATTCGCTGCAGCTTATGGAAAATGTTGCCAAAGGAAGCAAATTCTAATAGTGGATGATTCGCGACAACCAAGTCTGCATAAATAATTAATGCTTCGTATTATCTTCAATACATTTGAAAACGTTTAAGTTTTTATAAAACTTTTTTCTAAATACTTGATTAAGTTTGACAAATTTCATTGTAAATTTGAAATCTGGTACTATCCATCGCTTTCAGATACTTTGGAAAATGCGACATGAATTGATTGAAATGTCAACAGTTATAATTATTGATCGCTATGTTTAGTGATAATTTTAAGTGAATGTATTTAGTCATATCTCAAATAACCTTGGACAAAATTCGAGTACCCTTAACATATCTTGTTTTAAACCTTGAATTAGTCACTTTAGGTAAGAGGTTTCAATATGACTTCTCCGGTAATATCAATCATCAGATAGTAGTTACAAAGCTTCATATTAATGTTTTTATTTCACATTTAGATTCCGTAGTGACTCGCACGTGATTTAAAAACTAATCAAGCATTTATTTCTACAAAGAAACTCGGAGAAAAATTTTTCTCGATTACAGCGCAATAAATAATTACCATTTCCTGTCTCCTGTTAATGATCAACATCCAGCTATTTGAGGCTGTAAATTTCTCTTCCCTCTGAAGGGCTGCCAGTGTCTTTTGTAATTACCACACATATTCGTTGAAAGAGATTGGCCTGCTTATTCAATATTTTGTAGTGATGTTTTTAGCTAATGAAATGAACGTCGCTTGCCTGAATAATCAGTCAAAGTCTTGGTTACCTGCGTGGTGGCGCCAAATCTCTGTGTCAGCATATAAATTTAATCTTTTGTAATTTTAATGTAACAATCATCGGGGCGTCGAGATTTAATATCAATTTTGAGTGAACCGTTAAGATTTAATTAAAGAGTTTTATCATATGCCATGCAGTGATTATACATTAGTGCAGTCCGGCATACTTCGTTTCTTCAATAAAAATTAACGTTTTCGACGAGTAGGCTTAGTGATACGTTCAAAACATTTTATTAAAAATCCTATTAATAGAAGTAATATATTGTTTTGTGCTCATAAATTTTAAATATCGGTGTTCTTGTTCCATGAATTAATGTGTTCCTCATTGTCATTAACTAATGTATTTCCTTGAGAAGGTAACGGTTATTTATACAGTTCATTTGAGTTCTAGACGTCATCATCTTTCTTCCTGAGTATATGTCAATTAGATGCCGTTTGTATACCACGTATTGCTGCCTGCGAAATGGAGAAGCAAGCGAAGTCACCATCATCCGCTGACCTCAAAAGAATGAGTTAATCAGAACGCAAGTCAGGTTAGACTGGCTGGTATTATGTCTGTTAACCAACCATAAGGCAGCTGGCTCGAATTTCATGTGGGGGACTGAATGTTGTGATTCTGTTTCCATTTTCGAATTTCAACGATGTCGCGGAACAGCACCCATTCCAATTGAAATCGAGCAAATTCTAACTCGAGTATTGAAATTTATCGGTATTAATATTTAAATAATTATTAATATATTTTTTTTTACTTTCAGTATCTTGTTATAATATATTTAAATTGCAATTGCTGGATATTATTTAATATAATACGTCCCTCTGCAAGTGATGTCGTTGATTTAACTAAAAATCTACTGCAGATTATTGCATAATACAGAGCTGCCTCGAATATTTGAATTTTAACCAGTGTCTAACTTAGGCAAGTACCGAAATTTCTAATCATGTTTGTGAGCACAGGATTATTCGTAATGCACTAAATAAGTTTTGGTTTATAAATTACACGTACAGATAACGAAGTGGTGGTCGTGACATAAGGTGAATTTCAAAGTTTAGGTGCTGCCATCGGACATAATATGCCGCGACAGAATGAAATACTGAAATGAAATTTACTGCCTCGAAGATTACATTTGAACGTGACCTTGTTCTCGACTCGTTTCGTAGGATATGATTGGATATCCGTTCTATTTTCTCATCTCTCCGCTTTCGTTATAACAGGCCGCGTGAGTTTCTCGCGTAATCCGGCCGGTTTTGGCTTAAAGGAGAGGTAAGACGCGTGTCTTTTCTTCAGTTCTGCTAGTAATCCCTCTCTTATTTACTCTGGGACTAAAATGAAGTAAAATGATTGTTTCACAAAACAGGGAATATTAAGTTTCCTCCAGTGTTCTCAAGGAGACACAAGGAATGAAAGTTTTGCATTGGAAATTAGAAACGCGTTATTTTATTGATTTATTCTTTTGTCGAGCATATGAAATTTTTTCCTTGTTATTCACGACTCTTCTGGTTTCCCGCTTAGAGAATTTCATTTTTTAAGCCATAGAAACAAGGTATGAGAAAAATTTTAAAAGTGAGACAGACCAGATTTTAATGGTATGTGTTACGCAACCATTGGATCATTTAAATTTAGAGAAAACCTTGAGAGGACTACCTTGGCAGCCTTTTAATAGATTTTACGTTAAAATCAAAAAGAAAATGGAATAGAACCGAGTGTTTTTTCGGGAGCTAAATAGTACAACAAATATATTAGCTAAGCTTTGTGATAGTCCTTAGAAGAAAAATTCAAGACAATTATGAATGTCTTGGATGAGTCACTTGCCAAAGCTTATGAAAAGTGAAATTCCGATTATTAAAGTGTAATTTAATGACTTCCGAGCTTTATCAACATTTCCATATTACTTTCTCTCGCAAAAGAGAAATCTTTCGATGTTTCTGAATATCAAATATGTTCGTGATAAATAAAACAATGTTGAGGATTAATATCATTTTGTTTGGTTTTTTACGCGATATTATTCACTCCTATACTATTCTTAATGTCCCATGGTGCCAGTCACTAATTTTTTGGCAAACAATCTTAGCTTTTCTGCGCATTACGTATCATGGGTAATCACGTATTATGCGGTAATCCTTTAAGTACATTAAATTTTAATGGCATATCTTTTAACGTGTTTTATGATGTTTCCTAAATATCATCATCTACTTCTATATCTACTATAATGGCTGCTCTTCGTTCTTAATCATCTTCTAGCAATTAAAAAAAAATAAACCCGACCTCAGTAAGGTCAATTCCATTTTGTACATAATAACAATCAAACGGCTGTAAATTTAGGGTAACTAAGTTACCTAATTCATTTGAATACATTTGAATTTATGAAGTTTTACTTAAATTTTACAATTTTCATAAAACGAAGTTCTGATATTCGCCAATGAGTCTTTATTTCTGAATTGTCAATACACAATGTCGTGATAAATACATATGGTTTATCACCGTTATCAATGGATATTTTGGACCGTTAAAATCACTATGATGAAATGGTAATTGTAATTAGCAGTAATGTTCCCTTCTTTCTTAATTGATCGAACCATCAATTATTACTAACCGATATCCGAGGGAGCAATGACCTGCTGAAGAAATGGCCTTGACTTCGGTCGATAGAGATTGAAGGGAAAAATCATGCTCGTCAAACCATAGAGCTGGAATAGAATTCCCTGTGGTCATCCTCCCAACGAATTTAAGTTCGCATCCTATTATAGCGCTGGCTCTGTACTAACATCCTTTGGTCTCGCTTATCATCATTCATTAAGGTCAATATCAATCATCCAATCAATCTGCCTTGCCCGAAAGGCAGAAGTTTATAGATCGGTTTAACCGATCTCGTCGACCCCTCCTTCCAGCAGGACCCTCCCTACGTCTCCCATTCCCCTTGACCGGAGGAGGTTTAGCGCTCGATTAATCAAAGACTAGGAATCAAACCAAACTGGCCAAATGACCGCGAGCCTTATTCGTACGTGGCTGAGATGGAGAGTGGGGCAGAGGAGGTCCCCCGCGGGCCTCTGGGTCTGGGAGGTGAGTGCAGGGGGGAGGTCTACTTCCGTCGGTCTCTTTTGAAAATAATTCTCGTGCCCAGCCGCAATCCAGAGGATGAGACCCTAAGGATAACAAGTTTTGAGAACGGAAGGATTCAGATAGGGAGGGAGATGGGGGAATGCGCAGGTAGGAGGGATCTGAAGGGCCTCATTTCTTACGTGGATCCGTGGCGATAATTTGTTGAATAACAGTTAAATAAATACTAGCACTCCGCGAGTATTGCCCGGCTTGCTGGTGTTTTTATCCAGGGGTATAACCCTATAAGTATTTTGGAAAATGTACAGGTAATCACATAACATCAGTACTGTTGTGCTTTATTAGCACTAAAATGATTGGATAAGTTGATAGATATTATTACTACTGTGTCCATCATGTAATGAGTAAGGGACCTAAGTGTCCTGCGATTCCATATGATCTAAGTTAATTTCAGCTTAGTTGCACGTTTTTCCTTAATTATGACTTGGATTTTAAATACTAAAAAACGTTAAAATGGCAATATCGCATTGCTTCGTATTAATAGATTACAATCAGTTAAAACACAGTGATTTGAAACGCTTTTCCAATACAAAGAGAGATGCCTTTTCATCTTCCACGACATTATCTCCTTAAGTAAGTTTTACTAGGCTTTCAATTTCAGTGCGCCAAATTATATGGTACATAAACCGGCAGTTTTAGCACCATTAGTTACCTTTATTATTATCAATGTAGAGTATTGTCCGGTGGTATTGGGACGAAGTATGTGTGTGTAGTGTGCCTGTTAGTACGGAATAGTTTTTAGCCTAACTAGCCCCGTCACGAATGGATAGCCCTTGGAGGAATTATGTCCTAACGCACGCCCCCTTTTTACTCCCCACCCACTCTCCTCATTCCCTCTGCGAATGGGAGACGGAGGGTCAGATGGAAGCCCCCATCCCCACCCCGTGCCTCTCCGCGGGATGTTTGCCCGCCCCACACACCCCGTCCCCCCGCCGGAGGAACAGCCCACCTCCCCGGCCCACGGCACATCATTCTCTCGCTTCCACATCTCACCGCTCTCCCATCCCGCTCTTGACCGGCCTCGGATTGTTCCTTTTTCCTCCTGCCCGAAACCCATTCCCCCTTCCCAAAACCTCTCACCGAACGACGGGAGGGGGCAAAACGACGAGCCGCCGTCATGATCTTCAACTGTTGTGGTGGTGGGAGACGGGGTATGGATCTTTTTTAGCGTTATTTTCTTTAAGGTGGCACGTTAGCACTCGATTCTTCGCCCTCCGGGCTCCTCACCCATCCCACCTACCCCGCTTGCTCTTCCGCCCCTAACTTGGCGTCACGAGCACTTTACATGTATTGTTAACCCCCAACTCCTCCCAAGAGGTCAAGCAAACACTCACCCCTGCTCCCTTTCTGCCCGCTCACCACTCACTCCCGCCCGCCCGCCTGCCTGCCCTCCCCAAACCTCGCAGAAGTATCGCTGCCACCTCTTGTCGGCTGGCGCTCTCGGCCTCGAATCGATTTAAGTACACAGCATGAGTATAACATTCCTGTTCTCGTGACTTAAGAACCCATTTCTAGGTGGTTTAACGAGCGATCGGAAATCGAAAGGGATATTTTTTTTGCTGCTGTCCAAACGATTTTATGGTCGTCACTAAAATGTGACTTCGAAATTAAGTTGATGCTTTCCTTGCCTCGATTGCATACGATAATGTAGAATATTTGTTTTCCCTTCCTCCTGGGATTTTAGCAACTACTGTCAACCCATTGGGATAGAATTCTGCATTCTGCAAAATTTTCCATAAACTACGTTGTACTATTTAGTGTGAAAAGATCCTATGACTTACGCTGGAAGGTAATGTGTTTATTAATTCGTGAATGGTTTTAATGTAGCTACATCACTTAATTTAGGAATTTGAAACATGATTCATAAAGGCGGAAAGAATAAACATGGGAAAAGGAGGAATTGAGTTTCATAGTCGACTTATTTCTTTATTGGTGTACTGATTTTTACGAACTAGAAACTTCTTGTGTAACTTTAATATGAAATTTGAAGAGTGGCTTAAACGTTAAAGACAAATATCATAATTTTATATTTAATAACCGAAATTTTACTGTAAAAATCACGAAGGAAATAAATATTTTACTAACATCTCCATGATGAGAAATAATCTCGTAGTTTTCTAAAACATTAATTTGTTTTTCGGCCGAACCAAAAAAAGTTTTTAGAATGGATGCGATTCATTACGCTGTACAAAGTGATAAGCAACCATGCATGCTCATTGTTTGACAGCAAATGTTGCGACCGTCGTATATGCACTAGAAGATATTCCCGTGTAAGGAAACGTACTGTACCGCAACCAAATCAATTTGTGGGAAACTACGTATAAAATTCACTTTCGTTTTGGATATCAAGACCGTTTACGAAGGCACGTTTCTCTCATTTAATTTTATTTTTTGCCACACGTTTTTGGATTGTAGAAGATTATATTCTTATTATGGCTGACCCAAAAAATATTCAGGGTTGTTCACAAAGTGGATTTAAATTTCCACTTCATTTAAAGGAGAGTCACGTCCTGCATACACTTCACAGAGCTCCTCCATTCACACGAAAAGATTGATTTTGAACCCTACCAGTTGATCACGTTGATGTTGAGAGCTGATTACTCGTCCCCCACCCTAGAGCTGAAGTTTGCCACGACGTTCAATGGTATTTTGGCCACCCTAGCGTTTATGTGTGGGTATGGAGGTGACCACCAGTTGTCCGCATCTTCTTGTAATTTGACGCTGAGAAGCATCACGATCGAAAGACACCCTCAGTCAGGAGCGAACCATCCCGTCGGCATATTTATTTTTCGTTCCTCGGATATTTCCACCGTTTTCTATCGCTGTAGGGTTCCTTGAAGCTCTCGTCTGTCTTTCAGATGAAAGTGACACAACTGCGGGCTTCGATATTTGAGTCCATTCGAGCAGCTCGGAGGAAATGGCGAGATGATTCAGGGCGAACCGAATCCGGTCACCCCATCTCGCCTCCAGCAGCTGCTCTCGCTTGCGACATTGGTTTCCACCCTCTCAGCGGAAGGAGTCCACATTTACGCGGATAGTGTCACTGTTGACACGGCGCCACCACCCTTATGCTCCCTACACTCTCGTACTCTCATATCCTCATGTTGTCCCCCTCTTCCTCCCAACCCCCGCATCCACCCCGGCCTCCACCACACATGAGTTCGTTCAACTCCTTCACAAAGGCTCGCCTCCCTCCCTACTTTCCTCCCCGCACGAATAAGCGCACACACCCCGAACAAGTGCGGAGAGCAACAATTGAAAACCTCCGCATGACGTAGACACCCTCTCGTTACGAAGCCCGACTCGGCTTGACTCTCTTGGGTTATTCTCATTTTTTTTCGGTAGCTCCCCCTCTTAGCTGCTGCTACTGCTGTGCCCTCTGGAATACTTGGCGAGTGTGGGTGGGAGGCGGGGCTGGAATCATGGATGGGTTGAACAGAGGGGGCGGGGAGAGGACTGGAGAGAAGAGCACGTCTTGTCGGTGCCCTTATCTACGCGGAACATCCATATAGCGGCGGAGCGGTTGGAAGGAGGGAGCAGCAGAAGGGAAGAGCACTCGTGTCCCCTTCCTCCCGCCCCGCCCACCCCCTAATCTCTGCGTCCCTCCCCGGCCTGCACTCCGATGTTGGAAAGCCACCTCAGTGGGACTCTCTCTCAAATCCTCCCTCTCCTCCTCCCAAAGGATTCCTGAAGAGGTTTTAAAATAGAGCACCATCGCCGGCGCAACGCTTGCCCAATTCTCCCGAATGATTGCCCGTTCGCGTGCCCGATGGTGGGCGACCATTAGAGCGAAAACTCCTTCCGTTAAACCGGGGAGTCTCCATACTTCAAATCTATTGGAAAATGCTTTAAGGGTGTTTTTTTTATTGATCACAAAGCCGACGATTTTCATATTACGATGTTCTTCCCGTCCTGATGAAGCTTTCCACTCCTGCTTGCGTTTCTAAACTTTTCCGATCCTGGATAGCGGGTCACAAATGAATATTTCGATCCGAAGGTAATGCATATTAGGCAGAAACTAGGTTATTAGCATGCCGAGCATTGTGGATGGAGATAGTTGCCAATTTAAATGTACCTATGGAGGACAAAAAAAATTATATGTCCTCTTAAATGGAAACAAATAAGAGTCATTTACGTGAGTTGGTGGTTTAAGAGCCAATTTCAATTCTACTATTTCCAGGTACGTCAATATACTCTGAAGTAATAAGTGGCATTGCCTCCCTTTTCATCCAGGAAATTCTCCTAAATGTCTCATGATCGACCCTCTCATGTTCCAGGACTTCTTTGGTGTGCCATGCACGTACGGCACTGAAAAAGGATACACAATAAAGATAATTAACTCTTGTTTCTGTTGCTGGAACTTGGTTTAACGAACGTCAGAGTTTTTGCCTCCTACTATCCAATAAACATCATTCTTCAAGTGTATGAGATATATCCTATTTCACAGCATCGATAATATATTGGGAAACTATGTATGTTTTACCTGTTGTCCAAGCTAACATCAAAAACATCTGAAATTCGTTAAATATTTCGACGTACTGGATAACAATTATTCCGGAATTATGCGCAAACGCACTGTTGATTTCCAAGTTAATGTCAAATTAATATTTTTTCTAATCGTCTTTAATGGTTATTCAATTGTTTTTACACAGCTCTCCGCTCAATTCTATTAGTTCCTAATATTTTTATATCAGCATTTTTTATCTCTTTCATATCTATAATTATTTTTTCTTTCATCTCATGCGTAATATTTCTCTACAGATTTGGCGGTTCACTTTGACCTTGACGGTCATTCTGTCTCCAGACATATTTTATTATGAAACCCGTCCTTTCCAAATAATGCATGTTTTCTCTCTGGAATTGATAGTCGATAAAAAATTTGTTTAGCATGAAAATGTTTTTCCATATTGAATTAAAATCACATTACTTCTAGCACCCATTAATAAATTTATATACAGAGATGCTAGAAATAGTTTTCACGGCATTACATCTGATAAGCAGGAATTCCCTCCTAATTTGCTGTAAAAGACTTTTAAAGTGTGCCGTTAAAACATTATAGCCATTGAGGGCATCAGAATGCTATAAAGAAAAACCTTTCAAGATTCCTTGCCAAAAAAATACGCGGAGAATATGTAAAACACTCTGCTGATTGGACCTCTGAGAGAGAGGTATTTAGGTTTATTCATTCCTTTTCTTTTCCCCTTTTTCCATTTGTTTCGGAAGATTACTTGCTTCGGCTTGGAAATACTAGCGCGTAATATGCAAATATGAAAAAGTTTTATGACACAGTGCACACACATATTCCTTATCTTAATGGATGAAACAAATTTCCTCCAGATTTTGGGAGCGAGGGACCGGCCGGGGAGGCCAAGAGCGTCGGTGAGACGGATTCTGTTGTCCATTTGCGTGGCGACAGTGCCCACTTCGCGTCTGACCCGAGCCAGTCTGAGCCGTCATCTCTTCTACCTGCTTTCCCTGCCACCGCTTGCGTACGTTTGCTACCGTTCTGACCTGTCCGTCAAAATATCAAGGCCGACGAGAGTCTTTCCATTCTCAGTTCGCTCCAGCGGACAGAGAGCCCTTTCGGTCGTTCACATCGGACGGGCATGTCAGCAGACCGCCGTCACTACCGCTGACGATCCTTACTCCCTCGGGTGCCCACCGATCTCTTTCGCCGTTGCGGGATCTCGTCTCATTCTGCGGGGCACTGCTTTCACATTTCATGCACTTTGACTCGGAGATACTACAGATTATCTTGAAATCGCCGTCGGGGGAAGCATCTGCCTTTTGATTCATCAAATTCGCGGATCCGTGCACACACTCTGTCATTGGATACTCCTGCAAACGGGGATGCTAAAACTGCCAAGTATTGTATCTGAGGCAACAATTTATGAATAAACTTTCGATGAAAAATATCTCACTACCTGAAACCGAACCCGGGTATTTTGGGTCATAAGGAAATAAGTCACTAGGGTTACACTAAGTCGGATCCATAAAACCGGAATAAAGAAAGAAACTCTGAATTCACAAGCCATCGCCACACTTTGTAATCATGAATTTGCATGATCCGGAAAATTAAGGGAAAAAGTAGATCGGCAGATCTGATAGTTTAAAACGAATTGGTTTTGCCATAGAATGTCTCTTAGTTTCAGCTATTGGCAACTTCATCCTTAAACAAAAATGCGCACGAGGTTAGACGCAGGTATTTCATAACTTATCGTGAAATCAGGGAATACTTTTGACACTAAAATGAATTATTTCATCGTATCTGAATGGCGACAATGAAAATTTTAAGATAAATTTCATAGCATGCTATTAGAAGTGCCACATTAATACAGAGAGAATATGCAGATGCATTCGGTAGCAATAGAGAATAGATATTGCAATGAACGAACTAAATGGAGGCATAATAAAATTCATAAGGCCTCATGCTTAATACTAGTTGAGGGGAAGCTGATTGGAAAACATATGCTAATTTAATGGAAATTTTTCATTTGCGGAAAGCGTATATGATAAACTTGATATAATTGTTAAATTTGTTGTAAGAGAATTGAAATTAATTTTCGAGAGAGATATGTAACCTATAACGTAGTGTGTTGTGTGTGTAACCTGTTATAGCTTGTTTAGTACGAGGTGAACTTTCCATTGGTGTATCAAACCAAACTCGGGTTATTTACTGGTTGATCCTACATAGAGTTATGCTTAAATAAAGTTTAGAAAAGAAAGAGTTACTAATACTCAATCAAATACAATGATTAATTATTGTAGTGAATAGAAATATTCTACGCATGAAGTGAAGCAATAAAATGTAAAATTTGTTAAGTGAATTTGAAGTAAAGTCCGATTCGGAAGCAAAAACGAGCAGAACAACTTCTGGATTTTAGACACAGTCGAAGCATACTTATATGCCTGAATATATATACATGTACATTTGTGCACGCGTATGGCGCACAACGCCTATATAATTTGAATAAGACGTCGGGATAACTTAAATACCGCTCCTGGATCATCCATTTGGTATTTTACATGAAGCCTTCATTGTCCTTGAGGAAATCGTTGTATAACTAGCGACTGAATTTATGTGGTGCCCTGCGCTGTTGCCTTTACGACTCCTCTCCGATAAATTCCTTCTACTGACGTCTCATGCACCACTCAGCCCTCAACGGCGACGGTTAACTGCGAACCGTTGTAAAACCGCGATCGGAAATGAATTTTTAACTCGACACAGAGAAATCCCCTTATGACAGCCATAAAATATGGATTATTGTCTCATTGAGTTGCACTTTATTTTATAGCAGCAGCCACCATGGAACTTCGGCTCAAAAAATGTTCTCCGAGAAAAGCAGTTAATTACGTTCCCACCCTGAATTATTTACGATGGGATAAAAATCAAACTTTTGGATTTCCCCGTCGTGGAGGGGACACGAAACATGTATTGTGAGGGAAAGGAACGGGATTCACGGCCTTCAATCGATTCCATTCGTCCTTTTCTTTCCTTTTCCAAAAATCGTCCCTCCAATCGTTTGTGTTTATGTCCTTATTTATTACGGAAAAAGGAACAACACGTATTAATTGTTTGCTCAAGTGAGACAACGGCCCCTCTCAAAGGCGCTCACTTTTTCTCTCTTAAAAGCGAGATCGCATCTCCGGCCGCCCCCTCCCCAGTCTCCGCCCCTCACCTTTCGCCGATCCGGTTTTCGTAGCATTCTTATTTTCCAATTTCCCCTCCATTTGGTGGCTGAGGAGCAATCAATGGATTGGACTTCCGTGCTTTCTATCCGCAAGCCTCCTTCCCCCCCCTCGCCGGGTCCTCCCTCCCCTCCCGTCGCCAATCTCTCATTCCGCACGCCCCCCACCCCACCCAACTTCCTTCCATCCCCTCCCCTCCCCAATCCACTCGCCGGGCATCCCCCAACAACTACCCCCACCCCTACCTTCAGTCCCCTACCCATCACCGCCCCCGCTCCCCACACCTATCTCAATTCTATGTTCAGCGCACTCGGATGCGTATTTGTTTTTTTGCCTCCGAGGTTCATTGACAGATCGACCTCTTCGCCTCCAACGGGCTCCAATTGAAAAGCGTTACGACTGGTTGTTACTAGCCATTCGCCTTCATCCCCCCACCCCCTACCCTCCCTTCTTCTTCATCTCTCTTCCTCCCTCTTCCACTTTCTTCCCATCCCCTTCCCCCAATCACACCCTCTTTCCCCCCCTACCACCCTGTCCGACTGCACGCATTCCCCTGGATCCCATCCCGTTCTCTATCTCCCCTACATCTTACGCACACGCTGTCGGCGTTTTATTGCGTTACTCACGGCATCTCCTTAGGGTGTCCGAGTCTCCTCGAGCCTCGGCCATAATTTCGAGCAGTTCGTCAACTTTATTTCGATTTCCGGCCATAATCCGGCGATCAAATGTGCGTTTGCGCTTTTATATTCCGGCGAGTTCGCTCAAGGGATCGTTCAGAATTGCCTCCGAAGCATTCCATTCGTTTTCGCCCTTTTCATGGCACTCTTGCGGAGCGAAAGAGAAGATTATTTTGGCACCGGCAGCGATTCCATGAACGGCGTTCCTATGGTTCATTCCCCGGGGTCTTATAAAAATTCTCGTCCCTCGGAATGTTTCCGGTAGTCGAAGGCTCTCCACGGTGGAGCGAAAGGCCGAAACATTCTATGGCATCGGCGTGCTTCACGTGGATGGGAAGGGGTAGTTTATTGCTCGGCCGTAATTCGTCTCCGAGCGCGTCATACACGGCCACTTGTACACCAAAGGGCGCATTAAAATCCTTTGCGAGCATTAATTCACTCTCGCGAAATAGGCGAAGGGAAGGGCGCATTTTGTTATATCCCCACCAAATGGCGTCCAGTGTCTTTTTGTGCGCCTCCCCATAAACCGGCGCGGGGCGAATGAGAAATGTCGTGTCGCGGCGAAGGTTCGAGGCAGCCGAGACGCCGAAAGCGCCAGTATGGACATAAACGTGGAGAAAGTGAAGGAGAGGTAAAATTAAGTAAAAGGATAAGGGCACGAGTGATAAAATAGTAAGAAGCATAAAACATGCAGTGAAAATAAATAGAATGCCTCCATGGGAAGGTAAAATACCCTCCACTAGCTTGGAAGTCGCTTTTCTTGTATCCATTAGTAAATTAGACGGGCCTTTGATTACCCAGTAGAAAAAAATATGATTTCTAGGAACCTGTGGGAAATATGTTTTTTATAGAATAATGTAATCATTATAAGGATTGATAGGAATTAAACCAGATGAGACGATTATTGAACCCTGATCAAAATGTCCATTTTATTTTTACATTAAATCACTATATGCCAGTGTAAGTAAAAAAAAACTACTAAAGAAGTGCGAACCTAATAAGCAATACACAAAATCGGAATTTATTCCAAATTATATAGTTTAGGATCGTATTCCAGATTAGATAGTTTCTTGGAAAACAGTAAAGAATCCATGCACAATTAGGAAAATAAGAAGGAAGGCACTATTTATGAGAAATAATTTTACATGGAGAATCTAATGCTGATAAACAGTATCATCAAAGAGAGCATGAGGTTTCAAAATATATCAGTTTTACCTACATCTGCGGTTTTTCACCCTTATTTCAAGTGTCAATAACTAGCATCTCTAACTTCCTATGTGTCTATGTTTTCTTACCCTTTTGAAATTCTTTGCAATATTAAAATTGCTGTGGCTAGGCTTGATACGGATGACTCAAGCAGTTAGAAATATTATAGTGGTGAAAAACTCTGAAGGAAATATAGGCACTAATTCAATGAGATGTATTGGGAAATATCTCTTCTCTCGCAGCTAAAAAAAATACAAGAATACGTATTTTGGATGGAGTCCACAAACTATGGAAGCTTTGGTGCGGTGGATGTTCAATAAAAAAATGAACATATGTTGTTTGACAAAATATTTTTACTGATTCTCCAAATTTTGATATATTTTCATAAAGTTATTCCCATTTGCTGCAGTGCACTTGTCCCGCCTATTTTCCCAGTCTTTGAATGCTTACAGGAAAGCAATTTTTGGTTATCCTTCAAAATTGCATCAACAGCCTTCATTATTGCTTCTGTTGATGGAAAACGCTTGCCACGAAAGTGATTCTTTACGTTAGAAGAGCAAGAAAAAGGTTACAAAGGGTAAGCTTTGAATTATAGTGGGAATGAAGAAAACACAATGATTTTTTATGTTAGATACTCACTAACAAAATTTGTGATGTGCGGCCGTACGTTATCGTGGGGCAGTATCCGGTCAGTTGCTTTGCAATGCGATCTTTTGTAATTAATATGGATGTTACTAGAGAATTTTTAGTACATCCCTGTGGTATGCTCTGGATAGTACTATGAGTGCTATTACTGTACACTAATACCCCATTCTCTGAAAACCAAAGAAAACGTTATCACAGTAGCTTTCTCAGCAGTAGCCACAACTTGGTGTTTGTGATGAGGGAGATTTCCGCACAAGGGCTTTGCTGTTTGTTCTAAGGATTACAATGATGTAGTCAGGTTTCATACGCAGTCATAATCTTTGAATTGAACTCCTCCTTCTCGTAATATAAAATTCTAATTGCGAACAAACCTGTACGGGAACGTCCTGTTCTTCGGGTATGAGCAATCTCGTAACTCACGGCGAACGAATCTATCTCATGCACAATTTTTACTTTACCAGCATGGCGTAGGTACTCAATTAAATTTTCAGCATTTCTGGTATTGCTATAAACACTATTCGATGATGTTCTCTCACATTGGTTGGAACGGTGTTCATGTTTACTGTCGTGATAGTAGTGAGAGGAGCTCTAGGCCCACCCTACTTTGAGATAGAATGCCTTCCATCCTAAAGCTTTTAAACCGTCTTCAAGGTATGTTACAGAAAAGAACAAACCCTCCACAAGCCTCCTGTTGCATTGCATAGGCCTCGGCCGACGACTTGTTCGGGCGAAAGTAAAATTTCAATTGAGAGCGTATTGCTAGTCGCGTAGTTACCGCCATCGTTTCCATAGGCGAACTGAATATTCATATGAAAAAATTTAAACGGCTGACGCTTGGTGCAACACTGGAGTCGAATCAATAAAACCTGTACAAGATATACAGTACACATTTAGCTAACAAGATAATGTAAAATTGAAGTTTTTTTATGAAAAATATGCTATAAAAGACCACATTTTATTGAAGATATCGTAAGTTAATGATACGTACTTAAATGAGTGGTTGTATCAGATGTATTTTGGCTCAAAATTCTCTTTCTTCAATTTTAGATGGATAGCGTAGCCCGAGTTTTTCCTATGGAAATTTTAGATCTAGATGTTAACAAATATTTACATATTTAGCTTAAAAAATAATTTTTTCTCATAAATAGTGGATCTCCCCAAGGACATTCATTCAGTGTCATTTGGCGGCGACAAACACTGTAATCAGTCTTAGTAGGAATCGCTAAAGTACTTTCTATTTTTAACAAATGGAAAGCCAAATAAAGTATTTTTATTCACAGGGATGGTTATATTTTCCTTTGTCCATTAATAATTAACGCTGCATCTTTTTCTAATCCATCTTCAGCCATATTTCTCTAGTAAATTGTTCCATTAAAGCACATGCATTTATTCACGGAGGCATATTTAACGATGCCACCCGAAGCAAGTGTTAGCGCCCGTGACACCCTTTTACTACTCCTCTCCGGAGGGCGAAAAAATTTAAATGATTTTTACAACGCAAGAGATGTTTGAATAGTTTCACTCCAGGGCAAAGATCAAACAAACACGTTTATCCCGTACAAAAGCAAACGCAGTGAGCGTAAAATAAATAACCCTAGTAATGATGGCTTCAAAGTAAGATGTTTTTGACGGAAAAGATGCCGAGGCCTGAGCATCCTCCAAACGCCCGCATCATGAATCACATAGGTCACGCGCTTCCACGTATAACTCGCATAATTTACCTGATAATTTGTCTCGCATCCGCAGTGCCAATTTCAATTTAGTCGCGCCGACGTAACGAGTGGGTGATTGATGCCGACCGGGCCCCATTGGTTCGCTCGCGCCCAATCCCCCACTCCACGCGATCCCCCGCCCCTCTCCCTCCCTCTCGAAACCGCGAGCCACGCGGACCGTCGACCCCACCCACACACGCACTCCCTCGGCCGGCCGGCCGCTTTGGCCGAGCCCTGCTCCATCCCTCCTCTCGCGGGAGGGGGGCGCATGCGTCTCCCCACCTGTGCTCGCACCGGCTGAAGGCGGATGAAAATAATTCATTTTTTTTATCTCCTCCGGAGAGATGCACGTGGATGTTTTTGTGCGGAGGTTGTGAGTGCTCGGGTGGACATTCGGAAATCGGTTGAGAGCCATGGTAATGGTGCTTTATCAAAAATATCATCTTGATGCCTTAACTTACTTACTTGATTCCAGAGAGTTCCTCGGCATGTTAGCGAAGAACGAGAACACCTAGATACCACCCTAATACTCTCAGGGTTCTAATGAACTGATAAAGATATATATGCTAAAAAGGACGGTTCTTTTAACTGGGATTTATTCCAATATACGTGAGTTGTATTTTTTCGCATTTTAATTTACAATCAAATTTGAACGTAAGGATTTGCAAAACTTTTGGATTTGAGTACATTTTCTATGTAAGTTTGCAAAGACGTTATCTACCATTCTGATGCCAACATTTTTGTCCTCTGTTTACTGTAACAGCGTAACAGTGCTCTATGTCGCCTTCTTTGGGATGAATGATTTTTGCATAACATGCGAATAGTGTTCTAGAAATCTCAATTTCTTCACGAGCAGTCTTTCACTATTCTTCTGTCTTACTTCCCCCAATTCACTCGTCCACCTTATATTATCAAATTTTCACGCATTATTTTAATCTGTTAACATAAAAGGAAAAACAGAAACATATAACACTTCCGCGAAATATTCCTTGCTTATGGAAACGCAAATCACACCTTGGTATCAGAAAATTGGCACGCCTAGAGAAATACACCCGGCCGGAAGTAAAAGTACTTAAGCACCGAGAAGGGCGTTACTTTTACGAAGGTACGATCACTGAAAGTCATCATATCTGCTCCGAACTCCATCCGTGTCTCGGCTATTCTCCTAAACGAGAGGTTCAGGATGATGCGAGTGGGTCGTGCAACGTGGGACGATGGTAATAAATGAAGATTGGGAAGGTACACTGAGGAATGGCGATTCAAAGAATGGAGTGAATTTTGTGCAGTCGATTCGAACAGAATGATTTACATTAGTCGAATGTCTTATGACCAGACTCCTACCGGTGAATTATACACACCTACAATGGAAACTCCCTACAACGACCGCATACGGAGAATGAAGAACTGTCCGTCCGAACAGGAAGGTGCCACTAGTAGGAGTGTGAGGTGTATTTATTAATGTTTCTAATGGGTAGTGTTCGAAGGGAGTTTTTATTTCCTTAATGGGGAGGTGCCCGTCAACAAGAGTTTCTTGTTAGCGTTTCAAATGTATTATTGAACATCAATCGAAATAAATAGTTGGTAACGAGTAAATCTAATCGCAGACTTAATTTTTTAAAATTTCCTTGTGGTTCTAAATTTACTCTCCATCAGCCGTGCTCGTTTTCAGATTTTGGATGTCTTATTTTCCAATCTATCTTCATCCATGTTTTACCGAATGAAGGAAAGCCAAAACATTGACTCTGGATCGTCAGGATTTTCTCCTCCTGCTCGGTCCGCACCCGTCACTAGTCCTCCCGAGTGATTGAGGAAACTGCTTTTTAAATCGTCTCGTCTCAGGATGAATGTACGTGAGTTTTCTAGTGTTTATGGTACTTTACTGATGATTTTCATCCCTTTTCGCGGGCATGACCTCGTCTTAGTTGCGAGAAGGGTCCTTGCACCACTCGCGCATCAGTTTGGCGGTCGTACCACATGTTCAACATCTTGATCTTTCCGGGGCGGCTCCATCAAGACGTAATGTGAAGAACGGGAGAAAGAAGGAGACTTAGCATGGGAGAATTCCCTCCCTAAAAGTCTAAGTTGGGCTTTTGGCTCTGGAGGAACTCTCATTCAGCAAGGGATCTCCTAAAGTCCATCCGAAATGCGTCACCTTGACCACCCATTTAGCCTTATTCTGTTCCCACTCTACCGCGTACATATAAGCACATCATGATGCTATGAAATTTTAAAACGATATTGGGTATCGTCTTTAGTTGAAGCCATGTTGGTTAATTGTAAATCCCTATTTTTCCATCGTCTTACGAGAGAAAACCCAACTAAATGAAAGTCTTCATTATCCATATCCATTCTGCAGAAATCCTTGGCCTGTCGTGATGGTTGAAATTGTAATTCCCGAATAAGGCTGAAATTTGGAATTCACGAATTATGTCACTTCCCACGAGGTATTTTGGTGATAAATTAAATAAAGAAAGCTAAACAAACGTCTAAAGATAAACAAAAATGCGGAAGCACGCAAAACGCTCTAACCTCGTTCAGTGGTTCGAAACTATTTATTATGCCTCTGAGAACGTAACATTTTCAATGCCAAGACTGGCTGTCGAGGCAGGATAGCGGCAGTGACATATAGCTCGGTCGCACTCACCGTGACGCCACGGATAGCCGAACCTAGAAGCGCCACGCTGAGCCATACTCCCAGAACTCACCTCGTTGCGTGACGTAAATTATGGGCGGCACTGAAGTCGTGCGGCTGTGAAGGGGGAGTGCTGAGGAAGCGATGCTCTCAAGCTAGCGATTCGCAATCCTTGAATTAACAACTTAAGGTTGCTGCATAACACCCGGCGTTGGGAATCGAAAAAGCATCGAAAGTGATCTAATGAAAGCTGAATTGGAAATCAGGATCGGATCGAAATAATCAATTTTTTTAGCACTGGAATCCGTATTGAGATACGTAAAAACAAAGCCGCGAAATTTCATAAGAGAAAAATCATTCGCATAGACAGGGAATCGAACCTCGAAAATTCAGTGTGTGTGTAGCGCACGGTTGAAAAGGTCACTTTTCCAGACGACGCGACGTCTCGCTTGTTTAAATGTGTAAAGAATCCGACCGGAAATCGAGTGACTCGGGATCGAATCCTCATCCGGGGTAATTTTTTTTCACCGCGAACAGGAATCTCTGGAAACTCCAGGAGAGGCGGAGGCAAGTCGGGATATTGAGTCCGTGCTTATTTCTGTGATTGCGTGTGGTCGCGGGGAATTCCAAAGGCGTCCGGTCAATTAAGTGGCCATTGTTGGGAGCGTCTCATCGCTCGTCATGCGAAAGCGCTTCAAAGGATTTTCGTCTCCACTGTCCCTCTTCTCCCGCCCAACCCCTTCTCCAATCCCACCCCTCCTCCCACACACGCATACCTATCAACCCCCTGCCCTCCCTGGTCCCTCGCTCTCGCTCCCCCCTTCTTGATATCTCCCCCTCCCTCGCCACCCTCCGCCCCACCGTCGCTATTTCCTTCAGCGTTTTTCATCTCCCAGTGTCGTGCACCCCATTAATACTCGTCACGCTTCATCGCTTTTTTTCACGCTCTCCCTTAAGCGATTCCGCGCGTGTTTGCTTTTGCAGGAAATAATTACGAGCCGCTTTTTGCCAAGACAACGCTACAACAATGCTGATGGATCGTGAGGAAACGCCTAAGGCCCTGCCATCATGCTTTCCAGCAATGATTTAATGCCTAATCGTGATTTACTTTAACGCATGCGGTAATTTTAGTTTGGTCATCATAACGATGGCGGCATTGCAGCTACCGGGCTGCCTCATTGCAGTGTTTATTACGGGACGAAACTGATTCAGTACGAGTGATGTCATTATTGTTAGACATTTTTTGCACGACTGAGGAGAAAATTGCTTTAAATAAATCACCGAATACATTATCGTTCTCATTTATTACATGCCGTTAAGCTTGAAAAATAATATGAGTGAAAATTTAAACATCATGGAATAAAATATTGTTTCAAATCTTATTATTTCGCTCTCGCGTTTCATTTCTTATGCCTTGGATTTTTTCTGTATGCGTGGCAATTCAAATAGCACGACATTTTGCAAAGGTTTTTCAAACTAGTTTCAAGATCAGAGCACAATGGATTTTTTTAAAGATGGAATTCCACGTGATAGAACGAAATACATCCTGGAGATGGCAACCGGCGTGGACGGAGAATACAAAAACGCGAGAAAAAAAAGAAGTCGAGTCCCTTGCTTCCCAGTTGTAATTACGGAGACGATGTTGCGTTAAAATACCGGCCGGGATCCGCAATGGGAAATCAAGAGTAAATCTTGCCTCTCGGATCTTATCCGCGCGCGACGGCCGCCCCTCCGGCGGTCCCCTGCCCGTGCGATTCCCCGTTTTCCCACGCTTCACTTCACGTGCCGCCGCCGCTCCCCATCCCTCCCGCCGCTCCCCATCCCTCCCACACCCTCCTTCTCCCCTCCTTCCGCATTCTCCCACAGCCTCCGGTCCCGCGGTCAGCATCAAGAGTCGCCCCTCGCCACCGTGTTCATCCTCGGCGACCGCCGCGCTTCCTCCCGCTCGCCCCGCCGCACGTCCCCGACCGGCGCATTGCGTCCCCCCGTGCTGTATGACGATCCTTGACCTGTCATCTCGGCATGTTGTTTAAGTTGTGGTTGATTGATTTTTATCGATATATGTTTGTCTTTTATGTATGTTTCAATCCCTTTTCTTAAAAATACATATATCCATATAAATGAATTTGTTCGCTATTTGACGAGATTTCGTGTTTGAATATTATAAATACACCGCAACACCTTAACCTTCAATAAACCATTCATATACTCCGGTGATTTGTATAACATAATGATTATTAATTTAATTATAAATGTATTTATTGCTTTGAAGGGAAATATTATTTTGCATGAAGCCTTCCCTGCTAGATTTGCACGACTTTGTCTGAATTACCGAAGTCACTCGGCTAGATCGTCTGTCACTCTATCCAAGTTCAATAGTGAAGTCTTCGTCTAGTTGGCTTCTGTGGGAATCAAATACGGTATGCAATATTTGCTGTATGGACGACGCATGAATAGAGATTATAAGAGGGGCGAAAAATATACCCAAGGACACCTGCACCTACACCACTTTGTAAGGCACCGAGTGGGCGGACGGCAGGAGGTGTTTGAATGACGTATCTTAAATTTTAGATTTTGAAATTCATATTTGGGCGGAAGTCAAATACTTCGTCAGCCCAATCGTGCAAATAATTTAGTATAAATACTTTTTGGACTCCTATTTCCATTTAGTTTATACTAAATGATAATCTATCTCTCAATAATAACTATGCTTTTCAAAACTTTTCTGAAGAAATGTTTAGGTCTCCAAAGTACAAGATATGGTGCTGGAATTATTTCCTAAGCCATTCTGTGTAACATTACTGGGATTCGGCTCAAGGCAGAGTGTCTGTTAGAGGTCCAGCCAGAATTATGTTTATTCCAATAATTATGAAGTGTTCGAAATTGTACTAATATTGTTCCAGTTCGATTCGTATGTTATTATTATTTTCTTACCGTGAAGGATTGAGCATGGTAGTGAATCGTTTTACGATTCTCAATGAATTATTTGGAGCATTGAAAATGTATTGTGAAACTCCTTTCCTCCTTTTTCTGTCAGGTCTGCAATGTGATCCTATTTATCAAGGTAACCATGATATCGCATAATGACCAATTATGGCGCTAAATTAGTGAATAATTTGATTTTTAGTATTGAGATTTAAACGTTTAAGGTAGGTTTTGGATGGGTGCAGACTATACAGCGGTAGAATGATACATTTCTTTGCCTCACCGAAGAAAAACAATCTGACGTCCAATACTCCAATAAACTCTTCTTTAAATCCCCATACTTCCATCCTCCCGTCATTCTATCCAATCTTCCTATCCTATTCCTATCCCCTGCTCGCTTGCTTAACATTCTTCCCTCAATCACTGTTTTCCAAATCAAAATGTATCCATCTTTCTTGCCTCCTTAAAATTTCTCCCAACAATACCCTCTGCTCATCCACGTAGGTAGAATTTTTTAAAAAGGAAGAAAAGTGTCGAGGGGTGAAACTATGCATCGATAATAACCCGCCTGCTGGTCCTATTGATCCAGAAAACCGAAAGATTCAATTTCTCGTCTCATACGAATGGAGTTCTTCAGTAAGGCTATGATTCAGTAAGGATATGATGAGTAAGGCTCTATGATAGGCTTCCGCCGAGAAGTCTTGGATTAGGAAGCCGCAACACTGGCCACAGCAACACTTTTCTACCATTTCGTCAATGTATTTCCAGTTTGCATCTAATCTCCCCGAAACCAATGGCTATCATCGTAACGATGTATCTTCCACACATTTCCCGGACATTAATTTTATATCAAGATATGAAGTTGCAAATAAAATATCGTCGAACGACGATTGCGTATATTTTGAACCATTTCCGTGCTGAGTAAGAAACGGAAATCGTCCCCATTTGTAGGACCCGGTCTTTGCCCTACCGTTCTACCGCGAGAGTGTAGAACGGTCCACGGTAGTCTGTCTTCGCTTCATCTCCGCAGGAAGAATCACTATAAAACCGCGGGAGACGGAGGAATCCCAATTGCTGTCCATCCCTTGCAAAAATCGACGGCAACGCATTTCCAATATACTTGCGCGGACGTGCATCAAAGAAGTCTCCACTCGGATCCGCGCCAGTCACAAGTACCCAAGTTAATAAATAACGTAAAGTTAAAGGTGAATATGGAAGGATATTCCGTAGAGCGCGTCCGTCTGCGCCCTCAGTTTCTTCCCTCTCTCTTGAAGAACGAGCGGGGAAATAAGCACGCTAATAGTTTCGAAGTAAATTCATGGACGTAATTGGACACGTCGTGAGAAATGAAGGAGGGAGAGAAACTTAGCTTTCACATCTCCGACACGGCTTTGCGTATAATCACTCACACCCGTGCCGATTGTTAATGTTTTATTGCCCCTCTGGCTAAGGCACATTTAAATGAGCTTCAGGAAATGTCGCGGCAGTAAATTTCGTGCAGTCACGCGCCTGTGTGCGGCGCAGGAGGAGATCTGCAAATGAAAACATCACCACGCTGGACCTGGACGTGGACCATGACATAGCGATTCCCGAGGGGGGTTCCGCCGTCCATCTTCGCTTCTCGTAATGTTGATAACGTCAAGTGGCCATCGCACCCTCGCGCACACACACTTGCGCCAATGGGCGGAGGGACGAATTTTTTTCCGCTCGTAAGGTTCTTTGAATGTTTTTGCTGTAGTTCATGTGTGTACTCGGTGTGGAAAGTGCCAACTCGGTATGCGCGTGAAAAGAACGAATGAATACGTATTATCCATGTATGTGTGATCAAATTGCGGCGAAAGGATGTAAAGTACAGCTACTTTCGGATGCGTTATCTACTAATTACGCGGGTAGACGTGCATTCCATCGATCATATGCCTTTGGCTCATGTAAAACAAGTTGAGAAAACTCAATATTGAGTATTCCTGGATAGGAAGATAATCATTCAAAACAGCTATTAAACGGCTAAATTTTATTGACGAGACGTATTGTTTCGAATCTCAAATATTCCGTGTACTAGTGATTGATCTTCGCATAAATTCATTAACTTGCATATCCATTTCAGACAGTGAGCTTGCTATCATGCTAATGAGAACAGTAATTAATTATATGATACGAAATTGGCAATACATTTGGCCGTAAGTAGGGAATGATACAATGGGAATTACGGAGTCAGTTTTCTTGGCTCTTTGATATTTTTTGGGTCAAGAAAACGGGTTTCATTGAATGAGTTGTCATGCTTTTTGCTCTCGATTATGAAATGCGGTGAAATTTATATGCAAAATAATATATTTAAATTAAAAAGTATCAAACATATTGTGCACTTTAGGTACAATAAAAGTACTAAGTAAAGATGTAAGTTATTATTCAACGATTCGATCAGAGCATATGGAATTACCTTGGTATCCAGAACCATGCATCAATACATTCACTTGAATCAGAAGATTATAGTCAATTGGTGAAAAATAAATTTTAAGGATTCTCACGAAAACATTTTCATTTTATGTGAATTTTTAAAATTAAAGTTGCGTTTTTCTTTTTGATTTTCTGATTATATTTGATTCTCAGTCATACTCAGTCAAAAGGAAACTTTTACAAGGGATCGTCAATTTTTTCTTATTGACAAGGTCATATAACAGGCAGGTAAATTGGGCAAAAGTTGCTCGTTACTGCGCATCACTCGTACTTAAAGGAAGTGTGTGTATTTGCTAGTAGATAGCAAAGTGGTGCAATAGAATTCGATAATTTTGGCTGCGACATCTCCTCCATAATATTAATTCAATGAAAAAAAAATAGCAACAATAATATTCTACAATATTTGGAAAATATCCTTTTTTGTATGGACTGTTCAGATTATCAAGTGTGAGCCGAGTAATTAGTGTTACTTATTTATCCTAAATGATAATAAGAAATAACTTTTGAAACTGTGAGTATACTTGATGAAAAATTGATGGCAGAGATATTGAAATTGATACAATTTACAGAATGAATGAATTTAGATACAATGTTCTGTTGAACAGTTCTGTTCCTAATTCCTCTTGAGAAAGGTGGTTGCACCACCAAAAATTCGAGAACCAGTGAGTCCCTCTTTTATATGTTTTAGTTTCTGTGTTTGTGTTGACTATTTAGTGAATTTACATTATATATATGTGTGTATATATATATATATATATATATATATATATATATATATATATATATATATATATATCCGTCCAAAGTTATATATTCTCCGTCCAAAAGTTATATATATATATATATATATATATATATATATATATATATATATATATATATATATAAAACTTTTGGACGGCACAATAGAACACAGAATAAAACAGATAACACGTATAAGGACACTCACACTGTAGATGATTTAAGCTTTCGGCCTACTCCGAGGCCTTCTTCAGGTCAGACTGCTGTCCATTATATATATATGTATATATATAATATATACATATATATTTACACACACTCACACTTGCATATAAATAAATAAATATACATAGATGATGTGATGTCATTGCAGTAATGAGATCACTAATTGAGAGGAATATAGAATACAACCAGGACGTTTTTGCCTGTTTTGTAGATTTCGAAAAAGCGTTTGATAGAGTGAATTGGGAAAAATTAATGCGTGTCTTGCAGAAAATAGGAATGGATTGGAGGGACAGGAGACTGATCCGCAACCTGTACATGTCTCAGACTGCTCAGGTGCGAGTGGGGAACGGAGAGTCCGGATGGGCAGTGTTAGGAAGAGGGGTAAGGCAGGGTTGCCCATTGTCACCGGTACTGTTCAACGTATATTTGGAGGAAATGATTAAAGAGGCATGGGAAGAACTGGAGGTAGGAATGAAAGTCGGAGGGGAATTCGTAAAATCGGTTAGGTTTGCTGATGACCAAGCATTAGTTGCTCAGTCAGCCAAGGGGTTGCAAGCATTGCAGAGTGAATTGGAGGTTCAGTGCGATAAATATGGGATGAGAATCAATATTAATAAAACAAAGGTTATGCGATTTTCCAGAAAGAAAAAGGCTAAGCTAAATTTTAAAATAGGCGGGGAAAGAATAGAGCAGGTAGAGCAGTTTACATATCTCGGAAGTGTTTTGGACCAATACGGTCAAAGTGGTAGGGACGTAAGGAGAAGAATTGCGCTAGGCAAGGAGGCTTTCTCAAGGAGGAGGGAGTTGATGACGGGGACGTTGAGTAGGGATGTTAAGACAAGACTCGTAAAAACTCTGATATGGAGCGTATTTATGTACGGCGCGGAAACGTGGTCACTGAAGCAGGAGGATAGACGTAGATTGGAGGCTTTTGAAATGTGGGTGTGGAGAAGAATGGAGAAGGTGAAATGGACCGAAAGGAAAACAAATGAGGAGGTACTAGAGATGGTGGGTGAGGAGAGGGGTTTGTTGAGAGAAATCGTATGGAGGCAGGAAAAATGGATGAAAGGCGTATTGAGCGGTAGTGGAATGTTGAAGAAGGTAATAGAGGGGAGAATGTTGGGCAAGCGAGGTAAGGGCAGGAACAGGATAGGGATGTTGGACGGGATGAAGGGAGGAAAGAAGTACACCGAAATGAAGAGGGACCTGATATAGATTAGTTTGATAGGTGGGGAGTCACAAAATGTTTATTTGATATTTGTGTCCATCCAAAAACCTACCTTAAACGGTAGATTACCTAATAATGATATAGATGATGCGGAAGTACTCACGAGAGCAATATAACTTTTGGACGGCACAATAGAATACAGAATAAAACTGTGTGTGTAAATATATACATATATATTTACATTCAAACTTGCATATATATATGTGCGTGTGTGTGTGTGTGAATATAAAAATGTATGAATGCTGTTATAAATAATTATCCTATTATTCATGGTAGCTCCATCCTTGTTCAGTTCCTTGTAATGAAAAATAGAAAAATAATATTAAGAGATGTTGTTTAAAAGATTTTTTTGTAATTTATTGATTCTACATCAACAATAAGGATTCGCTTGAACAGGAAGTTCTATTCAAAATAGCCATCTCCCGCTATTCCGTTTGAAAGGATAAGAGAAGGGTAGGGGTGAAAGTGAGCATGAGGTGGTTTCATTGCTGTCGTGGAAATTTTAGGTTAAAAAATTAAGGCACCTGCTGTGAGTTATCTTTGTCAGTTACCAAGATGGCTATCAAGCAATAAATTACTTCACCAATTCTCCATTCATTCTGAAAATATACGCTCCAGACTGGCTTTAAAATCAGAATGAAAGGAAATCAAATAAATGAGAATAATATGAAATATTAATCCCTCTACCACAACCCGCAATATTAAGATAAACCTTTATTTTTTATTTGGTAACGATTTAGCACCACATTTAACATATGGAATACTGAAAGACATAATTCAAGGAATTCCTCATTATTATTGTGTCACCATTTTTCGTCAACCGATGTCAATTCAGTCCCTTAATCTGGATGTACGTATTCTAATTATTGAGAAATTTGGGAATTTTCTAGATAGCCTGTAGATTTACTCATACATACTACGCGTATATATTTTTCTAGTTCATATCTTAATACCTATATTTTCTCTTTTAAAGGGACTTCGTTTTTTCGTAAATATTTAGAGAACCATTTGTATTATAATAAGGTACGGTTCGTTTTTGCTCATTTGTACGGATTCAAGGTTTCACGGCTTCGGACATAATATATTGACACCGGAATTATTGAAGATTAGGTATGTCATTTAAATATTTTTAATTATTTCTTGTTTAGCTAATGAAGAACGCGTCATTGAAAATGGCAAAATATTTATATTTTTTTTTTTTAAAGTTAAATTGCATCAGTTGAACTTTCTTCCTCGATCAGTGTGGCTTCCCCTTTCATCACCTTCAAGTATTTATATTGACAGTGATAGAGTCAAGTTAACTTAGGCTTTGGTACTCTAGTAAACCTTTGGTTCGGGATTTCCATCTATTTCCCTTCCAAATATTTTGTCATGACGTGGAAACCTTGGCCTTTCTGTAGCATAAATACCACACAACAATTTACCTTGTAATCCTCCAATATCATTACTTTTTCAATCCTTCAAGTACAATTCTTTCCTTCTGTCGACTTTTCTTTTTTTGTGTTGTTTCTTAACTTATTGGATCCAAACTTTTGTTATCTCCTCTACCAAATATATTTCAAAGTTCAGTGTGTAAGCTTATTGCCATACAATCTATATAAAGACCCAGAAATTTAGTCAGAGATTTTGTTTAAAAGAATATGTGTAATAACCATTAATCACTTTATGAATTTTAGGTGTTGACAAATCATTTAGCGGGTTCAATGGACAATAAGGGACATTTTCCAACCCTATTTACTTGCCTAATTGCTCCTAGTGCTCGATTTATTTCAGTATTAACAACCCCTTAACGTTTGGGCGTAGGGAACTATAATATCGTCCTTTGCAGTCACTAGGAATTTTCAACGACTGATAAATTGATAGGAATGTCTCCACCAATTGTATGCATGCTTTAAAAAGCTAATGAGCTTTGGAAACCCTTATTTCTGGTTAAGGTGGGTATATCGGAGGGACCTTTTTTTTATATCTCCATTAAAACTCAGGTCTTCCTTCCCATGGAGAGATTTCTGGATACGCCACTGTTTCTCCATGATCGGGCACTTTCTCTTTTACGCATTATCTAGCTTTATACCATTCTTGGACAAATGTTGCGAGACCGCTTTATTTCTGCAATCGCAATTCATTGGGATTGATTATTTCGGGGTCATCGTCCTCATTAGCACTTAGGCAGGCGCCCTGCGGTGCGACGAATCCTCATCCCTCTCCGGCTGCCCCTCCTCGCCTCCCTCCGTCCTATTGCCTCGGGGCGGGTCTCATACTCACGGCCACGAACTCGTATTCCAAGCACGAGAGCACGACGACGATGCGACCTTCGAAAGAAACCCTTTTAGGTCGTGTGTGATCATTGGTGCAATTAGATAGGGCAGCGCAACCTGTGAAGCAGATGCAGTCGCTCGTTAGAAATTCCAACGCCACATGTTAACGCCAGGATGTTACGCTCATATTGGTAATCGATCTCAAAATTATTTTCACACAAAGCAATAAATTCCGTTGGAAAATTGCAAAATGCGCCATTAACAGTTTTTGCTAATGTATATAGACCTCAAACCGTGTACACCATCCACATTACAGGATTCATCATTGAGGAAACTGAGCTTTTTCATTGGTATTGTTATTAGTAGTGGCAATTTGAATTTACTTTCCTTATGGCCTCGTGTTTCGTACTTCTACATTTCTGTATTAACAGGTTCTCAATCTCTTATCTAGTCTTCAAAATAATTATGTTTCCTTGAGTTTGTGGCCATACTACCTACCAGTATATATACATAAAAAATACCATAAACACAGTAATCAACCTGAAGGTCGGTTTAGTAGGTGTGGTAGAGCTCACCCATGTACTAAGACCGACGGCGTGTGAATATTTACACATCAGCGTAGGGGGCCACTTCCTTTCCCAGTGCCGGTTATGGTGCCCAGAGTGCCCTGCCTGGGAATCGAACCCGGGACCCTCCGGTCAGTAGTCCAACGCTCTACCGCGACCCACTGTGTATGCATATAAAAATGTATTGTAAATGTTTCTATTCATATGTATATACATATATATATATGCATACATATACATGCATACATAAATGTGCACACAAGTGTAAACAATGATATAGATTTTTAAAACATGGAGAAGGAAGGAAGGAATACACACACAAACACAAAAAATATATATATAGAAAAAAATTATTAATATATATATATATATATATATATATATATATATATATATATATATATATATATATATATATATATGCATGTGTGTGTGTATGTGCTTCCCCTTTCAGCAATGCCTTTGGTATTTCAACGTTTAACAGTAAATATAAAAGATCAAGAAATATTTTTTAGGTAAAATTTGTCCACAATTTGCTGCTTTAAAAATCTACGATTCACCATTACAGGTAGTTCTTATGTAATGCTCAGTTCATTATTTAATATTTAGAAGGCTAAGTTTTGAATGTAGTTCCAGAATGGAAATAAAATTAATATTCCCATTATTTATATTTGTGCTTAATTATCTTTTTGTTCCCCATTCCATCCTTTTTGTTGTCATATTACTATTAATACTCGACGATAAAAGGAACGTGACCCATGCGATAAAGGAATTGAGCCAAAGATGAATCATCGAAGGAATCATCATTCTCTTGTCATTCCTCTTGTCTTGCCTAAGATTCAGTATTTTATGGAAAATAAAAATGCTTGGTTTTTTGTATATCTTATGGTCTAACTTCGATTTTAAATCGTTACTATTTATTCCGGACTTTTATCTTGGCAGTTTCAATTGTATATAGTTAATTAAAATATTTCTTCGTTAAAAAAAGCATATTCAATGCAACCTAATTCGAAAAATTATGATGTGGGTTCTGTTTCATTGTCAAAGTTTATAGATCACTAGTTCTGCACTCAAATTTCTGCCCTTGATTAGCGAATGAAAGCCTGTTGATCTCATGGCTGTACTCTATGGGATAAAATTATGAGGCTGATTCGAAACACTGTTTTCACACCTTCTCGTAGGTTAATAAGAATTTTTCAGTCGTATTTCCTTCGCTAAAAATAAGGATGCCTTGGTCTGAGGGCCTGAAGTGCAGTTCTCTGCTCGTCATATGGGACGATAAACTGCGAATCCCTTGCTTTGTCTCGGTGAGAGAACCTTAAACTCTATGTGGGTCCATCCACTCCATCATTCCACAGAACCACAGCTACTGCCTCATCCGTTTTAGTTCAGATATGGGTCGCCTCAGCTGGCAACCACTGCCGCCTGTGCTCTCACGCTTTCTTTTCTCCTCTTTCTCACCGGATTATGTAGCTTCGAAATGATCGATGTCTCTTTTTCTTTTCCATTCCCTCTCTCAATGATTTTTTTCTGTCCGTATCTTAACTGTCACATGAGAGGCTATTCGCACAAAGCCTCTCACTGGGTGACCTCGGATCCCAGTCTCTGTATGCCGCCGTCGCTTCATTGCCTGAAAATTTATATTTGATGAGATCCTAATGAATCCTATTTCGAGAAAAGAGCGGTCGTATATCGGTATAGGCATCGCCCGTATGAGTGGATTTTAATATGCAAAAAACGAGTCACTATGGAATTTAAAGAAATCGTCTACCGTCTATACCCCCATAGCCTGAGTATTTTTGCAGGCAGAAAATTGTGCTGGCAGGAACTAAATAATACAAGGTCCAGTCTTTTCCCTGTTTCGATAAAAAAATCGAACGGGAACGAGGTTTGACAAAAAACTGGGTTGAGTATTTGATTCATTAGATGCTATTATGTTCGAGGCACCTCTCACATATATGCATCAGATACGCTTAAAGCCATATGTACAAATGGCTTAACATTGCATATTTAATGATAGTATTTTCGAACTATTTTAAGATGGTGAAGTAGTTCCGGTTGTCGGCTTCCCTTTCTTGTTAAGTTGAGATTTTATAGCTTATTCCTATTTTTAAGTTTCTTCTTTTCGCAAACCACACTTCCACTTCAGCCATATTTCTTTCTTCAATGCCATACGTTTCTTATGTACAATGACCGGTGAGACTTCACTCACCGGGACGGTATATACTTGTCCGTTCGGGCAGTCAATGAACATTTCGGATATTTGAAAACTAGATCTGTTAATTATGTGAAAGGTGGATTGGCAACAACTCAATTTCTGCGACTAGTGTCTATCACAATGAATGATTTTTAAACAATTCTTCAATCAAATTTAAAATAAAAATAAAGTCTGAAATGAAACTAATGAATTAATAAAATAAGTTACCACTAAAAATCCCAAAATCACACATCAGTGTTCTAAACAGACATGCTTAGCATATCTCTGAATTGCATACGACTTTCATTATTTACTTCCGAGGATACGCAGTGGAGGCTAATTTAAAATGAGTTATGAATGATGATGACAGCTAGTATTGGAATAGTAAGAATATTTAAATAATTTAAAATTATTCATTCATTTACACATTCCTCTTCGAAAACGAACTGATGATCTTTCTCTTGCATTCGACATAAAATAAGCATATGTAAATAACCCATCAGAGGCTTCCTTTTCACTTTAGTCTTAAAAAAATAGAACTCTCATCATTAGGATGGAATGGCTATCATGCTAATGCTCTTTCTCCACGTCTACTTATGCCCACTCAGTCTCCATTATGTTTTCTATCGCTTGCTGGACACCCCCTGACACGGTATCATTTCCTTCTTGTTACGGTTGACGTGTAAACATAATAGAGAATCCCACATTTATACGTAGAGGATGAAGAAATGTACCATAGTTCCGCCTTCGAGTGCACGGCACGGAGTATCCGGAAAGCCATCGGCACCAATGCTTTCCTCGCCAAACGCGTGAATACCCTTCTCTTGACCTTCTCGTAGTCCGTCAACCGCCGCACCAATCACCCGCACTCGCTCAAAAACCTTGACTCAATGAGCTCCAATATCTCTTCTTTACGTCTCCTTATTAGAACCTCTCTCTCGACGAACTGAATTATCGCCCTCTCTCCTCAACAATCTCCCCTTCCCACCCCCGATCAATCATTCTATTCACACACACACGCACGCACACCCACCGGCGTGCGCACGCACTCCCATTCATCACTCGGCCATTCATCACGCCCTGCCTCCAATCCCATCACCTTTTAAGCCTTTCGACGTGTCTTTCTCACAAGACACTCTCCAGGGGCCATAAATTTGTCTCTCCCATCATCTTCCATACCTCTATCCTATCCGCATCCACCTTTCCCTGAGATCGTCAAACTCGCCCGCATCCCTTCATTCTTCCGAAAGCGATTTCTCGCGATTCGCTTTCTCCGCTCAATGCCCAACTCTCATCTCCTTCCCTCGCCCCACTCCCCCCCACAGCCTTCCGCCTCTTCCTTCTTCCGCCACCGTGCTATTCGTCCTCTCCCCTCGGTCTCGCCCCCCCCCCCCCCCAATCCCCTCTTCCCCACGCCTTTGGTGCATGGCGGTGTCTTCCTGTCGATCGGCAAACACCCCCCCTCTCTTTCTCCCTCTCCAGCGTGCGCAGTAATAAGCATCCCATCCCCCTCTCTTTACCTCCGGCACACTGGAGTCTTTTGATCTCGGTCACGACCTTCCCGTCGCGCGTACAAATCTCTAGTTTTTCATCTCCGTTTCCCGAGCGCAGGTAGCGACCACGTTGAGTTAATAGATTGCCGGTCATTTTTTTTCAATTCGACACACTCGATCAACTGTGGAACACCTTTCTCAAACCCTTACCTAGTCTTACCTGAAGTACTTCGTATCGGTCCATTTTTCCCCTTGATCCAATTGCATGGACCACCTTGTCAAGCAGCTTTTCCAGGAATCGTTTAAAAAAATGTCCTCGGTCCTCCTCCTCAGCGGCATTGCCCAATAAATATTTCGTAGGATCTTAGACGCAGTGACTCCCTATGAAATTGGTTAACCGTTGCATTCATAGAATTTGATTTCTAAAAATGACAAGGTAATTATTTTGCACTTTTCAACCTTTGGATTGATCAATTTGGAAAGGAGTTGTGACAATAATGATTACGTGGGTTTTTGTTTAATTCCTTTTGCGATTTTGATTAAGCTATTATTTAAACTATTCAAATTCTTTCATCATTAATTCCTCCTAATCAATCATAATTCATTTTTTGTCATAATTTCTCTTTTGCCCATCCATCTAAAATTCACCTCTTGAAATTCGTAATCAATAAATGGATGTGATCATCGCCCCCTGAGACGTCTTTTCAATTCTGATGGCTTGAATTCAAATCTTAAATTTTCAGCAGAGCTTTTCGATTTATGAATCACGATTCTCATCAATTAACGTTTTGGCACAGGATTTGAATATAAATGCCTGCAAAATGCTTGATATTCCAATAATCACGAAGCACTACCATGAAACCGAATATTTTCAAAAACCCATCAAGAGTCCATACTTTGAAAGTTACAAATGTCATTTGTTTTTTATGTGGACGAAATAGATGTTGAGTGATAGTCATTAATAAATCTCCGAAATGATTTTCTTTTCGTGAGACGCTTAGTTCCTCGGATCTCCGACTCTGGCAATAGATTGATGACGTCCACTGGGCCATTGCTCGGTCACCTACCCAACTTTAATGCGTTCATGTCCTTAGAGGTCACGAGGGAGATCACAAATACTTTCTCACTTTGCATTTGCTTTTTATTCTCCAACCATTCTCACGCACAACTGAGGACTTATTGCTATGCCCATAAAACCAAACTTGCATGCAAGATCTTATCGTTTGTCATTTTGTGGGAACAGCGAACTCTCCCTACTCCTTTCTTTGCGGTTTAATATTTCATTTTTGACTTTGTAAATGGAATTTACCAGAAAGAGTGAATGTAAGGACACCTTTAGAAGTTGGATTTCCTTTTGCGTATATTAAATTCCTCCGAAAGATAACAGTACTTATGTATGTGCCAAATTCATGTCATTATTGAAATATACCTTTCTGAATCTTGTTTTTCCGACAATTTTGTCTGTTTAACGTTATCAACCAGACATGATTTATGAGGTTTTGCCGAAATTGGAAAAGTTCGTATTTATTCATATGCAAATTTATTTGGTTATTTCTTCCTCCAATTAAATTGTGAAAACTTTCTATTACCCTTCAATTTTCGTCTCTGCACTCGAGACCTTGTAAACTTGCATGCTACGGTAATCTCATTCTTGGTTAATTAAATAAATATTTTTGTTTAACGAAAATATTTATTTGATAGTGGTATCCATCCAAAAACCTACCTTAACTGGTAGATTACCTAATAATAATAATTGGTTTAACGGTATGATACTTACATATCGTCCTGCGGTACAGTGTCAGAGGATACCTTTCCAATAGTTCCATCGTGCCATTCGTTGTAATCTCTGCATGTTACAATGAGTGGAGATGAGAACGTCTACAGGGATGCAAGTCGCAAGTGAACATTCTAAGTGCCCCAATCTTCGCGGATGGGATTTCTCGTGTGACCGCACGGTTGAAACCTCTGATCCTCTGCACCTGACGAACGGAAAACTCCTCTAATTCACGGAGGTGCTCCGCTATCGCTCCACATCTCCGATGCGTCCCTACCTTTCTCTCCATTTTCCCTTTCAAAACTTTCTGATTTGGAATTCCGCTTGATTCCACGGGCTAGACCACACAGGAGGGATCCTTGCTAGTTGAAATTGTACCAACGTTCAAGGGATAGTCCCCTAATCTTAGTGTTGGGTTGATCATAAAAGTTCTTCTCGATCCTGAAAAATCAGAAGTTGTCTTCAAATTTAGTAATTACCTAATGTTTTCTTCTTTTTTCCATAAAGTTAAGAATATTCTTCACTGCCATTTACAATAAAATCCTTTTAATGTAGATAATTAAATATGAAAATAAGTATAAAAGTTTGCCATAAAATATATGACAATTATTGGTGTTGTTTTAAAGTTTATTTTTTCATATGGTGCAGTTTACGGTGGATACGTTCAAATTGTAGTTAATTGTACCAAAACTCTTGTACATTGAGAATGCGTAAAAAATAAACCTTTGAAAATGGTAAAAAATCCATAGTTATCAATGGCTTGAATTGTAGCAAGCACTAATTAGTGGGAATTTATTAAATAAGTGACGTAGGAAAGTATTTTTTCACTATGCTTTCATTACAATTTGCAACGCGTTTCGACATTAGTTCGTCAACTACTGGAGTATCTGCGTATAGTATGTGCTTTAAGATGACGTGCTAACTTCGAAACACGTGGTACATTATAGTAGAACTATATGTAGTCGAAAAATGACAGGCCTAAAATACTTACGTATTTGACAATTGTTAAGTCTACATAAACAATTATTAATAAACTAAAAAAATTTAACTTTGAATTTAATTGAAGGATGAAAAACTTAACAAGATTTAGTTGTAACCATTAAATTCTGTTCTGCAACACAAAATTGATCCGCTGAAGTTTCCAATACTATTCCGACAGATATTTGACTAATAACTTACTTTCCATATCAGAATTGTTCAACTTCTTTTATAAATTTAAATAATGATTTGGTGCAGTGTTTTTAACGTCCTAAGAATATTCACTTGTGGCAGTCGTAGGAAAAGCGTGAAGAAATGTTACAATTCACATTTTTCCAACTATATTCCCCCATTGTCCGCCCAGTGAAGTCAGCCTCAACGAGCACCACACTATTTTTAGAAAATATTCCCAATCCGGAGGGCCATCGCTGAAAGGAATATGGAAATACATATGTAATGAAGTGGAAAGGCGAGTTGGTGAAGGCACACAAGTTCCGGGCGCCCTCATTCTCGCCAGAATTTGCCCTCGCGAATAACCCCGTCAGTCATATTATGACGTTCATCAAAGTAAGGGAGGGATAAGGACGTCAACTAGTGGAAGCCTGCCAAAAATATGGACTAGATCTTTATTGCTGCCTTTATTTCAGTGTGAATAGGAGTCCGAAAAGAATTGCCAAGTAATTTTGGGGAGATAAATATTCTTCTCAACTTTCCGGAAATTATGTGATTTCCACTTGGTAGCAGTGTCACGAAAATATTGGAAAAATATGGATGGGAGCCACTAGTTGGCCGTAGGCTTAAATATAGGTTAAATTTACTGCATAAATTTGAGGCAGGTTACTTAACTTAGGATGTTAAAGAAATATTAAAGGTCCCGACTTGCTACGGCAGATCAGATTTCGTACGTAAAATCAGGGAGATAGATACTAGAACGGAAAGCTTTATAATGTCATTTTTTTCCTCGTGCCATTAGAGATCAAAATAGATATTAAAGCAATCACGTAGGAGATATTTATATTCAAGAATTTTTCTCGGGTTTCCCACCGGGTCAGGTTGATGAAGTGCACCGACGTTTCGAAGGCTGACTCTGCCATCGTCTTCAGGGTGAAGACGATGGCAGAGTCAGCCTTCGAAACGTCGGTGCACTTCATCAACCTGACCCGGTGGGAAACCCGAGAAAAATTCTTGAATACCATACGCCGGGAAAATCTGAGATATTTACAATTTACAGTTTATCTATTTTTTCCATATCCTGGGTGTCCTTTCCTACATGTTTTTTGTTGTACTCATTACAACCATCTTTTTAATAGTTCTAAATCATTAGTTGAATATATGCATAATGTCATTGAATATTTGTGCATTTAGGTACTTTCTTTCGTGCGATTAACATATTTAGAGTGCATGATCAAATTGATATTAGTGTAGAGGAGGCGTGATTGGGATTATGCATGGCTGATGTCCTAACAGCCCCCAGTACACGCCCATACGGTGCCTTGCTGGGCATTGTGTAGATGTTGATGCAGAAAACACAAGGTAATAAACTCACAGGTTTGCCGTTCAAGCGACCCTATATAAATTTGATATGTGATAAAGTAAAATAAGCCATTGCAAATGAAAGGCTGGCGAAGGTGGAAATCCTTATATTTCACCCTTAACAAGAGTACGATGAAGCTTGTTATAATGAGCAGAATGTCCTGAAGCGATACATGGAAAAGTACACGTATCGTACACAAAACAGCACATGCCACCGCAAGGACACATGGTTGTAGATGTTGGAGTACCAGCCGTACATGCAGAAATATTAGTTCAAACATTCAGCTTCTCTGCTTTTTCAAACTTGGCAAACTTTTTAAAATGCTCCCTGCTATCTTGCCATGATTTTGAAGTAGTTCGTGAACATGTTTTGAATTTGAGATATTTTTGAAATTGAAAAGACGCTTTTCAATGTATTCGAACGGCTGTAGGACGGGTCTGAGATGGATTTAAATAATAGGGGGATCAAAACTCCAATGTTGTCATGACTACGATGATGCTGAACTGTATTTTGGTGTTATGGAAAGCTTTAAATTACTGTCGGAACCCCTGAAAAGGTATTAAGGAGCTCTTAGACATTTTTGTACACATTTATAAAAACTCTGATTAATTAAAAAGAAATAAATCAAAGTTTGATTTTTTTAAATTATTTAAACTCATTCATAAATTCATGCAAGATATCATGCCGAGTAAAAAAACTACCTTCAAAAATATCAGGAGTAGAAAAAATATTTGATTTTCTTAGTGTCACATAACGTTTACATAAACGAGAAACGCTGAGAGGCCCTTCTCAATGTCGGAAATTGGAAATAATACTAACCGGTTAAATAAAACAGTTTCTGGCGTAACTTGGTGGAAAATCTTCATACTGACTTTTAATAATCAAACCACTTTACTTTCCCACATCAACTTAAAGAAGTTTATGTGGAAAAGTAAAGTGGTTTGATTATTAAAAGTCACTAACCGGTTAATTCGAACCCATTAATGACACGTCGAGCGGATGAGTGAGCCTTTCTAACCCTAAGGGTTCAAGGTTCCGCATTAGTCCGGAAAAATACTATGATTATAGACAATTACGTCCATATTAAGATTACCATTAATCCAATAGATATGGCTGATCAACACTAGTTATTTCGTTAATCAGATCAGGGGCCCATGGCAACCTTGAGTTTATATTGTAAAAACATCTCAGTTACGGATACTTTTAACTGTTCGTAAAAACCTTTGAATTACTGACTTTAATTACTTTCGCGGTCCATGGATGTAATAATAAATATCCATTGGAAGTTCGCCATTTATAACTGCTTGTTGTTAAGCATCCCTCCATCCGGTAACTTGAGTTGGCTCGCTTCTCTGGATCGAAGCGAAAAACTTTTCATTTGTACAATTTTGGAGCAATTTCGTTTATCCTTGGTTGCTATGTTGTGCGAAAGCTGTAATTTCATAGTAAATCAAATGTACTTGCAAGGATAACTGATTTACTATGCAATAGTACATCATAGTACTTGCAATTTAGGTTTTGTAATATTCTGTTAATAGAGTAGAAACGATTTGTATAACAAACATTTTAGGCCAAACATGGGTAATTCCACTATTTCCAGCTACTCCAGCAGAAAGAATGGGAAAGTGAGGAACTTTGAAAATGAAAATGCTTTCGGCGATCATAAAAGGATATGATGTCACCTGGGACGCAGAAAAACTTGCCGTCGTCCTGTCTGTTCCGTGTCTATGATCCCAGGTAATATGAGAATTTATCTGCCGACCACGTTGTGAACTATTCCTCGCATGTTTAATCGCTCCTCTCAATTTAGTTGACGCCCTCTGCCCAGGTACACGCGAAATCATTCCCGTCGTTTATTTTTTGACCACTTTCCTTTTCTCCATTCCCTCCTGCAATCACTTTTCACTCAGCCGCCTGCCAGCCGAACTTCCTTGACGTCTAAAGACTGGGCGCCGTGAGCCAGGTAGGGTAGCGGCGGTTTCCCCGCGTCGTCCCGAGGGGCACGGACGCATGGTGGTCGACCCTTGTGGTCCCTGTCAGTCTTCGCCCGCCTGGGCGGGTCCACGCTTCACTCTGACGGCCTCGTGACTTCTCATTAGGGTGGGGATAAGTAATGGGGCCTTTCACTCCATCTTATTTCCCCTCCCCCAATCCCCGGCCCCTTCCCCACAAAGCCTTCTCCCCCCCCCATTCAGTTTCACGCAAGCAGATTCCAACGACATGCTATCCCATTATGGAATCCTATGCATAAGAAGAGGGCGGGCGTTTGTGTCTCAATCTTTTGTGCTAGTCGTCCCATTGGAGGCAATCGCGCAGGGGAAAGAACATAAGTTGGCAATGTGCTTGCTCGTGTCGTTGAGACAATGGGGACAAGGAAGCAAACGTTACCTACGCGGTGCTCGCAATTTTGGTTGGAATGGCGTATAATTAGCCGTAGATCGGTCACGGCCACTCGATTCAAAACGTACTGTAATCTCTGGAGAAGTATGCAACGAAGTGGTCGAGAAAATATAAGCTCTCTTGCATTTTGACGAGGTCGTTTTTTTCTGAATTTTTAAAGAGTGATACTGATAGTGGACTTATACTTCGTTGAAAATTAGAATTATATATCGTGTAAATTATCAATTGCGTCGATCATGAGATTCTTAACCTGAACCTCTAAAATTTTGGGTGCATTAAGGGATAAAATATTAACAATTCCCGGATAATTATTTTCTTAAAATTTCTCTGTAATATTCATGAATGCACCAAGAATGAAGTGAATGAATTCCTTAATATACAATTTTTCTGTATAAAATTGACAACTTAAATGATGCATTCAAATCGTGTTTTTAGCCCTGTACATGTGTTTCTGGAACATCAATTAAAGTTCTTCAACAGATATTATAGCTGATAAGGGTATGTGGCCAATTCAAAAACGGATAACTCTTTGTCCTAATACTGTCCATTTTCTGAATTAAAACTCCATCCATACTTATATTGTCTTTTTTTGTTAATGTTAAGACACTATTTGTAATATCTGAACGATAGTACTGATTAAAATAAAATCGTCTGCATTAGGAACTAAAAGGAGTCAATAAACGCTATATGGAGAGAAACCGCAAGCACTACCACGGGCTATTGCGAATTACGGCTTATCGTATTATCATCCATTATATATTCATTCCTGATGTTATTAATTTTAGAATATCAATTTATCTAGAACACGTACAGTATGAATGATTGAACCAATAAGTAGCATTGTAAATAAATCTTAAGTAATAGTTGCATAAATATTAATGAGAAGCTTTAGCAAATCGAGAATCTCTATTGTAAATTAACTGATTAAATATTTTATGCAGTGGCCATGAAGCAATGTTTAAAAAAGTTTTCTTGATATAGTATTCCACCCCGAATATCTTGATTACCATTAACTATACCTGTAATTCATAGTTATCCAACCACAAGCTGTTATGTGAGGAGGAATGAGAATTTTAATTTGTCTGGGGTGGAGAAGACTGGATTGTCTCCATTTTTAGGAATAAGGGAATAGGAATTGTTCGTCTCCAGCATGGGCGGCGTAACCTCTGCGGATAGCCTTAGCAACTTACGTCTCTGGAAAAGTGCCAGGTGATGGTAATTGAGGTAGATCACGTAGGTCTTCCTTTCTGAAAGGCGTGAATTCCAGGTAAATGCGGTTAGGATTCAAGGAGCACGCGGCATAAAAGATTCGTGGAGTCACCATTGAATGAGTTTCCTCCGCAGATGGATTAAGAACCGCCCACTGGTTCTTCAACTGAAGTGTACTCGATCTTTTGAGAGTGAGAACTTGGAACACCCCTTTTCTCACGCCGAATTCAGTCACGAAAATACATATATTCTTATAGGCTGCGGAGTATTTGGATAAATTGACACGTCCCGAGGGAGTTATCGCTGAGTCATTGCCACAAAAATGGATGTAGTACTCAAACCATCCATCACTTGTCTTGAACTTTTCAGGACAGGATCCAAGAACAATGATTGGAAGACAATTTTAGAAATGGTTGTGCGTTCATGCCCATAGTGGGTGTTGCAGAGGAAACCTAGGTCAAGAGAGGCTACAAGCCCTTAATATTTTTATCGTAATCATTTATCCATTCAGTATCTGAAATTATTTGAAAAAAATGAGCCAGAACATTAGCTCTAATCTTAAATATTGATTTTAATTACCAAAGCCCCCTTAAATACCCTTTTGTTCCAAATCTAAATTTAAGCAACAAATAACAATTTTATTAACAATTGAATTACTATTTTTTTGTTTGAAAATTGTTTAAACAATACTCACTGACAAATCATTGGCATTTATGGACTCATTTGTCAATTTAAAAAATTTATATGGTGCTTGAGAGTTTTGAAATAAATATCCTAGATTTAATTGTTGCAGAGTACTTTAGGCATTTAATTTCCTTCCAAACAAAAGTTGAAAGGCTTTGATTTTAGCTTTTCATTGGACTTATATTTGTAAACATACCCTGAAAAAGTCAAAAAGATACAAGTTGATAAAAACGTTCTTTGAAAAATATATTACATCTTATACCAAACTTTTCTAATCACATGCTGCATTGTGTTAGGCAAAAATAAGTGATCATTAGAGCAGTGTCATTAGGAGGATCGTTAGGAGAAGTGTATTCTGAAAAAACAAGGGTAAATCGGGAGTCCCACAAGGAAACGTGCTTGGTTCGCTCTTGTTTTTAATCTATATAAATGATCTCCCAGTAGATATTAATTCTCAGATAAGACTTTTTGCAAACGACTGTTTTTTCTACAGGAAAGTCGAAAATGACAGAGACTGCGACATATTTCAAAGGGACACTTATGAAATGGCGGATTGGGTGACAAATAATGGGATGGATATTAATGCTAGCAAATGCAAATTCATCACTTTTAGTAACAAGGTAAATGGAAACAATAGGGAATATAAATTCTCAGAAAATGTCATTCCTAGAAGTGATAGGTGCAATTACTTAGGTGTATATTTAACTAAGGATTTGGGTGGGGGCTAAATGTGGAGTACATTTTTAAGAAAGCTTTGCTGCAATATCTATTACCGTCAGCTCCGTACTATTATTATGTACGTTCAGAGTACAAGGACTTGAAAACTGATTTGTAGCTTTGAGAAGCACATCTCAGAACATATAATTGTTTTTTTTCTAGTAGTAACATAGTTGTTTCTAAGACATATACAGACATTTAATTAGGATTATTTTAAGTTTATTTAGAGCAGTCATTTGATTGGAAACCTAACATATTCCCTTACATAAACATGAAAATATTATTTTCAAAAAGGCATACGCATTTGAAATATTTTATCTGAGTTAGGATTCCACTGTTATTCATATATGAGGGAGTTAGTTTCCTTGTTGTTATTAGTTTTTGCAAGCAATATTTGTATCTGTTTTAAAAACGTGTCCTGATGATTTAAACCATTTTGAAAGCGTATGCATTGATATTTGATTCGGATTATGTTTCAATTCTCATATACAGGGTAAAAATTAAACTTGATATATAATAGAAAATAGAAATGTTCTGAATACAGTGAACAGTAGAATGCTCTGGAAGATCGCAGACCTATCAACGAATCCTACTCTCAAATCATTAAAGGTACACGTTAAGTCACTTTGTATAAAGAGAGCCCAATAGAGCCAATTTCTTTGCGACATTAATGAATCAAAGAACTTCTTCCCAATTTGCCCGTAGATAAAAGTCGAAAGATTTGTAGAATAGCCGAAAAATGGTGTTCAAACTGGCTGATATCACAGTAAATGAAAACCCAGCATAAGGAATAGAGCGATCGTGCGTCAAGCGGGAATGGGTCAAAAGGAAATGGTGTTTCCCGCGAAACAGATGAGACCGTCCATTCCGATTGTTTAATAGGAACGGGGCAGTATTTTTTAAAAGGATGACATTCAGTGGACTGATACGCGCTGGGTTGCTCGGTGTTTATATTAGAAATGGCTTGCTTTCCACGCTCAATAATTGCCTGTAATATTCATTAAATTAACCTGAAATGTGTCACTTTGCCATTGAATTGACATTCTATTTAAATTTGATACCAATATGACCAATTAGCTGAGTTTAGTTACCTGGGAATTTGAGCTATCATTTTCTGCCAGGTCTTAGATTATTTGAGTAACTTGCGCAGCGAGTTTTGTTAACTTCTTGTGATGAATTTTCAACATGTCCCCGATCATAATCACATCGGAAGGGCATTGCAAACGATAACGTAAATGTGGGAAGTGGTCATAATGTTCCCTCCGGGAGATCTCGCAGCATCCACGGAAGCAGCGGGGGTTGGAGAGGAAACGGGATCGAAATGAGGAAGTGGGGGGATACGAGAGGGATGCGGGGGAGGCGGGAGCCCGGGTCAAGGCCAACCCTGACCTCGCCACTGAGCGAGGCAAGGAACTGGATTCACACCCTTCTTCCCCCGGCCTCCTCCGTCCCCACGCCTCTCGCATAGTTCTGGAAAATAAAGGCGCATCTCACACACTCGCCCACCCCTAATGCAGCACGGCCTCATCCATTCTCCCCTCCCACCCGCACCGCTCCTTGAAATTTCTCCTCCCCCCTCCAACTTCACTCGTTGCTTGAGCAGTGATTCACGCTCATTCCCGTTTTGGTCCGCCCTCCCGCGCCGCGCGGCCCCTGCTCAGGGCCGGAGGGCGCGGGGTTGGGTGCTGAGAGGAGTTGTGGCGGTGGAGGACACGGGAGTCGCTTTTTCTCCGAAGAGGGAAAGGGTATGGATGGCCTCGGTGTGTGTTTGTGAGGCTTATTTGCATGCGACGACGTGGGTGCGTTGACCCCAGCAGCTATTTCCATTTCGTCCTCCGCCGTGCTCATCCCTTTGCGACCCCATCCTTCCTCCCCCGCGCCCCGTCCCCCCCTCCGTGCACCCCCGGTGCATTGTGCCACTTCTGGGGAAATATGGAGCGCGTATTTAACATTTATTTCACGTACGCCCAACCGTGAAATCAGCTTTAGTGAATGGCCTTCCATGATTCGTTCGAAGTAATTCATGGAGGGGAATAAACGCTTAAATGAAAAGGGGCCAACGCTCAACCCTTGTGAGCATTAAGGGGCTGTAAGTTACATGCCGCCCTGAAAGGGAGAAAAGGAAAATAAAAATGGCGAGGTTTGGTGAGCACCTATTCAATAAAAACGACTTCGTCCAAAATGTTCCATGTAACGTAATTTTGGAGGCTCTACACATTGTTAACGATCCCATGTTTTCGAGAGAATATCTCTTTAAGATTTTCCTTTTTACGAAAAAAATTTGTCTCCTCTGTCATGAGTTTAGTGTCATAAATAGGGATTTCCGATCATAAAAAATGAGCTTAAGTTAAATAAGATAATCTATTGAGCGTGATTCATGATTAACTGCAATTCTGATTTGTATCTATTACTGATAACTATCTCATTTTTTTATTATCAAAGAATGTTTATACGTTCACATACTCAAACGTTTGGCCATTCTATTCCCTCTCCAAACTCAATTAGACTCACCCTTACAAAATTTCCGCCAACATTTTTATCAACGAATTGTTTAGTTCTCATCTTCCACATAATGAATGAGATGACGGCAAAAGGATGATGGCTCTGGAGTTATTTTTGGTGATAGAAGACTCATCAATTATCGGAAAACCTTCTGTATCAAATGATCAATAGTTTGGAGTATATTTTTGCGTTATATATACACAGTTTAAAAAAGTTTAGGGATACTTACTTTAACCCATAGAGGTTATTCAAAGTAATAATTATAGGTTGTTATTTCGCGTGGAGTTACTATATTTCCTTAATTTCCTCGGAAATTCTGCAAGCCTTTAATCACTTTAGAATCAATCAAATGCTAGTAATTTTTCAACAAACACCAGGAAACGTAATTATAATTTTATTAAATTTAATTTCTGCTATTATTATGTTTACTAATAGTTCTTTTTTCATTCCAATTTTTATATTTTCTGCTAAAGAAATATATATTTTATTGCAATATCTTGTTGATATCAATATTTCGAGCAGTTTTCGTCTTGAACGTATCCTATGGGATATAATTCCACATTCAAGTTGGTCCCAATTACTCCAGCTTGATTGAACTCCTTCCTCAAATAAGGCTTTCCTCTTTCAAGTAATCTTGTTTTGAAACCAAGATAACTTCAAAGGCAAACGTATTGGCCGGAAGAAGAAAAATGCTAGACTTGCATCACGAATATCTATTCTCATAAATCGTCTCTCCGAGACTCATACTTCTTATTCTCTTCTCCTAGGTAAGCCACTGTAAAACCAGTTTTGATTACTCTCCGGCGAGCAGCGCGATAAACGGTGCTCTGAGGGGAGGAGGTGTTTCAGGCGTAGAGAGGAATCTTCACCAGCGCAACCCGACAACGCTCGAAGAAGCGTTTGTTATGCCAAGGTTTCATATTACTATTATTAAATTTGGTTCCTCTCTCAATTGCATGTTTCAATCACTTGTGGCATTTAGTTTTTATTGCAATAATGGTAGCAAAAAACCTATCAATTATGCACAATTATCTTCGTGCATGGCGACTAAAGTTATTTTAAGCGGTTGACTCTTAATCGTAAATGGGATTACTTTAAGATGTACTAAGGTAAACCTTGCGTAAAGGATTGGAAAATTAAGATTTCATGAAAACGAGAAACATTCGTGCTTTGAGTGGTTTCAGATAAGATAGCATGGAAAATATATTTTCTACTATCCACAGCTGTTAAGATTCCGACAGTGTTACAGTATTCAACTATTGGTAGCGTAGTAAACCATTGATGTTAATGAATGTGCTACTGAATGGCGGATTAAATTGCTTTATGTCATTTATTTCGAACCATTATATTCTCCTTGAGCTGCCACTTCCAAGATCATTTTATCAAAATATATCGTGCATAAACATTTTATTGTTAAAAAGTACGGACAAGTAGTAAGTCGTTTAAATCCTGATTTTTCTTGCTTCATCAAATTTATACTGCATAAAATAAATTATTCTTGCTATTTTTTAGTAAATTTGGTGGCCGTAATGTGTTAATAATCTCTTCCACTGAAATGCTTTCTCTAAAGAAGCTTAGAGTTGAACGAGCCACGAAGTTATATGGAACAAACTCTCCAAAATCTAAAGAAATTTGCTGACGAGAAATGAAACAAATGTATTACTGAGCTGCGAAACTACTATCACCATAGCTGTTATATCTATAATACCGGTAGGTTGAAAAGAAACTTTGGTTAAGAGCTGTGCGTCTCTCAACATACCTCTCCATCGCTGTTCTCCCAATCGCTCAGCACCACTTTTGTCTTAATTTTGGTTTCATCATCTAAGATTCCCAGCTTCTGTTCCAGGGTTATTCTAAAATGTTGTACTTCCTGAACAATTTTCTTGAAAATACTAATTAGAAATTTTGAACCTTGTGAAATTTTATCGGTAGAAAATTAAAGAAGTTTGAATATACCGAATTTATTAATAATAAGTGTACAATCTGGGTTGAATAATTACGTGTAAATTTATGTTTGGATATTTTCTCTGGGGACTATTGCGGGCATTATTTATTCCCAAAGCAGGCTATTCATTCCCAATAAATTTATTCCTAACATATATTTAAGATTTAATTATTGTTGTTATTGGAACTGTGTTGACAGATTGTTATTTTCGTTTCTTTGCAAATAAATGGCGAACGTAATTTATAGTTTGGCATCTTCTCGGTAATTTTTATGCTTTCACAAATCAATACTCTCAAAACCGAAGACTCTAAATAAATTGACACAGCGTGTTTTGAAATACTCGTCAGGATATTAATGTAATTTGAAAACTAGTCATATTTCAGAGAAGTTAATTAAATGGTCTTTATTCTGCTGAAGGGTGAATATCTCTCTCTGTCACGTATATCCGTTTGCGCCCTAAGATCTTTCTGTGGTGTAAATTCCCTTCGAGATTTTATCGCGTCATCGTTTACTAATTCATATCTTTCTTTCTACGCCCTTGCTCTTTAACTTATGACAATTTTCCATCCTGGAGAAGTGTTTCTCCAGCTGTTCCTGTCCCATTGATGTTTCAAAATATCTACTAATTTTGGTCCCATATTATGTACAATGTTTTAGACTGCATCAGAGTCTCTCTTCTCGGAATATGGCGAAAAACAAGAGCTTGGACCAGTTTTCACTTAACCTTTCCTCGCGCTCCCTCTCTCAGCAGAGTTTTATCTTTCACTCATTTGTCAACTCTCAGTGCCCCCACAGATGTCCACGTTTAAATGGAGGGAATGGGTATGCAAAGCGCTGAAATGATACCTCGAGGCCGAGTAAATATAAACTTCGTTCACAGGCCATTTATCAGATTCATTTCCGGTAGGATTCGCTCTACAATGGCGGTTTTATTTCGTCGCACTTACCTAGGCTAATTATTTAATCATTTACTATTTGACTTTCGGTGATATTTTGATTGATTGATTGATTTTGAAAGCTGGAGACGTGAGGTAATAATGATGCGATATATTATTGAGTTTAGATCTCGACAGTCGGATATTTATTTCAAGCGTAGAGAAGCATGCATCGTGAACTTAAGGTAATAATGTGGTGTAGCAATTTAACACTTAGAATTGGTGTAATATTCCTTATTAAGAACTTTTACCCTGTGAAGATTATGGTGCTTATGTCACAAATGGTCACTCTTGTTTTATTGTTTGTTCGGAACGAAAAAATACGTCATATAGAATTTGATCAGCTCTTATCAATTGACTCCGTAGCATGTATTTCAAAAGCATTGTAAAATTTATTTAATACTCTTTAGTCTTTTGCATGCGAGTGAATTGCAGCCAAAAATATACCATATACCGTGTAATTGGAGCCCGAATCGGTATGGTATTCCAAATTCTTAGGATCTAATTTTATCCGAGCCTCGATGTTTCACCAAAACACTTTATATCCTTCAACAGAAAACTCACTCATTCCCCTGCTTCACTCCCTCCTTAAGCTCTCCTACTTTCTCACTCCAGTGTTTCATCTCTATATGTCTTTTTTCATTTTTTCTTTCTTCTTTGTCGTTAACACCTTCTCAGCTCAACTTGTTTATCAAATGCCATCTTTGTGTTGTTTGTTGCACCTGAAAACCTACCTACGAGTTTCTATACGGAATCAAAATTTCAAAAATTTAATGAATGGTAATATGGATAGGTTTATTAACAATAACTCCACTTTACGGAATCATTAGTTATTGTTTCCTCTCTAGGATTTGGAATACATTCTTGCATTCCAAATCCTAGAGCGGGGGAGTATAGTAGATGTATTCATTACTTCAATTTTTATTTTTGTGAAAGTTCATACAAGTAAATAAACTATGAAGTATATTTCCATAGATTTGCGTAGGAAATTTGCTCAGATTTCGAATTTCTAGTTTGCTTCTTCAGTTAATTCAATTTCAAAATACTCAGCGTTGACTTTATCGATTATTCGTAATCACATCACTTATTTACCACGCATTATGTCTTATTATGTCGTAGTGTGTAGTTGTGATATGATTTTACTTACAATTAGTCATTATGGCATGCAATATTAGGGTTATGAAAAAAGCTTGGTATTCTTGAAATATCGATTCGCTAAAGTTATATTTTTGTTGCATCATCCTTCTTTAAAGCATTATTCGGTTTCATGGGTATCAACACACGAAAACAATATTGATTTCATTTTTCTCTTTCATGCATGGTACATGGTACTATACTAAAAATATTTGCATTAATCTATTACTTTGTACATCCTAAGTGGTTCAAGTTCAGGCAGATAATGATATATGTAGAATCCTTTTTCTGAAATGACGATAATTTAAAATTTTGAACGAAAATGAGTGGTCAAGAAAAATGAAACAAGCAATGCACAGAAATCCGACGATTCCTACCAGCAGCTAAAAATTCAGGTGATGCAAACATAATCTCTAGTTACTGAGATAAACTATATACAAATCAGCTCCGAGGGTCGTCATGAGGTAGGATTGGTAATAAGGGTGTGGGAGGTGGTATTAAGCCACAAGCCATCGGGTAATCGGTGATTATTCAAATTAAATAATGGTTTCCGTATGAGTGGTTCGAACAGTCTTACATGTTGTTTTCTACTGATCTGATCATGAATTGCACAATGGAAAAATGATTTATTTTATTGTTCAATTCTTATACCAGTTTTAAAAATTTACTCATTTTGGTAGAGAATGCTAATTCAAAGTGGGATTAAATTATTTCATGATAGCATTTAAACCATACAATACGATTCTTACTTATCTACCAGATAGTTTTAAATAGTTCATATAATCTTTGCACTTCCACTGATTCTCAGCGCTAGAATTCCAATGAATTCATGAGGTTTTCCGTTCGTTACTAAGAATTTTTGTCGAAACAAAGTAGGTCAGCCCTTAAAGTTAAGCCCTTTACGCGCAGTGTGTCCTAAATGCTCAAAGCATCTTGAAGGTTACGAATAGCCATCTCAAATAACTCCTCTCCTTAAAGGTTTTATTACAATATGTTACCAATATTCGTTCAAATACACTTTCCCCATTTTAGGTACGACGGAATTATGACTCAGTTATTTCATTAGTTCCGCTGTGGTAATGTCTACCCCTCCGAGAATATAGGTATGAGTCGAGATGGTGCTGAAGGATTAATACTTGTTCCTATTCTTCGACTACTTTACGTCATTCGCCGATGTGAATTCCTTCAAACGAGGACTTTTGCTCGCTTCCTTCTTCTCCCATCACGTTGAAATAAAATCGCCACGCTGAACCAAGTCGTCCTCTTGCACGCCAATTTCACCCGGCAACTTCCCTCCCTTAAATCCCGTGGGCGGATGGGAATCCGCTCTTCAGGCCGCGGCTAGGCCGTTGGCGCCGGAATTGTTTCAATTCCCTCTGTTTTTTTTCTTTCGCCGTCCCGTTCGGGTGCAACCGCCGACCCCTCCTTTCCCGTTGACCTCCTCCTTCCCTTTCTAATTGCCCCCATACCTCCCGCCCAATGGTCCACCGCGACCCCTCCCCCCCCCTTCTAATCTCGCCGCCGCCTTTCCCACCACGATAGTCTCAAGTACACGCCTCACTCTTGAGAACGTGACCAGCTTTCAATCTGAAATCCTCGTGATTCGTTGCGGGTAATACGTTTTGTCTCGGGTGCCTCAGGCGCCCATACTAGCTATTGATCGAATGCCTTCCCTTAAAGAGACTTACTTAGGCGACCAAATAAAGGATAGGAATTCCCGAGGGGTAACAACATTTTTGATGTTCATGCATGGATACGTGGTTTTTGATGACACAGGGAATGAGTGACAAGCAGGGGTCAGAAATTTATTTTCATTCACTGAATTTCAGCAATAAAAAGTTATCAATGTGCTTAACGTAAAACTTTCCATCGCTTAAATGCGTATCTTTTCGTATTTATAATCCGCATCTACTACTGTTTTATTGTATTGATTCGTATACATCCGTGTATTTTTGCTTCACACACTCACTGAAAATGGAAAAGCAGTGGTTTTGCTATTTTTCGTCACTTTTACGAAATTGTAATAAGAGATATCATTTACCTCTTCAATATTTCACTTTGCTCATCTTCCAAATGGGCAGTTGTGAGAAATGTGTGAGTGGCAGTGGGGGTTTCCGAGAAACAAACAAACATCGATGTGGTGTGGGACATCGATGTGATACTAATATCATTCTTAAGTGAATCACCTCAGCATAGATAATTTGTATAGAAAGTAGCTCCTAACCATTTAATTTTATTTATTAAAGCATGTTATGTGGGGTGCGGAAGTCCATGGGGTAGAGATATTACTGGAATTAGTAGTCCAACAACTGGACAGTAGCTGGACTACTGATCAGAGGATCCCGGGTTCGATTCCCGGGCAAGGCACTCTGGGCACCTGCAGCTACACCAAAGCTATGTGATTTTTCGGGTACCAGATCTTCCTGGGAAACCATAACCGGCACAGGGAAAGGAACTGGCCCCCCTACCCTGATGTGTGAATATTCACACGCCGTTGGGCTTAGTACTGGGTGAGCTCTACCATCACCTACAAAACCGACCTTCGTGCTGATTACTGTGTTTATTTATTTTAAAACATTATTCACATACAGCAGTAGCGCCAATTTACACTGAAAAATGTAACAAACATGAAAGAGGACAAAAATACAATAACAGCATAACAATAACAACGAGAACTGACCATGGACCGAGGAAAAATTTAATTTGTTGAAAGGTGGGATAAAGCTTGGGTGGTGAAATTGTTACATGATAAATTAAAAGGATCGATAGTGTGAGGGGGTTAATTTAGAAGGGAGGAGAGACGAAATAAAGGTGAGTGCTTGGTGAGAGATATCCTAGGAATAGGTAGATGGAATAGGGAGTGGGTGCGGGTGGATCGAGTTGGTACCCTGAGGTTGAGATGGTTTAAAGCATGTTATAAACGTTTTTTTTATCCTTTCAATCAATTCATACTTTAACCATTCCTGGCTGTTTCATAAGTAGCAGATTAATGATAAATAAATGTAAATTAGTTTCTCGAGGTCTGGAAGGAGGTCTTTCATCTGTCTAATATTCGAAATAATCGATAGCCATTTAAATTAGCTAGAAAATTAATTTTGAAGTTTCTCATCTGGCATGCATGTGGTCTCATTGTTAACTTAATGAGAGCACTATAGGAAAATGAAGCCACATATACGTGCATATTTAAACAAGTACGCACGCAATATATCATTTCAATCCAATGGTACTTCTTTTAATCTAAGATAAGATAATAAAAAGGACACTTATAGATATTATAATTTACCGCCGGTTAGACCGCTTTCATGCAGTAGCAGAGAAGACTTCTTCAAATACGTTTGACCGAAAATGCTAAATTTTTGGGCTCAAAATAGCTGACTAGACAGGCAGTTAAATGGATGAAACTGTGAAAATCGTTGAAAGAGCTCGACGTGCTAAGTATAATTCCCTCGAAGGTCAGCTTTCACAAGAAAAGGTGAAGAAAGGAAGAAGCAGTCGCAGGCACATTTCCACATTATCCTCTTCTTCCCAATCTGGCATTCATTGGGATTTAAGTCCTTCGCCTAGCAAACAGAGAGTGGGCATTGAAGGAGGGACAATCCCATAAGTCTCATCCACTCTCTCTCTCCACCCCTCCCCGTCCCCCTCCGCATCTCTCCGGCGAGAGTTAACCTCGCCTCCCCATTGTCGAGGAATGCGCGACCTCTCGCCCGCTCCCTCTCCCCCGCCTGCCTCCCTGCGATTGGGTGAAATACTGCGAGCCGCGTGGTGAGGAGTGGGCAGCGGAGCCCTCCTCAGGCACCCGTCCACCCATCCATCCGCTCATCCTCCCGCATATCTCCCTCCACCCATCTCATTTATTTCCCATGCGACCCTACACCCCCGATGCAGCGTCGGTGACAAAAATAAACATGACGGTGAGCTATTGTGCAAATAGGAAGGGGATTCATTTCAGATAAATTTAAAAAAATGGAAAAAAAAGGGTTTTCGGAGGATTCGTCAACAGAAGGTTACTTTGATCGTGACTGTGGGTTGTGGGGTGAAATGGAAGTAAAATCACGCCTCATCCCTTCCACTCTAATAGGAAGCATCGAGTTGAAAACTTATGTTTTGATTCAATCATTTGGAAGGTTTCTTTTTTTACTGGTAAACAAATGGTAAATAATGTTTTTCCCTATCTGTGCTTACCTCTTTTAGTCTGCGTTGCACCGTGAGATTACTAATTTATGACTAGTGTTTGGAAGATCCATGAAATACGCCTTTGTTTTCTCCCTTCGCTTAAATTGATAATGAATTGTTATGAAAGTGCAATAAGACAGTTTCGCCATGATATTTTTTTCCACTACCACGGCCTAAGCTTCGAAGAGTTTTTCCAGCATCATTCAAAGTAGACACAATGCGTCAAAACTTAGGTTGCGGATGTGAAATTAAATTTATTTTGGAATGGAGTATGGATGGAATGAAGTACATTCTAAATACTCTTTAGTATGGAGAAGCTCCACAAAGTTTCGTGTTAAATCGTTCGTCTAATGCCTGGTTACTCGCAAATTCAATTTTATCGGTTATCGTAAGGCGAAGATGTCAATAAGTGAATATCTTTTACTTACTACATCTACATTGGGATGGTTCTCTGGGAATCTAAAAATATTGGCGAAATTTTTCGACAGTGAATCTTAACTTATCCTGTCAAAGTAACTAAGAATTGTTTAAACTCCACAGACACCTTATAATTACACGGAGACGGCCGCAAGTAGCAGTATTTTTCTATTTATCTCATATTTATGTGCATCATTTACCTTACTAATTTATGTTTCGTTTTCCAATACTTAGTGGACGAAATTACTCTGCTATGGTTCAACCTTACGACCCCGTGCGTAGAAATGTATTCGTGTAAAATGATTTTTAAATAGTTTCAGTGTTATCAATACGTTATTAATGAGAGCACATTCATGCCAGATGGAAAACTTCAAAATACATTTTGTAGCTAATTTAATTGGCTATCAATTATTTCAAATCAAATTGCAGATAAATCTCTCTTACACCATCGTATCCTGTGAGTACCATGGTTTTCCAGCTGCAGGAAACCGTAGGAGACGCGGTTTAAATTATACGTGTTACTGATAATTTCTATTAGACGGAATTCCCCAAGGAAATTGAATTATCATATCACAAAGGAAAGGTTATTAAACCTTGAATTTTGTCTATTAATCTTGATTTTGCACGGGTCGTGAATTGTGCGGTCGTAATGTACCATCGTTCGATGTCCCAAGGCAAACGGTTACTCAGGAAGCCTGCATCGGTGCTGAAATTTTGTGAGTCTCCGGAAAAGGATCCTACTTCCTTAGTTTTACGGCGTGATATTTGGCGCACATTCAAAATTAGCCGTTGTGTCACACATCAAACTTGGTGGACTCGCATTGTATTAACGATGCGTTTTTGAAGGATGGAAATCGTGTTTTCCTAATTGATGGATCGGCCGGCTGTTCCATTCGAAAGCCCAGGCTCATATTCCAAATATATTCATAAACACATTCATAAACAATTTCATACCAATTTTATCATAGAAAATGATCAATTTTGTAAAAACGATTTGACACATAAATTAAAACGCATAACGAAATCATTCTATTGATGTATACTGGTCAGGAGGCGATAGCGAGATCCACAGTATTCCTGCTAAAACTAACTAATATGGTCCAACTTTATTTTCTTCACTTCAGTTAGCTGGAGGTGTTTTAATAGTATGGAGACATTTTAGAAACAATATGAAGACATATTTAGTTAATATATGACATAACTGCATGGTATAATTTTCCGTTTATAATGTTGTAAATTTGTTCCATAGTAAGCCTCCTGCGAGGAGTTCATCGGGTTTCTTTTCCCCCTAAGATTTTGAGAAGGGAAATAGAGAGTATCCAAGTAAGTCAATCTTTATATTTTTTCTGAATCTCTGAGAGATACAGACATTGTCTATTAGAATAATCCAGTGAATTACAGGTGAATGGTATGAATAAATAAATAGTGTTGGAAAGCGATGTTACTTTATTTATGGTCAAATCTCATTTTGCTAGAGCCCAGAGGCCTTTAAAGTATTTAAAACAGGACCTTTTTAAATTATGCGAAGCTGAAATTGGCAACTGTAATGAGGCAGCAAAAATGTTGCGATTGCCGCTTTCTCAATCACTGCCGCCACGACGTAACAGGATGCTCATTATTTCGTTGAAGGAAAGCAGTTGCTGGCCGCCGTTTTCAATATGTCCATATTTTCATAACCAAAAGAAATTTATTGTCAAAAACAAGCTTCATTGGTTTTAGGACATCATTATTTTTTAGGACATCCAACCTTTTTTTTGTAAGAAATGACATTGCTTGAAAATATTGAGACAATCTACTTCTCGTAAAGTAGTAGAAGACAAGAGCCAACCCTATTGATAGGCGTCCCGGTCAGTTGAGTAATTTCGAGAGCCTCATCTCTATTAGGCACCAAATAAAGAGTAGAGCCCATCATATTAAACTAGAAGCGTATCAGAGACCATATATTTGTGTTAGGGAGCAGGAGAATGAATTCTTGTCGGGACTCTGATTATCTTTTAAATATTTTCTTTGCTGCAGACGACTTTAGTGACTCTCGTGCACATGGGATCCTAAGAATCCTTCACCTTTCGTCAATATTCCTCAATTCAGAGGTTCAAGAGCTTACCTAAGCACAAGGATAGAATCGAACCCGTAAGAATAGTTCAAGCAAGTGGGTGGTTTCGACATCAAAAAAACGCGGTCAGGTAAGCCACATCATCACTATCAGTAACTTACAGCGTGTTTTCCAGAAACTTTTTTCGCGCACTCATTCTCATGATTCTTACTCCTCATAGTTTTAAATTTATTTTTTACCTTTTCACTCCTTATTTATGCAGGCTAAGGAACCAGATTTGTCCACATTCATACTCTCATTCCGCAACGGACGCGTTTCCGTTAATTCAAGTCTGTCAATTCATGGATTTGTGGATGGATTCCCGTTTAAATTGTCATCATCTTTCTTCATAATTCAGTCTCCACCCCAAATTATCAGAGGGAGCCTGGGAAGACTCTGCTTTCCATAGTGTGTGTAGATACACTTACGAGATACTCGTAACTAGAAGACAAGTTTTTTCTCTATAATGTTTTTCGGTGCGTTAAAAATTAATGCCGCGCCATTATTAAGCATTTCACGGACAGACTTTCGGATCCAAATCCATTTCGATTCGAAACCATCAATATCAGGGTTGCTCGAACTTTCTTCACTTCAAGGGCAACTTTCCACGTAGTAACTGCGTTCAGACCTACTTCCGTTGGCAGATATATATTATCCGGAATCACTTCAAGCAAAACATGCAGTCCTGATGTCGGAATACATTTACGAAATATATTCCGATGGGCGATTACTCTCCCGTCAGTGACGTAATGGTCAACGCATACTAGCCATCACTTGAATTATTGATTGTTCGTTTCCATAGTGAATCAGGAAAATTATCCCGGAATTAATAACGACGAGGATCTTTTTTATTCCGTTATATTCCTCTTGTATCATTAAATGGATAAACGTTTCAATTCTAGTCCTTTCCCTCCACTTCCGTCTATCCTTTCTTGTCTTCCGTTTCATCTCGAGAGTTGGAAGGACGCACGCATTCCTCGAACTCATCCCGTCTGTCTATCCACGGAGCGTGGGCAGACTTGATTTGGAGCCGAGACTTGGAAATTAATTCGCCGCCCGGGTCAGGAGGTGGATGGAAGGAGGGCCACATCCTCGTGATTGAACCCTCTCTAATTCACAAATCTCTGACTCCATCTCTCTTGCCCCAACCGAGAAGTTGAACTTTCCCCGCACCCATCCTCCCGAATACTGTTTTCTTGATCCGGGGAAAAGGTTGGTTCGCGGCAGAGCGACTCATTGGTGCGCAAATCGAGGCGTACGTCAGGGAGCCACACAAGAATGGTATCCCAGTCCCCAGAATGAAGTAGCCCATGGCTCGTGTGGGCAAAATTCGGAAGGCCACGCCCTTCCACACTGAAGACCGTACACTCCGAGTAGAATTGGAACGGGGCCCACCCCTAGCCCTAAGGGCACCCGAACGCCGGGACGATGCGCGCGGGACTTTTTCGCTTTGTCTTTTTTTTATTCGTCTGCATTCGACGCGCGATATTCGCTCGCATGAGCGTGGGCACACTTTCTCGTACGTTCATTAGGAGAGTGGGCGTATCGTTCTGCACGCGCGTGTGCGTTCGTTCATGAGACCCGTTGAGATTAGAGTCTGCGGGGGGTTTGTTTGGGTGTGACCAGATTCACCACCCCCTCCCCCACACCCACCCCCGACCAACCCTCTGCTTCCGCCCCTTCCCCCGTCGATTCGAGGAGCTTTGCGCTACGCGAGGCTTAATCTTTGCGCTCCGGGACGGGAATACGGAATGAAGTCATCGAATCGGAATACCTCTCGATGAAAGTGGTCCGTCGAAGACTCGATTTACACCCTTTATCACTCGAGACTAAGCCCAGGAGGAGAGGGAGAAGGAAAGTGAACAACTATTGCGGATGCCTGTCTTGAGTGTCTTTGCGGATGTGAGTCTTATAAGTGTTTTATTTCATTGTACATACGTTATCACTAAACCCATTCAACTGCTCTCATAGGTGGTATATACGTACCTAGCTAATGCGTGGGTCTGTAGATGCTCAGGATTAGCTCACCGGTTTATGGCAGCAAATCGGAGGAAAGTTATGGGAAAAATGTATTCATTACCACATAAGAATCAAAAGGTATTTTATATTGTATGGTAGTAAAAATATGAATGGAAACATGGAAATAGCAAAACAAACAATAAATCAGCAGGGCAGTAAACCTCATATTCACCATCGTTTCAGTTTAGATAAAGCAACATAATAGGGTTCAATTTGGTGTCATTCCAAAAAACATCATCGTCATCATCAATCATCAACCCGAAGATTGATTTGTTTGTTGCAGAAAAATTTCTTTCATTCTCATCTTTCATTATGACGCCAGAGGAACTACGTCCTTCGTCTTCCTATGCATTTCTTTCCAGCGTAGCTTTCATTTTTCTGCCATGATTGCCTTCAGGTGGGGCTTGTGTTGTTTTCATCTATTCGCAGAGATTGTAATGAACATCTTCTGAACATACCTATTACCATAGGTATCCAATCAATTTCCATATTTTGTATTCTTACAACCAGGTTTGGGTTGTTGTAATTATGTATTGTTGTAAATAATTATTTGCGTGAGCTATTCTACTCACCATTTTTCACTGCGTCTTCCGTTACTGGTAATTTTGCTCTCTTATTAAATATTTTGTTAATCTATAGTAATAAGTTAAAAGATGGATTAAATTGAAAACGCTAACGTGGCAGGATGCGCCCGCCAGAAAGTGTCTGACCAAACAATGCGAGTAGTTATAAGGAGAAAGGAGTAATTCGTGTATCGTGCTTTATACTAGAACAACATAAAATGAAAGGCACAAGATCTTTTAAGTTAAACTAAAATTTGATACGAAATGGCAAAACCCGCGATCTTAATTCAAACATTTGTAGGGTTCGGATTAAGACATAATGATCGACTATTTTAATAGGCGATAGTAAAACTTTGGCATTCTTATTCATCTTGAGTTATATTATTGAGGTTCTGAACACTGAATATGTTCGGCAGAGTTGGCATGTAAGAGTTAACGTTGTTGTATTTCATTTGCAGCGATTTTGAAACCCCTGTTGCAGTTGGGCACCAAAAAATATATCCATCACTACTCCCCCTCTTCTTTCCAACTCTTTTAGCGGAGTTTAATTTTATAGATCATACTTAGGGTGACAGTGCCCAATTTGTAATATCTTGGTATTAATACTGCGGAGCTTGTTGTGACATTGATTGACCTGCTGAGATGAAAATTGATAATGACCTCTTAGATACTGCAGTGAAGAAAATGGAATATTGTCATTTTTTGGTAACAATATAAGTAATTATTACGATAATTACAAATATGCATTTTACCAGTAGAAAAGCATCCACGTTTTATTTGTTTACGAAATATCAATTTAAATATACAAGGAACGTAGCTACGGTCCTGAATCAATGTAAACAAAAAACACCCGGACCGTAAACTTGAAGTTTAGTTAGTTTAGTTTAGTTTCAAATTTACGGTCCCGGTATTTTTTGTTTACATACGAAATATCATTTCAAATAAATTCCTCATTAGCACAATATAGGTGTTAGGGTAAAAAAAAGGTGCTAAAGTTAAAAGGTAATGCTTTTACCTTTTCCCTGTCCACATTGTATGCTTTCAATAGACGTCGGTAGCTTCCACTTCCTGCTTCATACTCTGCAATGTTTTCATTGTAATGTTATTCAATTGCTAAGCCTTTACTTATTGATATATTGTTCATTGTTGTTAAAATATTTGATGTTCGGAGGCGTAAAGAACTTCAGCCGGTTTAAGCTTCAGTGATGTCAGAAAATATTTCCAGCTTATCCGATGAAAAAATTAAGAATGGACAGCGTATGTTATGACTGCGCACCAACCATAATCCATGGCTGAATGATAACTTTAACCGTGTGGGTCGTTGTAATGGAGCTCCTCCTCGTGTGAGTTACGGTATGGTGTAGAGGATTAAGGCTCGCCTCGCGTGATTCAGCTCAACGGCTTTCAATTCATTGACCGTAAGTTAAGCCCGAGGTCGAGACAATGGGGGGTGCGTGGTGGCCGGCCGCCCGCGAGATCGCCGCCCGACGCCGTCCTCGTCAGCGGACAAGAAGGTCCTCCACTTCCGCTCGCCGTGGACGCCTTGCGGGGGCGACGAGGAGCGAGGCGACGCGTGGGGTCGAGAGCGCCGAGGATAGGTAATGCGACACCGGCCGCTCCACGCCTATCCACTTTGCAAGAAAATATAGCTAAGCCTTGTCTTGGCTTGGATGGGAGGTATGGTCATCAATGCTCTACTCATAAACATCGAATATTGCGAACGAAGGCGAATAAATTTCGCTCTTTCTGGATACTCCTATGTACCTCATCACTTGATGGGAAAGTTTAAGATGGACGTCACCCTGGAGATAGATGCATCGGTGGATATTGGCCCTGAAAAGAATTACTAAATGCGTATTGCTCCAAATAATACTTATGGATACTCATGAGAAATACGATTTATGCGTAGTTAAGTATAATTTCTACATTTTTCCGTTACAATCCCAACATTTTTTCAAGATTCCTCTATATCATCAAGCTGTTGTTGTAACTTACAATTCTTTTCATATCTTCACAAATTGATCATATATATTCTCCGTTATTTTGTCGCAACGTGTGCACATTAATGGGAATCAAAATCTCATGATGAGAAAAATTTTGATTATGATTAATTAAAATCTGAGGTGTCAAATTTTTTCATTATTACGTATATGCTACACAAATTCACATAGTAATTTGACCTGCCTCCGAGAGGAAGAATTTGATGGAGCAGGGGATGTTAGTTCACCAACTATTAGACATTCGATAGTAATTGGCATTAGGATTCATATATTTTCTGGAGTTCATAACGCCCTACATATAGTATGTTTTACATGATTTTAATGTGATAAGTCCCGCTGTGGTATTTTTACGGGACATAAAAACTTTTCCTTCGGTGAATCGTTTCGTTCTGCCTTAGAGGTTCAGAATTAAATCCTTAGCGTCCCGCAAACGACCTCCGGGGTGTAGTTCTCCGGCGCTATGCTATAACTATAACTGTATAAATAAATAAGTGGCGTAACGAAGGCGGGGGGGGGGAAGAGAAGGTTTGACAGGACATCCATTGTCCTTTTATTTTAATCCTCACAATTTCGGAGAGAAGTTTCTCCTGCGCCGGGGTGTGGGGCGTGGTGCTCGATGGCGTGGGCGTTTGTCTTGGGGACTGTGGGCGGGGGCTTGAGATACTTGGGAATGGACCACTCGGGGAGATTCGGCTCGCAGGGGGTCTTAATTTCCCCTCCCTCGTCCCTCTGCTCCGTCCCTCGGAGGGTGTGGACTGCGGAGGGGCCGGGAGGAGAAGGATTGGGAGGGGGAGAGGAGAGGTAGGGAAAGGCGGATTAAACACAAAGCGGCCTCCGAGGATATAGGAAGGCGACCGACGCGTGTTGCGGGAATCAAGAAATAGAGGAGATGAAAGTGATAATGTGTGTGTGTTGGCGAGGAAGAAAGAAGGATTCGATGCGAAAGATTCAGGTGCCCTTATTAATCTCGTCCTGTCGTGGCATGTGGAGCCGAGGGCGAAGTAATTTGGCACCGATAAGAAGGATGATCTTGGAAACCTGTGCGACCTCATTCATTAGTATTGCGTAGACACTCAGCGGTGGATGAAAAAGCGCATTTTATGATTCCGAATACATGTCGATATGTCCATGAGTTTTAGTTCATACCTTGGATATATTTCCTCCTTTCGTTATATTTATGAAAGTGTAATTTTTGCAATATTTTATTCCCGTCCTTTCAAGAAGCCTACAGTTATATATTTGGCACATTATTAGCAAACAGCAAACACAGTTGTTAGAAAATCAGAAGAGAATTTTCCATACTTTTTCACGTTGAAACTAATTGGATTGCTTGGTATTTTCAAAATATTAGTGAAATTGTCGTTTATAGTGCTGAATTTAGCCCATATTAGTGACGCAATACAACAAAGTTTCGACTTGACTGAAATAAAATCTCAACGTACCGTCCATTTCCTCAATGGTCTCTTTCATCTATTACCGCTTACTTGACGGAAGCCAAGGTTACTGCTTAAATGAACTTGACACTGCCACACTTATCTATGCACACTGAATAGCTCAGTTGAGTGAAGGCTCTTGAACTCCTATCTCCGATCGCCATTGAGAGAAATGATTTGTCCTGCCATAACTTCCGATATTGATACCGGTCGTCCTTTCGAAGAGATGTAATTTTTACATTTTTTTGCTTTTCATAAATTGTTATGCGAAATAACGGTCGAAAACGTATAATTATCTTTTGAAATCATAGTCAGGCCGAAAAAAAATCGATATTCGTTGATAAAGGAAAAGAATCAAAACGTAATCTGTGTATAGTCAGAAGAATCATTTAAATTGTCTGCTATTAACCTATTCCTTTTAATTTCTCGTATTCTAATTTAATCTTGCAATATTTTTTCGCATCTCCTTTGATGAAAAGGTAATGCTTGTGTCCAATTTCGCCTAATTCTACAATTCTTACTTAAATTGTTCATCCGAAGTTCTTTGTTGAAACGTCATCACATTTATATTCAGTAGAACCATGTCTAGAATCGTATACTGTAAACTTGTAGTTTATTAAGACGAACATATGCCGAAGTTCTGCTCCTCATGTCATTGCACGTTCGAGGTAATGCTCAACATTTGAACTAGGAAGGGCAGTTAGTGAAAGGAGGAAATCAAAGAGTAGAAACATAATGAGAACCAGAGTTTCCATGTAATTTGCTGTGAGGCTGATTTTTTTATGGATGAAAATGGAGTTTGTGGTGGGATCGCCACTCACTCAGCAACCAACTAGGAACTGGCACCTTTTATGGCATATCGTGATTAGCGGGCTTTCAGCCGCGTGGCCCCGTCATTTGCACCATTTTCTTGAAATACGGCTGAAGTGAGGTGCCAGAGAACAGAAATTGATGGCAAAGAAGAAACATCAAAGGCCTTAGGATTAATTTAGCCAAGAATTGTTTTTTGTCTTATTTCTTTTTTATCTTCCTACATAATGAAGTTTCATTATCTTATCAAAAATATTAGAGCCAAAGTACATGAAATAGCAATGTACGGGACAAAGCAGTGTGAGAACGAGAGCAAAATTGATTGCAGTGAACGGAAAGAGGACTTTTAATTTTCGGTAATGAGGCGAACCGGAGAGTGTCGAGGAGTAAGGGTAGTGGGGGCGGGGAGTTGCACGGGGGTGGAGGGCCACTTGCTTTCATTCGACGCTGACGTATGCTCGGGAACATAGATAGGAAAAAAGAGGTGAGAGGGAGGGCGGAGGGATGGGCAAGGGGGCCACCGTCGCCAAAAGGAGAGCTGGAAACGAATAAATTTTCCGCTCGACTGCAGCCTCTCCTCCAATGTCATCGACGTATTCCAATCTTCTTCCATCTCGCCCGCTGCCCCGTCCTCTCCCGCCGCCACCCACCCTCCACCTCCCCGCAACGAGCGACCCAATCAGTCCCTTGACTTCCCCCGGCTCCCAATTAAAGGAGTGATACTTCTTCTTTTGTCACTCCTCTCTCTTCTCCTCTCTGAAACTCACTCCTCTCCTCCCTATCCTCCCGAGTCTCTTTGGAGAACTCATCCCTTCTTTCCGTTGCCCCGCTCACTTTTTTGTGGGGACAATCGCCAGATGTGGACACCTTTTCCTTTCGGAATGAAACAACTTTACAGTGTTTGGGAAGTAAGTTAACAGTGTCTACGTATTAACTTATCATTTGTATTTAATTCCCGTGATAATGCGTCAGAGGTAAGGTGTTAAAATGTTAAACTGCGTTCAAATTAAAAAATCTCAGGTATCAACCCGAGGGTTAGTTTGATAGTGGATAGGTAGAACCCATCTAGCACTTAGTCCAACGACGTGTGAAATTTACAAATCAGGGTAGGGAGGCCAGTTCCAGGTCAGTATTCCAATGCCCTATTCAGTGGACTATCACGTCACTAATACGTGATAATATGAACCTCCTTAATTTATTTCCGTTTAGTGAAATAATTGTACGTTTTTCTTTTTTAAAAGTAACGAAAATGATAAGTTAGAGTTATACAATATACATAAAGTTAGAGTAGTATACAAGGGCGTTCTGAAAATTTTCCGACCTGACAAAGATACAAGACATTTTTTCTGAAATTTTCTGAGTCGGAAACTTTTCAGGCCACCCACGTACATGTACTATTTCAATCAAATTGAATTCAGTTCTTATGGTAATGAAAACAAAATAGGTAGTTGAATCTAGTACTCAGATTCTAATTTCGCTGAATTTCTTTCTTTATTTTTGCGAATCTTACTATCTCTTTATAATCTTTATGCATATTTTTTAATTTGTTTACGTTTCCGGTTCATATTATATTTCCGGTTTCCCAAGTTTTCATTTGGAAATCCTTTCTTTCTTCTCATGCTCTTACAATAGTCCTAGAGTTACACTATTATTATGAAAATTCAGACATTTATCCATCTTAAGTTTATTTTGTCACCTGACGACCGAAGTAAAAGAATTCAAGCATTGCAATTAATCAGTTTCGCTGTGGAGTTTATTTCAATGTTTTCGGGCGAATGTCGACGAAAAAAAACTCTCGGTTTAAATATCTTTAGAATAATCGAAAGCCAGGGTAATTTTGGACTTCTGGCATCAAAATTTATCTCTTTTCGGTAAATAAATTTTGACCAAAACTTTCCTAAAAATGTCGTAAACGTTTTCGGTGTTCGTAGAAGTTATTGAATTCACGCCAAAATATTTCATTCACTCCTGTTTTATTAAATATTGTGTTATTAATAAGTGACATTTTATAAACTCAATTATAAAACTAAAGCTCCGATAAATTCTAAAAAAATGTTTGACGGTAAGCACGACGATATTAAACTGTACTCACACCCTGTGTAGACAGCTATTTAATGTGAACAAGTTCTCAGAAAGGAGAGAATGTAATCTACAACCCCGAAAGGAAAGTATGATATAAAAAGAGGAAACTCCATTAAGATCTCGCATTAATGATATTGATAAGCATGCAATAAGATTTTAAAGCGAATAATATTCAACTTTTCTCGCAAGCTCGTATGGGCTTACTAAATTTGCAAGCAGTATATTCGTGGAGCAGCTTGCGTAAGCAAAAATATGAGGGAGAATACTCTTAGATACATGAAAATGATGGGTATTTTTATTACAACGCTTTAAGAGCATCAATTGGTGTTTTGGTAAAAATTGGCATTAAATCAATAAGTGAGTAATTATTTACAGTTACTCGACATCCCTGTGACTTTTTTGACAACTGTTTAAAATAATTTGAAAAATTAATTGGTCGCGGTCCCGTGGAGATGGGTCGTTCAGGAGTAATTTACTCTACCCTCCGATTTGGAGTGGACATTTTATGAATGGAATTTTTCGATCAGGAAAAGAAGATGGGCAATGGACCACAATTATGGACCACTTCCGTGGAGGGATTTTTTTTTAAATCGAACTTCGAAATGGGAAAGAGAGATGGCGAAAGAGGAGTAATGGGGTGGGTTGAAAAAGGTATAGAGATTTATTCATACGATAGAGCGGCGTAATTGGGCTTCCTAATGATATATGAGGAGGAGGAGCACGAAGAGATTGTAATCAATGCGTTTGATGAAAAGTGGCGCGCGGTTTGAAAAGAACCGAAGGAAGAAGTAATAGGATGAGAAGAATGACGGAAAGCATGGGAAGGGAAGATAGTGGTAGAGATTGGTTCGAAGTTGATGGAGCAGGAGCAACATTCCACCGTTCAGTGAAGACCCTCGGTCGAGGATGAATATTGCGCGAGTATTTCGGGAGGCAAGCTTGTCATCCAAAACTCATGAAGGAGAATGCCAATTCTGTAGAAACGAATCGTGAAGACGTCTAAAAAATTACCTTCTCGAAGAGAAATAACTGAAATCAACTCAATGAGAAGAAATAATGAGTTCAATTTTGTAAAGATTTTATTTTATATTTATCTGCAGATTTACATGATTTATGGGAAATTAAATTATTGTTTGTGTTTCAAATTAGGTAGACATTTTTGTCATCTAGGTTATTAAGGTGAGATAGGGTAAGAAATGCTCGCCTGCGGAAGGCAGTATTCAATTACATTGAAATTTTTTTTGAGGACGAGATGAACATCGTGTGAAATATTTATGGATTATTAATTGTTAATTTCGTCGTAATTAATGTAGGTATACAGATAATTTTACAACTGGTTAACGTACTAATTTCCTTTTCTGTTTTTGAGAAATGATACAATACTTCATATAGCCTTTACTCTGTTCTAGCTTTCAGGGTTAATATGTATTTGGTCAGGTCAATAAATGATGATCGAATATGTCAACCAGATTCGAATAATAGTAGTTTACTTATGAATGAATTACATCTAGTAAAAGTTGTTACACTATGAAAAGCGAAACTCTTTTTCATAATTTTTCGAAAGTCGGAAATAATTTGATCAGGAAGTGTTTTCCTGAATTTGAAAAAGAGAAGAAAAATCTAATCACAATCCTAAAATAAATTTTTATCGCAAAAGTAAAAGTTCTTTCTCCACCTTTTAAGGGACTCAGACAAGGGATTTCAATTTCGAGTGCCCAAAATATTCCCTAATGGAGAAAAAGGTAAACCCTAAATTTTTATGCGCAAATTCCATGAAATTACCTTTCCTGCTTTCGTTCCAAGGGAAACTCATCTGTCTTAACTCTCCGTCTCAGACGCGGCAGTCACTGCCAATTTCTTTTCCCGCCCATTAATTCCTCCTCCAGTCCAATTCTAATCCACTCCCTCAGTTTACCAAAGAATCTCTCTCTTACTCTACCCCACCCCTCTCTACCGTGCATCCTCTTCATCTTCTGCCTCTTGCCGTCATCTCTTCCGTTATTTGATTATTTTCGTGCAATCCAATCGTGCAGGTTTCATTATATTCTCATTTACTTTAACTCATACCTGATATTAGCCAGCATTGAAGTGGGTGTATGTGTTTACCAAATTAATGTCTTATGGCATTTTAGGTTTCAGTTTGAATTTCCGTAAATTAGTAGATTGGATAAAATTATAATGAGCCAGAGGGGTTCCAACCTTAAAAATTGAACATCAAAGCCCTGCAATTATATGATTGGAATTCAATATGGTGAATTTTACCAATAACATATTCCAACGTGATCTTGATTGAGTATTATGTAATTATTATAGAACACCTAGGGGTTTTATCCAATATTTGGTATTTTCCATTCTTTACCCCTAGTGAGAGCTCCGAATTTTCAATATAAACTGAATCATCGAGATAGGTAGTTTTTTCCAGATTATCTTAAGTCATTAATCACGCTAATTGTATTCAAAGACATTGAAAAAAATATATCTCACGCTCAAATTTCTAGATTGCTTAAAGACATGGTTTTCTGGTAAACAACTGAAGAATCATGGGTTTTCGTTTTTTTTAAATTTTTTTGTCAGCAATTGTGGGAATGTCTGAGCTAGTCACTATACTGATGTTACAGACTGAAGGTGTACATCGAATGGATTACCAGTGATAGAAAGTTTTCACCTCCACTTTTCTTTGCATGTTGCTTTGTAAACAACATGGAATTTCATTCTTCAGATAGAAATTACCGTGTCACAGATAAGAAGCGGTTAAACTTACATTCGGGTATTTGTGTTGGTAAGGTAGGGAATAGTGTCTTCGAATATCCCCTAGAATGAGTCACACCGATTTTCTTTATTTTATTTCGCTTAATACGTTTGGTGTGTTTCGCTTATAATTTATTTTTTTCCATTCAATATTAGAGGTTGTATTCTGTCCCGACGTTCACTTTCTGAGTCACAATCTCACCTGCGTTAGTCCAAATCTTACCTACGTTATTTTTTATCGCCCCCAATTAAATCATTTACTTTCCCCTCTTTCCCCCTGCCTAATTTCCACTTGTCCATCTAACTTCTCGCCTTGAGAACGACTAAGCAATCAAAAACCCGTCCCGGAAGTAAGGAAATTTGTATTCATTCTACCGAGTCCTTTTTACTTTCATTGATTACAAGGCATTCAGTTACAACTTAATTCAGCTAGCTCTCGTCGTCAAGTATGACAAAGCAAGCCTAGAACTCTGTCGGAATAGAGCATCGGTGATCATCAATCTATAGATACGAGGGGCAAGGGGCTCGCACAAGAGGCAGTGTTTGATGGGACGGAATTCTTCTTTTCACGCGTACGACATCTTTCTCTGCTTCCCGGTACAAGTCCGTTGCATGGCCTTTAACGCTTCTCTCTGAATGCCCAAGATAACTTCCATGCATCGACGTTAACTAAAACCAAGGATCTGATGAGAGAGATGGAGAGAGAGAGCCCCTTTGCATTCTTATCTCCGCGGAAGAACGGTCACGATATCCCACGCACCGATGGAAGCACATGAAAGTGAGGCTTGTCCCTCGAGTCGCGCAAAGTGAAGTCGTGCGCGCTAAGGCACGTAAGTGCCAGGATTGAAGGGGATGGTCGTGGTTGTCGGAGACGGTGGAGTAATGGAATGGAGAGAAAGAAGAGGTAGAGGGACAATGGGTGGCGGGGATGGAAGCTTGAGTGGTGGAATGGCACCGATCGGTGGGGAGAGAGGGATTGCGGGGTAAGTCGAGTGTTGGAGATTTTGTTGGAGTCATAGGTTCACGGCTCCCATGCGCTTCTTGACGGATGCTAATTGTCTCCTAAAGTTCGCGGAAATAAGAGGTGTGGGCGAGGCGAGAGAGAGAGAGAGGTGCCAGGCGGGAGTGCTTCCAAGACGAGTGGCGAGCTTGGGAAGGCTCACTGCAGGCGTGGGTTGCCTCCGTGTCGGCGGGGAAAGCTTGCGGAGGGCATAAGGGAAGGTTTCAGTGAAAAGATTCACCAACGAAGGAAATGGGGTTATGCAGTCAACTCACCCTTCATATAAGTATCCTGTGTATTTTTGCCCTCCCATGGACTACCACCCTTACATGAAAGAAGGGCTTGAGCTCTCCGTTGACCCGCAAAGCTTAACTGGAGAGTGCAGTGATAATTGCGATCGTACGGTCGCCCATGATAAACCCTCCCGCCCCCAGATAGGTCGAAGGGTAGGAACCAGAAGAGAGAAAGTCCACGCCGTGTCTGTACTCAGTGAGGCGGCTGCGTCCAAAGACATCTAACCCTAATTGGATGGCCATTTGAATGATGGGATTACGTTAAAAATACGATGCAGATAACCACCTAAATTATCTTTCCCTGATTAATATGAACGGAAATAAAGTGATAATGATCCTGGCAACTACGAAACTCAATTCTACTGAGTCGGGTGGCGTGACCGGTAGTGGAGGAAGCAAGACCTCTGCGGTTGTCATTACCCGAAATCTTGCACATCCGAGCTAGAATCAGTAAAATAGATGACCCAGCCAAAGATCTAAACTGTTAAAATAAGTGCATGAAATGTTAGAACGAAGATGTTAGCAGGGGATCTAGGAAGCGCAAAGAGAGAAATGGAGAAAGGAGGTATAGATACGTTGGTGTAAGATGGAGAGATAGTGGGGATTACTGGAGCGATAATTACAGCAATTTTAAGGGTGTTAAGTAATTTTTAAGTACTTTGTAACGTGAAGTTCACTGAAGGAAAAATAACCAATGTATCTTTGCGCTATATTTTTTATTCGGTGAAACTAGTTTCGACGCAGGTCTCAGGTACCTGAGAATGACGCCGATGTGTCGAAATTAGTTATACCGAAAAAAAGATTTAGCGGAAAGATACATTGTTTTTTTGCTTCAGTGATAATGAATTTCCCCAAAGTTTAGCCTGAAAATTTTACTTGGAGTTGCCTTGGTGCTGAATAGGAAACAAGAGAGAAGGGTAGTGAATATATAGCAGGTAGGTTCTAGAAATGTATAGGTAAAGATTAAAGCAGACTCAAACAATACAGTGGTAATCCAGGTGTGCATTCCGAAAAATGGCCACCGGGAGGAGATGTAGGCAGTTCATGCGAACGATTAAAAGAAATGATAAAAAAAGTGCCAGGGAGGAAGCGCCTATTAGTGTTTGGGGATTGGAAGGCAGAGGTGGGCGAAGGGAGGGATGGGAAAGTGGTAGGAAATTATGGTTTCGAAATTAGAAATGATGTCGTAGAGAAAGCAATCGAGTTCTGCGAATGAAGGATTTTGATAATAAACAACACATGTTTTATAAATCACCGCAGATGTGAGTACACGTAAAAAATAACGGGACAACGGGCAGGCAAAAGTGATATTCTATCATGGTTCGACATAGAATTAGAAACATCGCCATCAACTCACACAGCTTGCCGGGAGGGGAAACGGATACGAATCATAATTTAGCTGTCATGACGTGCATTTTAAAATTCATGAGAATGAGAGAGTTAAGAGAATAGCAAAGTGGAATTTTGAAGGTTTAATCGGAGTAAAAAGAAAATAGAACCAAGATAGCCTCAATAAATATTTAAAATAAGAATGGAGAAATGAAAATCGTTGCGGAAAGGTGAATGTAGTTCAAGAACGGGGTTCTTCATTCCTTCGCAATTCTGCCTGCCTTCATGCTGACTAGAAAGCCTCCTTCCTCCTCTACCCCGCTTTTCCAACGTTCTCCCTTGTATCTCGGCCTTCAGCATCTCACCGCCTTTCAATATTTCATCCGCCCACTTTCTCTACATTTTTCAGAATTCCTCTAGGAACTTCCTCTCTTCGCCCACCCTATTTCAAATCTCCGCGTCTGTCATCCTATCTGTCAAATTTATTTCCACCTTTCTCCGCCACTCCCACACCTCAAAACAGACCAAACCATGCCCATCCTCTGGCCTCTAAGATCCGATCTCACACCCATAAAGCACTACACTCACTCTTGAAAGTCTTACATCTTCTTCGCATCTCTACCTAGCGTAATTATCCTCCTAATATTCCCTTTACCAGGCCTCTTTCCTTCTAAAATGATGCCCATTTACATGAACTACTTCACCTTGTCCAGTTTATTTCTACAAAATCAAATGGTTTAGATTTCTTATTTCTTGAGAATCTAACTACTTTTCCTTGTTGCCAACTTTCATTAGATACTTCCGTATTGTTCTAGAAAAAACATTTGATAATAACTGTACACCCTACCATGGACTACAACCTTGACGTGGTGGAAGGGCATGTGCGTTCAGATAACCCCTAGAGCTGTGCTGGCGGCTATAATAATAATTGCTCCTGGTAGGGTTACCCATGCCAGATAGGTCGAAGGTTAGGAGCCAGACGAAAGGTAGTCCACACAGCGTCTGTTCCTCAAGGAGGCGGCTGCAAAGGCGTCTGACCCCAGTGGGGCGGCCATTAAGTGATGGTGTCTCGTTAAAAACAATATTGAGGGAGGCAACGGGAAACCACCTCAATTATTATTCCCATGGTTTATATGATGGACAGCATAGAGAACTGCGGGACTCGGCCAAAGGGGCCGTATGTCGTGTCCGGTAGCGGGGGAGGCAAGGCTTCCGCGGTCGTCATCCCACAAAACCCTTGCAGGGGAAAAATAACAGCAGCGGAACAGAAGACGCAAAAGAAGAATAAATTAGTTAGACTAGGAACATAGAATGTCAAGACAATGTTGAGAACAGGTAAATTAGAGAATATTAGGCGAGAGATGGAAAGAGGAAATATAGATGTTTTAGGTCTATGCGATGTGAGATAGAAGGATAGCGGTGATTACTGGAGTGATAATTATAGAATAATATACAGCGGTAGGGACGAGAGCCAACGAGGGGTTGCCTTAATATTAAATAAAAGGGTAGGAAGAAGCGTAGTCAACATAGAGCAAGCAATGGATAGAATATTACTCGTAGAGATTAAAGCAAAACCGACGAACTTGGTCATTGTTTAGGTACACATGCCACCGAGCAACCATAGGGAGGAAGAAGTCGATAGGATGTACGATGAGTTAGAGGATATAATCGCGAGTGTTCCTGCTGGGAAAAATTCGATAGTGATGGGGGATTGGAATTGGTGGGGGATTGGGGGGAATCGGTGGATGGGGGATTGACGGTAGGCGAAGCAAGAGATGGTGATGCGGTGGGGGAATATGGGTTAGGCTCGAGGAATGAACGTGGGGAGAAAGCAATTCAGTTCTGCTGGAGACAGGGGTTAGCCACAACCCACACATGGTTTAGACACCACAAAAGGCGTAGGTATACATGGAAGATGCCAGGTGACTCAGAAAGGTATCAGTTAGATTATATTATGGTTAGGTACAGGTTTAAGAACAGTGTGATAAATTCGCACAGTTTCCAGGGAGCGGATGTGCATTCTGACCACAATTTAGTTGTCATGAAATGAAATGGCCGTTTCTAAAGATAATGCAGGGGCGGTGGGTTAGGAAATGGAAAGTGGGAGCATTAAATGGAATAACGAGGAAGGAATATCAGCAGACTGTAGAGAAAATCATGGATGACGGTAAAGAGCTGAGTACTATCGAAGAAAAATGGGAATGTATCAAGCAAGGGATATCGGAAACCGCAAAGGACACTATAGGAACCTTAACGGGGAAAAGATAAGGAAGCCATGGGTAACGGATGAGATGATTGCAAAGATGGATTAGAGAAGAAGATGGAAAAATGTAAACACAGAGTCAGGCAAAATGAAGTACAAAGAGTTAAACAATAAATTGAGAAGGGCCACAAATAAAGCAAAAGAAGAATGGTGGAAAACGCAATGCGAGGATATGGAAAGTTTACAGAAGAAGGGTGAAATTGGTGCGCAATACAGCAAGGTTAAGTTATTATCGGAAAGTACGAAAGTAAGATCTGTGATAACAGTTAAAGATAAGTGGGGTAAGATAATAGTTGAACCAGAAAAAAATCCAAGAGAGATGGAAGGAATAAATAGGAACACTGAATGGTAAAGAACTTAGTCCAGCAAGGTTAGATATAGAAAAAGAACATGACGTAGAAGAAGATAGCTTGGGTCCAGGCATACTCGACGATGAAATAGAAAGGGCATTAAAGGAGATGAAAGCAAATAAGGCCGTGGGGGTAGACAGCATTCCTGTGCAACTATTGAAACCTTTAGGAAAATGTGGGAAGAAGACTCTGTTGGGTGTGATTCGTAGTATTTATGAGGAAGGAATCTGGCCGGAAGGTTTTGTGAGATCAGTGTTAGTTCCTATTCCGAAAAATGTAAAGGTTACATTATGTGAGGATTACAGCACAATAAGTTTGATATACCACGCAGCTAAAGTTATTCTCAGGATCATCATCAAAAGGATAGAGAGTAAGGCAAATTATTACTTAGGGAATGATTAGTTTGGGTTTATGAAGGGGAGAGGTACGCGTGTTCCAATTGCAGTAATGAGATCACTAATCGAGAGGAATATAGAATACAATCAGGACGTTTTTGCCTGTTTTGTAGATTTCGAAAAAGCGTTTGATAGAGTGAATTGGGAAAAATTAATGCGTGTATTGCAGAAAATAGGAATGGATTGGAGGGACATGAGACTGATCCGCAACCTGTACATGTCTCAGACTGCTCAGGTGCGAGTGGGGAACGGAGAGTCCGGATGGGCAGTGTTAGGAAGAGGTGTAAGGCAGGGTTGCCCATTGTCACCGGGACTGTTCAACGTATGTGTGGAGGAAATGATTAAAGAGGCATGGGGAGAACTGGAGGTAGGAATGAAAGTCGGAGGGGAATTGGTAAAATCGGTTAGGTTTGCTGATGACCAAGCATTAGTTGCTCAGTCAGCCAAGGGGTTCAAGAATTGCTGAGTGAATTGGGAGGTTTAGTGCGATAGATATGGGATGAGAATCAATATTAATAAAACAAAGGTTATGCGATTTTCCAAAAAGAAATAGGGTAAGTCAAACATTAAAATAGAAGGGGAAAATTAGAGCAGATAGAGCAATTCGCGTATGTATGTAAGTTGCTGGATTGGGTTTTGTTTGGAGTTGCCAAATATTTAGCTGATAGTTGTGTCCATCCAAAAAACCTACCTTAACCGGTAAATTTCCTAAAAAACTGTAATTCATACGTAATGGATATAATGGAAAATGGTGGATACATATCATCTCTCTGTTGGAAATTGAGTCGTTTAATTCTCTCGGAGGAGAAATTCCAGGAAACTACGGGAGATACCGCGACATTAACTTTTGACGGAGTCATCCGCTGATATGAGGAGGTCCTACGGAGTAGTTGTTTTCGATCCAGGGTGACGTCGCTGTGCGTTATAAGCTTCTACCAAGTTTAATAATGTTTAGGTCGACAGTTACCCCTGGGAATCCACAAGTAGCATATGTAAAGAAATTTTCCTGAATGCATTAGACTTAGGCTTGATATTTGGTGACATACCACTGGGTTGATAACACTTGGGTTTCTTTGGTTTAAAGTCACATACTAAGTACATATAAATCCTAATCGTTTTTCTCTTCTTCTTCCAACCTGTGGTCAAAATTAATCTTTCAGCATGTTCATTTTCTTAAACGTGAAGGGTGATATATTACAAAGAACTACACTGGCAGGTATCAAAACATCCTGAGACCCGTGGATAGCGCGTTGGAAAATATTCAGAGGAGTCTGCGCAACCATTCCCCCATACTTCTCCATCCCAAAACTCCGTTTCCTCCCCTCAGCCCTGCGCCAACCCCCGATGGGTGAGCTCCACCGAGACGACGCCAAAGATTTTTTTATGGGCAGCCGTCGCTTCATCGCCTGGAAGAGATCTTGAAGTGCGCCTGTGAGGATTACTGTTTACAGAGGAGGCGTCACCAAAGCCGTGATGGCTCGCCATTGGGTTCGATTTACTTTCACCTTTTGCGCATGTAGGACCCTGGTTACGTCACGCCTATCCATAGTCATCCCATGAAAAGTTTCCGATTTGTCACGGTGGGGAATTCCATATACTCGGAGTGGCGCTAGAGGGGTAGTTCACATTGACTAAGTCCACCTAAAAATTTATTATTTTTCCCAAAACTTTAAAAGGTGGTGCAATATTATTTTACTTGTAATCTCATTTTACATACAGCTTCATCGCGCTTTTTCAGTATCTTTCCTAAATCCAAGAATATATTTTAAGAAGCAATTAAAATGAACTTAATAATGTGGAGGGAAGCTTTACTGAAGTCGAGCATGTAATTTTTCTTTATGTTACTACTTCTCTTACTGTCTCTCTCTCTATTACTTACCTACAAGTTGAAATATATATGAGATTAAAAATCGAATCATGTCGATCTTAGTGTTAACCGTATATCTATGAAAAGACTGGAGCAACTTGGTGATAGGACATTTCGAAATTGACTTTTTATCGATGGCCTTTGTGATGATGATGAAATCAAAGTACGCGATGATGGTAGAAGGTGGATACATTCTATTACTCAGCATCGACTAGGGTTCAGGCAGTTATCTAAATCTTATTGTCATCCCAGATACACGTGAATGCCGAACAATTATTCGAAATCCTAGGGATAAACTAATCGTTGCATCCATGAGTCTTTCCAGTATTTCCTTCTATGAAATTTCAAAAAAATATAATTTGCTTTCGGATGATCTTTTGGAAAAGGGAAGAGGACTTCATGAATCGAATCGGCTTGCGGAGGGGATCAAGTTGACGCCGTCGTGGGAAGGAGAGGAGTGAGGAGGGGGACACTCAACCTCGCCGTGCTTTCTTCGATCGGGACAACGAAGGGGCAAGAGATCACTCACCGAGCCCGTGCATTTCTTGTGCCCATTTTTACGACTGCTCTTTTCAGCGCGGGAGATTACGAAGACATTCGAAAGAGTTATGCTTTACTACTCACCCCTCTCATACCGTCCCGGAGACTAAGAGTGAGAGAGAGGAAGGAGAAAAGAGGTCGAGCGCGCGCATCTCACCCGCGCTCTATATTACTTCACGGAGAGCCTTGGCGTTTGAGAAACGCGAGCACGTAAAATTAAAAGATCTGCCTAGAGTAGACCGGTGCCAAGGGATCTTTTTAAAAACCTCTTCGTGCCCACTTCGCCGGATCCTTCAATTGTGGAGAAGAAAAACGAGGCGGCGGGGCGAAGGACTCCCCGTCCTGAGTGCTCCGCCGCAGATGGTGTCTGATCATCGAGTTCGGTCGAGGGTATTCCATCTCTCGAGCCCGAAGTGATAACGCCGCGATGAGTCCGTCGGATAAGAAGGGAATTATCACCGCTCCGCGCAGAGATCGCCTTAACCCCTCCAACAATATCGAGCGTGACACGGTCGACTTAGCGCACCGAGGCGCCTTCCTCTGACTCAACGGAAGAGGCGACGGATTCCATTCCGAGACTGTTTATCCGATGAAAGGCGCGCATATGTCTCCGTCCCCTCTCCGCTCCTCCCACTCCGTTTCCCTCTAGGCGCTGGCTTCATCCCCCTCCCCATCCCCTCCGAACGGTTCCCGTAACATGCATTTCTTCGCCTCTTCCCTAAACTAAAAGGGCGAGCGCTCGATTGCCGCTATCGAGTCTCTGCACTCAGAGCGTAAAGCGCTTGGAAAAAAAATAAGATCGACCCATCCCATTTTGTACGTTTTTCTTCTCCGGGATGGGAACCTGAGGGGTCTTATCGGACGCGAAAACTCTTCGCGACATAAAACGAGCAAACCTAAAATATGTGACGGCCTCGTCTTGCTTCCATTTTCTAGAAATCTGAAGGAGAGACCTCTTTTTTCCAACTTTCTTCTCTTTCCCTCTGCCCTTATCATTCAAATTCCATCTTCAGTCATTTTCCGAGCGGTGTTTTATTTTTTTTTCCATCTTTACCTGGGAATAGCAATTTTATATATGTCAATAATATATTTCGTTGGAACGAGTAAAGTAATAGCATTCGGTGTTTGAGGAGTGAGGTCGTTTCAAGTAATGGAGTCAACTCTTTAGAAATACGACAGAGCTCTCTAAAGCTAAAATATCGACTCACAACGTCTTACCTAGACGTCGAAGATCAACTGTACATCCATTGGAGATACCGGTGGTATTTTTATTCATAAAGTTTCCAACTTAATATTGTGCGTGGCACGTTTTATACTGGTCGTAATCGTGCTCATCTGCTTATGGAGTGGGCGAGGGGTCGAGTCCGCCTCCGTGAATGGGTATTGTGTTTAAAACATTAGGGGTTCCGTCACTTGGAAACGGAGCGATATCACGATATTTTCCGATGGCATACATACATGCACACATATACATACTCACACACATATTATATTTCTCTCTCTCTCTCACTCTATATATATATATATAGAGAGAGAGAGAGAGATACATTCAAATACGAAGTCCCGCCATACGGCGCACAAATATTCATTCAAACATAGAAATAGGTGTAAGGAAAGGGGATAGGAAAACACATAAAAGGCGACCACAGGACATGTGGGGAAGGCGGTTAATTAGTGATCTCATTACTGCAATGGCATCACGCGTATATATATATATATATATATATATATATATATATATATATATATATATATATATATATATTCAAACTTGAAAATCCCGCCATACGGCGCACAAATATTCATTCATTCAAACAGAAATTGGTATAAGGAAAGGGGATAGGAAAACACATAATAGGCGAAGACAGGACATGTGGGGAAGGCGGTTTTTGAGCAGATCACGAAAGTAAAAATAAGGTTTCCCTATTAGCTCAACTGGTAGAGCATCCGCCCGGAAAGTGGAAGGTCCGTGGTTCAAATCCCGGATAGGGAAATATTTTTACTTTCGTGATCTGCTCAAAAACCGCCTTCCCCACATGTCCTGTCTTCGCCTATTATGTGTTTTCCTATCCCCTTTCCTTATACCAATTTCTGTTTGAATGAATGAATATTTGTGCGCCGTATGGCGGGATTTTCAAGTTTGAATATGTGTTTGGCCAATGTGGCTCGTCTCTTCTTCTGGCTATGCGTGCCATGAAACGCACCGTTCCTATCCTTTATAAGATCGTATGAATGCTTTTCTACTATCCTTTCCCCTTCTTGTGTCCCGTCTATTTTCTCCTTTGGTGGGTGAAACAGCTCCATAACGCCATCTCTCGGGCAATATGTATCGGAGCACTTTGGCGCTTTATAAGATCGCAGATTTCAAGGTAAATCAGGTTTCCCTATTAGCTCAACTGGTAGAGCATCCGCCCGGAAAGTGGAAGGTCCGTGGTTCAAATCCCGGATAGGGAAATATTTTTACTTTCGTGATCTGCTCAAAAACCGCCTTCCCCACATGTCCTGTCTTCGCCTATTATGTGTTTTCCTATCCCCTTTCCTTATACCAATTTCTGTTTGAATGAATGAATATTTGTGCGCCGTATGGCGGGATTTTCAAGTTTGAATATGTGTTTGGCCAATGTGGCTCGTCTCTTCTTCTGGCTATGCGTGCCATGAAACGCACCGTTCCTATCCTTTATAAGATCGTATGAATGCTTTTCTACTATCCTTTCCCCTTCTTGTGTCCCGTCTATTTTCTCCTTTGGTGGGTGAAACAGCTCCATAACGCCATCTCTCGGGCAATATGTATCGGAGCACTTTGGCGCTTTATAAGATCGCAGATTTCAAGGTAAATCAGGTTTCCCTATTAGCTCAACTGGTAGAGCATCCGCCCGGAAAGTGGAAGGTCCGTGGTTCAAATCCCGGATAGGGAAATATTTTTACTTTCGTGATCTGCTCAAAAACCGCCTTCCCCACATGTCCTGTCTTCGCCTATTATGTGTTTTCCTATCCCCTTTCCTTATACCAATTTCTGTTTGAATGAATGAATATTTGTGCGCCGTATGGCGGGATTTTCAAGTTTGAATATGTGTTTGGCCAATGTGGCTCGTCTCTTCTTCTGGCTATGCGTGCCATGAAACGCACCGTTCCTATCCTTTATAAGATCGTATGAATGCTTTTCTACTATCCTTTCCCCTTCTTGTGTCCCGTCTATTTTCTCCTTTGGTGGGTGAAACAGCTCCATAACGCCATCTCTCGGGCAATATGTATCGGAGCACTTTGGCGCTTTATAAGATCGCAGATTTCAAGGTAAATCAGGTTTCCCTATTAGCTCAACTGGTAGAGCATCCGCCCGGAAAGTGGAAGGTCCGTGGTTCAAATCCCGGATAGGGAAATATTTTTACTTTCGTGATCTGCTCAAAAACCGCCTTCCCCACATGTCCTGTCTTCGCCTATTATGTGTTTTCCTATCCCCTTTCCTTATACCAATTTCTGTTTGAATGAATGAATATATATATATATATATATATATATATATATATATATATATATAACTTTTGGACGGCACAATAGAACAGAATAAAACAGATAACACGTAAAAGGACACTCACACTGTAGATGATTTAAGCTTTCGGCCTACTCCGAGGCCTTCTTCAGGTCAGACTTAGAGGTTTTGAGGGAAGAGTGCCTGGGGAGGGGAGGGGGGGCGGAAGGTTTAGGGACTGTTGGGAAAGAAATTAAAGATGGCGGTTAAGGGTGGGAATTTTAAAGGATCGGAAATGTAGGATGTATGCGGATTCGCGAGTTCTCACCTCTATGTTGGTGGCTGAATCGGGTAGGGATTCTAAGTGTTAGGGAAAAGCATTCGTCAAATGATAGGTTGTGTGAACTTGCGTGTAAAGGGATAGGAAGAGAAGAGAGTGAAACAGAATTACATGGGTAGCGGTGATTGTTCATTCGGATGGATAAGGGGGTCCGAATGAACAATCATTCGTCAATTGTTTTAGGAAGGAGGTGAAAGCGTTGAGGGAGGCAGAGAGGTCCAGGGAAGGATACTGGGTGCTCAGGGAATTAAATGTAGCAGGAAGTCGATGGAATAGGGGACGTTGAGAGACCGAGAGACTGAAATTTGGAATCTGCAACAGAATCAAGTTACGTGTTGGGCGAGGGGAACACGAATTGAGAATAGAGGAAGAAGGTCCATGGTACGGAGAGTTCCGTTAAATATGCTATGTAAGAATTTCATATCACATATTAACCGACGGTGGTTGAGAGGGGAGCGGAGGGATTTCTTATTCTTAAGAAATATCATGAGTTATAAATTTTTTTCTGATAACCAAGCATTTTATGATTAATGTTTACGCTCAAAATAACTTTTATCCTACAGTAGATCCCTTCACTCCTTCCATTTTTCTATTTTTTTATTATCGTATAAGTACCGTTTAGAGGGCATCTATTAAGCTTAATGGTAGGTACTTATTTTTGATAATGTTTTTTCCCTTTACAAAATATTTACTTCAAATTAATTTTATTTAAAATGAAGTGTAAATTAAAATATTTTAATGTTCAAAAGGAATGTTAAGCGACTTCATATATTATTGAATGAATAATAATGCTCTACGCGAACCAATGATTTACAAATATGGATTTTCTCGTCGTAACCTTCCGGATTTGAATTTAATTTTCGTTATGTTGTGTTGGAAAGAACGGTTTTTCTTTTACTGATTTCACTGCGCGATATGACCTCACAGTGGGCACATCACTTATTAATATATATCATAGCTCTTACTCCAGGTGTAGTAATTAATCTAGCCGGATATTATTAGTAAATCATTAATATTTCCCAATATTCATCGTTGGTGATTTATGACTAATATTTATTGTGATTTTAATGTTATAATCTTATTATTATTATTTAATTTTAATATTATAACGCTGATCTAAATTCACTCTTATCGACTAACTTCTTCATGTGTCCGCGAAAGTCTTCTCTATGAGGTGTATCAGTATTGTATGTAATTGCTACACTAATGTATCCCATAAGGAGTCTTCTCCTGTCGATATTCCCACTAGGTTTTTCTAAAGTAGTCATTATAAGGCCTCGTACCATTTAAGTATAACAGAGACAATATTACGCATGAAACCGAAATGCAATTTTAATTGGTAAGGGGAGAAGAAATCCATTATCTTGGAAAACAAAAGTTTATCGTCACTAAGGAAAATTTATAATTTTATCGGCAGTAAACAGTTACAGTTGGAATGGATTCGAATTTTATTCCTCTCCTCACCATATGTTTCATTATAAATTTCGCCGGTGATGACCTCACAGTTCTAGGAGAATCCTCGAGGAATCGAGAAATATTTGAGGTGGAACGCTGGCCATTATTTCCTGGTGAATGAACGTTCCTAAGTGATAAGGAGTTTCGTCAACAAAGTCAAAAGGCTCCTTCTGAACTAACTGCAAGTAATCGAAATCCATCGTAATATAGTGCCGCTGCAGAACTCCCCCGCCCACAAAACTTGACTAAAATCGGGTGCTAGGCAAGCGGGAACGTAATCGAGAGGGTGGATAACTGTTATCGATAGGTTGCACCCTCACTCAACGCTCAGTCAACAGAGTGCGTGCCTGCGGCATTTGCCTTTCACTTCTCGCGACGGAGGGCAAGTCATATTCGCCAACCTTTCCGCCTTCCACTTCCTCACCGTCGCGTCGCCCGGCTCCCCGCCACTCCCGCCCTGCTCGTATAATTCAATCTCTCGTATCCATCTGTTCCCCTCCCCTCTCCCTGCTAAGTTTCTCTCTCTCGTGCCCCTTCGCCTCCGCTCAAGTTCCCTCTTTCTCGTTTTACTCTCCGCGTGCCCTTTCTTCCTCTTCCCAGCGTTGCTTCACTCGCATTAGCGTGCGGTCCCCTCTTGGCGACGAAAGCCTCTTTTTGTCTCGCCGCAATTCATAACTCCTCTCCTCACTCTCCTCCCTCGACCACGTCCCAGGATTCCCCTCTCGCGTTAAAGGTCAATCTTGTTTAATCATCTCTTGGCGCTAAATCCAAGGGACACCCTATGCCCAAAAAAGTGACGGCCTGCGTCAAACATATATCGTTTGTTACCCTCGGAATAGAATTAGAATAACCACCGAATAAATTTCTGCCAAGGTCAGCTTTCATTCGTATTTTTTATTCCCTTACCACCCACGAAAGGTACAAATACTCTTGTAACTCATGTCTTAGTAATATTTTACTTCGAGGCTGCCGTTTTACATTTTTTCGCTTTTCCTTAACCATTCAGTTCATTCGCATTACGACATCCTGTTTACCGGAGACTGCGGAAATTTATTTTTTCATAGTCGGAGCACAATCGGCAATAAATAAGAAACTGCGTTTACTTTTTATTTGACCGAGCTTCGTGAAGCCAAAAGAAGTTTTCACATAAGCAGTCCCTTGGCTCTTAGATTAAATGAAACCTGGCTGTCATTTTTGGTTTAAACATAAAATCCAAATTGACTTGTGGAGGCTGCATGGATAGGTACTTCACTTCCAAGTCTATCATTTTTTCATCTTACGTTTTTCCCAGAAAAGTATTAAAAATTCAATGAGTGCTCACTCTTTAGTTACTTTGATCTATTATGATAGATTTAGACAAATTCACGATAAGGTTTACAAATTTCTTGCGATTTGTCACCTTCTTCCTCTGGCTTCAAATTAAAATGTATCAGTTAAGTAATTTTAGTAATAATATTTAAATTGTGCTTTATTTTTCTACTCTATATCTCTATTAGGATCTTGTCATCATATTTTCTTGGGATGAATATATGAGGTGGTTTCCCGTTGCCTTTCTCAATAGTGATTTTAACGTGACACCATCACTCAAAACGCCGCCCCACTGCGGTCAGACGGTTTTGCAGCCACCTCACTGAGGAAAAACGCTGCGCCGACTATCTTTTGTTTGCTTCCTATCCTTCGATTTATCTGACATGGGTGACCCTACTAGAAGCAATTATCATTGTTCCGCCAAAACAGCTCTTGGGGTTATCAGATCGCACAAGCATTTCCACCACGTCAGGGTCAATGGGAAGGCATTAAAGATGCTCATTTTATGTCAGTTCAAACCCCACTCTAAACGGCATAATAACACTTATTATTAATGTTCTCATTACTCAATCATTAATTAACATTGCCATGATGCAAGGAGGCAGAATACTGATGGTTCTCACTGCTACATTCAACAGTAATTCTTTCGATTTCGGTCCATTGCAAATAATGAATTAAATAAATACCATTTACATGCGTACTATCAACGTGAATGTTTGTTTACTGTATAATATCAGATATCAACTATAAATTGAGACGGATAACTAATCGGCCGAAATAAGTGTGGTAAAAGATTAAAAGCAAGGATATTAAAAGGTTACAAAATTGGTTTACACAATTTGTGAAATTGATGGGCTGTGTAGGATAGTGAAACCATTAGAACCATGATGTAAGAAATGAAAATCTGTGTAGACTATTTAAGATACGTAAGAAAAATTATTCATTGAACCTGGAAAGATCCAACGGTGATGGGAAGGATTCCTAGAGTTTCTATATGGCAAATATATTAGACCATTAAGGTTACACAGAGAATATGACGTAGATGGGGATGGCTTAGGTCTAGGCATGCTTGATTGCGAGATAAAGAGGGAATCAACCGAATTAAAATAAAGTAAAGTAATTAGAATAAATAAAGTCCCCGCAGTGACTGGTCATTTCGATGTCTCTTTAACACAGCGTAAAGAATAGATTTTTCCAAAATGAAGGCGCGAATATCGTTTTCTTCCTGCACGAAACATTTTGATCAGAGAATCCAATCTGGAGACGACAGGACTTAAACATTAAAACTCGAACTTTCTGATGGAAAATGAGCAATGCGGAGTGAGTCCAATATTTTGAGCCTCCGTCATAGTGTCATTCCTCTCTCCATATGAACGCGTGCCCGAAGAGCGGTATGCAGCGAGCAACCCATCCGACAGGACGAGCAAAGGACATGAGGCAAGACGGGCCTCAGTCATGTAAACACAGTAATCAACCCGAAGGTCGGTTTAGTAGGTGATGGTAGAGCTCACCCATGTACCAAGCCCTATACGGCGTGTGAATATTCACACATCAGGGTAGGGGGGCCAGTTCCTTTCCCTGTGCCGGTTATGGTTTCCCAGGAAGATCTGGTACCCGAAAAATCAACTAGCTTGGGTGGAGCTGCAGGTGCCCAAAGAGCCTTGCCCGGGAATCGAACCCGGAACCCTCTGGTCAGCAGTCCAACGCTCTACCCGCTAGACCACCGCGACCCATATATATATATATATATATATATATATATATATATATATATATATATATATATATATATAAATCACTTATACATAATATAAGGGATATACATATATGTATATCCCTTCCCTTTGGACCAGGAGTGCGGAGTGGGGTTTGTTGGTCGTTCGGACGGCGACATCGGCACGTGCCGGCAATAATTAGGTGTCAAACGATTCGGGTTGTCCCGGTTGGTGTACGACCGTAACCATTACACCCGGTACGACATAACCCATAGAGAGGGTCTGTAACCGTGTAGCGAAAAATACGAGCAGCCTCTTTGACCCATGAGGAATTCGATGGGCATATCATGTAGCGGAATTGCTGGATAGATATAGTATACTCGACGCGTCCAGCCAGCAAACGAAATGTCCTTGTGGGGTAATTCTCGGTAATAATAATCATTTCCCATGAAAACTCTAATATGTTCGATTTTTTTCGACAGCGAACGGGTAAGTGTAAAGTATATAACTTTGCTTGTTTGACGTCATACTTTATAAGAAACATTGGATGCTAATATACATGTCGTTCAATAACTCTTTAGAAAATTCAAGATATGGCAACGTACTATCTGAAAATGTTTGCCTTTGGTAAGTATTCTCTCAGACAACCCTGCTGTTGAATTTTCGGCAATATCCATCACGTGGTTTCATTTTATAGTCCATTAAACCAACAAACTCATGTTTATTTAGAAAATGGATAAAATTGAGTTTTGTCCGGTGATTAAAAATCTCTATTTAAAAGGGTTAACACCGCAAGGACCAAAGCCGAGTTTGATTAAGTTGATAGCACTTTGGTTCTTGTGCTTGCGACTACTTTCAATTGGGTAAATAATTTTAAACGTAGCCATACATTCACAATTGATGAATATTGCCCTGGATGCCCAGTGGTGGTGACTTTCTCTAAAATTACTGACGAAGTCCTCGAAATAGTTTTTTTGTGATTGACGAATCAAAGTTCTTGAAAGACGTTGATAAAACAGGGATTTTTATAATCTGCACGAAAAATTGGGCGTGAAAAAAATCTTTGTAAGAAAGATGCTGTATTGGCTCTCAAGGGAGAATAAATACAATCGTCAAGTTGATAGGTAGGTTGGTTTGGCACTTTTAGGTAGCAATCGTGACGAGTTTCGGCGTCGATAAAAAACTGTGGATTGCAGTATGAAATGTTGTAAGCAAAGGAACAGTCGAAAAAATGGGTTTATAAAGGTGATCCATTTGCGAAGAAGGCAAAGACGGTAAGATCAGCCGACTAAGTGATTGACATGGTTTTATGGAATGCACAGGAAATCATCCCATGGATTATTTGCAAAAAGGACAAGTGATAAATGAAGAGTTTTATGCACCATTGTTGTACCGGTAGAACTAAGAAATCGAGAGAAACTTCCTCAATTGGTAGTGTAAAAATTCTTCTCCATCTAGACAATGCACGGGTGTACATTTGTGCAGTTTTGATGGCGCAAATAATGGAGTTTAAGTTCGAATTACTACAACACCCACCGTATTCACCGGATGTGGCCTCCTGTGACTTTTTTCAATTTTCAAACTTGAAAGAATGGCTCCGCGGAAATCGATTCATGTTCCTACTTTTTGAAGGGCTTGAAAAAATTGAAGAAACGCTGGGAAAAGGGTATCGAGCTAAAAGGCTTTGATATTGGGAATTAAAGGAAATCCACCCAAAATAGTTTGTTCTTCCATTGTTTTCTGAGGACTTATTAATCGGGTAACGTATACTAATGTTTTTTTCTACTGACTAGGGAATCGGAAAATGTAACTAGACCATGATTTTGAATGAAAATTAATATGTGATCATTTGACCAGTTTTAGTTTCGAGTCTATTACGTTGCGCACATTACTCGGTGGAATTTCATTAAGGCGACTGCAAGTTGATGACAGGATTATATGATAAAATATATAATTAGGCCATTAGGACCTTTCTTTTGAAATTATTAACTTACGAATTAGTGACCTTTGCAGTAAAATTTGGAAAAGTTCCAGGAAAGAAACCTATTAAACGTATTTTAGTCGAAGCTCTAGTCTAGTTAAACGTATTTGGTAAGGTAACGGGGGAAAGTCACCTTAGTCTGACAATACTTTAAGTACAATCTTTCGGAATAATGTAGATGTATACGAGTAGATGTGCACGTACAATAAATACTAATAGCCCTCACGAGAGGTCCTTGGTATTTAACTTGACCTTTTACCACCACAGGGCAATGTCACAAAATTACATGTCGTGTCCATCCTATACATTTCACCCAGGTAGAATTCATTTATGGCTGTGGAGTGGGTGAGACAAATCAGTCAAATCTACCATAAGCATCACTCATTTAATATCCCATCATACTATCTAGCGCCTGCATGTGCTCTTTCATATTTCCGAAAAACTGTTTCCCGTAGAGCGGTCTCGAATGCTTCATTTGGTAAAAGTCATCTACTATCTCCCTTCAAGTCACTCATCGTAATGATTTCTCCTTTTTTATTCATATTTCAACCCACTTAGTTGATTTGAATTGAGACAGCGAAGAAGATTTTACGAATTAAAACTTTTAATTAATTATGAATTGTATTCCAATGTCGTATTTTAGCCACTGTAGTATTTTTTAAATAATAGTTATTACTAATGGTGCATTTATTTCACATTTTAATGTAATATTATATGCTTTTCTAACTAAATAGAAGCATAGTAATGCTTAAAAAGGCAAATATGTCATAAATATGCCGACTCCAAATCCTCATTATTATAGCAGGTCAATGGCAGCTATTGTCGGCCACAATACGAGTATTGTCTAAAAACTTCAGGAAATTTCCCATTATTTTTATATCTCCAAGTGTCATATTTTGGCATATTTTCTCAAAGACATTGCTACTTTTTTCTGAGCAATAAATCCATTTAATTTTATTGGTATTTTTTCAATGGGCTCTTATATGAGCAAGCGCGGTGTTAAATTGCCCTTTCTTTATTGCAGCTCTCAATGACCATAGTTTTAGAGTAGTTGGTTTCTTTTTTTTCTTCCTTCAACCCTACATTTGAACAGTGTGAAATGAAATATTTTTTATAAGATCATTTTAAAAATCAAAATTGCTATTCAACCGGTGTCTTAATGACACCGGGTGAGTAGCCATGCCCTTTATAAAACTGATTGAGACTCATGTTAAGTCACTCAACGGTTACAATGGCTATCCGAAGTCTTCTAGTCATAATTTAAGGAATCCTTCATAATAGTATGTTTCAAGCACCCTGCTTTACAAGGTAGGTTTCTCTCTATTAAAGTTTTTTAAGTGAATTAAAAGTACTAAAAACAGCTGTCACGTGAAAAGCTGGAGAAACATAATCGTCAATTGACAAGGAAACAAATGCGTACGACAAAGTTAGAAGTGTCGACTTGTGTCGTATATCATGTTCCAAATTGCATTTAATTAAACAGGAATTAAATGTTTCGGTGTAAAGGTGAAAATGAAAGCTCAATAATATCAATAAAAATTTTCAATTTTGATCTCAGCGAAAGATTCTGTAATTGATGAGGTTAACAAAATGACACACGGGTATCTACGTATGGAGGAAAAATTTCAAATTCTTATGTCCACCTTCCTCATTGGATTAACTATGTGACATTTTTTTTTAAGAATCTTTTGCTGAGCCATCGATCAACGAAAATGCTGTGGGATAATTTTCGCCCTTCTCGGTCACTACTTAAGCCGCCGAAGTGATGGCAGGAATCAGCTCACGACGGCGTTCTCGAGGGAATGTTTTTGTGTTTTTAGTCGTAAAAAATGTATGGATTGACGGAAGAGAATACGAGAGCTCGTAGAACAGTGCGAGTTTAAACATGGCGGTTGGACTGCGGAGCTCAGAACATTTGGGCCGTCATAAGTTCAAGAATGATTACTACTTATCGGCCAGGGAATAATGGAACCATATGTACCTAACTGATTGATACGTGTCGGAGATGAGGTGATCGAGGGGGAGGATGAGTACCATCATTACCGCCGCGTATTTCTCTATCACCCCATACCATTTCCCCTTTGCGATTGCCTACCACGGGGTCAAAGTTCGAAAAAACGACTCCTTCCCTGCCTCAGTGTCGGTACTCTCTCTTCACTCCCCTTCCCCGCCACCCTCACTCGTAAAACGGCCGCGGGAGGGGCGGGACGCGCAATTATGGATGGCCCCGTAACATGAAGACATTCCCTCGCACCATTACCTCCCTTCGCCTTCCACCATCTTCCGTCCTCCGATCCCTCCCCCCCGTGCCCTTCCCGCTGACCGCTTCACCCTTCCTCCTCCCGGTCCTCCCCGCTGCCACCTCCGACTTCCCCCCAACCCACCCGCCAACCGACCACCCCCGCTCCTTTCTGCACACATTTGCTCGCGGGGTCGCTCGTGCCACCGCCGCCGCCGTAAAGTATCCGCGTTCCGCCCGTCTCCATCGTCCCACGGGGGATGTCGCAACCCCCCCCGCCCCACCCACCCACCTACGCTCCTCCTTGAGTATTCCCACTCATATTTCAGAGTAGCACGCGCGTCTGCTCAAGAGGGTGACCCTTGCTCCCGACCAATGCACCACGGACGTCCGCGCCCCATCTGCGTCTTGGCCCCCAATCACTGGCCCCTCTTCATTCTTCCCCCTCTCCCTCCCCCTTATATGTTTATATATATATATATATATATATATATATATATATATATATATATATAATTAGAAGAAAAGTTATATCATGAAATTCACGGACGGTTCAAGAGGCGGCTTCCCAGGCCCTAATGTCCATCTCCTTTGAGATTCCACGTATTATCTTTTTCTATGTTTTATTGTATTTAAACAAACATTTAAATGGTCTTAGTACGAAGGACTCCACATATTGATTTTTTTAAGGAATGCACTCGTATGACATTAGTTTTGTAGTATGACATTAAAAAAATTAAAGGTTAGGATTCTATGATGATTCAGCATCAAACACCTGATGTTTCACGTGTATTCGTACAAAGAGACTAATGAACTAATTAATATTGACAATTTTGTCCTTTGTAATAATTACTTTCTTTTAAATATAATTGCCTTATATATGTCCTGTAGAAATTACGAGGAGTGTTAGTATGAGGAGTTTTTTTAGTAATTCAGGAATTCCTTGAAATGTTCAAAGACTGTTATTTGTGTCCACCCAGTGCTGGTCATTTTCCTTTTGCCTTCGTTTCGAACAACATCCTGTTCATTCATGCTGTCCGTGTAAGATAATGCAAATTTTTATCACATCCGGATTCTTTTTTCGAAACACGTAAAAACAAGACCTGTGGAGACAAAACCTCGTGAGACCTGCCGTGTTTGTGTATCTCTGTTGCCATGGGAACGGTGGAGCAGGCTCTCTCTCCTTCCGGCACCCACCCGGTCCCTTGTTCTCTCTCTATCTTTCTCTCCCTCTCTTTCCCTTTTTCTTTCTTACAAAAATTCCCCACCACTTATCACCAATCTCCTTGGCCTTCTCTCTTTCTAACTCATGTATCCTCCTACGTTCCCTTCTTACCTTTTCCCTTTTGTCCCTTCGATCTATCTTATTACTATTCCGTGTGAATCAAATTATCAAACTAAAAATCCACTCGACTTGTCTGTCTTACCGCCTACCTACTTGTTTCTCAGGAAAGCATTCCCATGGCTACGTGATGGCACATAGGTTGACATCCCATAATTTATTCCTATCATTTTGGTATTTGTAGTAGGCAATAATTTTGTCCAAAAGTTATGCACCATATTATATTTTGCGATATATTTCGGCAATTTATTTCGCGGATGTTCATTACTTCTCTGCGACTGTCACAAGGCTATCTCCTCAGCATAAATGGCGTTTTTATCCAGTCAAGTAAGCATCGTGTTTTTATTTGTCAACAATATATTTAACTGCAGTATCAGTTTTCATGATGAAAATATTTCCACTACTTGACAGTTTTTATACTTTCTATGGAGGAAATAATCTTTTCAATAAATTAGATTTTATATCAGTATTTAAAATATAATTAATGCCACTCATTACCTGATGATGAATGCACCAGTTGTGCGGAACATGTCTTTTTATTCCTGTCTTTATTTTCCTCTAATGCAATTACAAAAAGCAAATTACGAAATTTTCCAGGGGAAATGTGTCAACTTTCAAACAACTTGCTATCCATTGGCCCTAAACATTTTTATCCCTACTCTTGTGGGAACATCAATCTATTATTTATCATTTTATATCCATTACCTTCTATTATAATGGTGTAATAAGCCTCTATTAAAACATCGAAGAAACATATTTTGAAATATTTCAAATTATTAATTTAATTGTAGATAACAAAAGGTTCCGTCAACCTTTTAGTATATGTAAATAAATTAATCTGGCAACCGAATTCAAGTCTGGTTATTGCAACACTTCAACGCTTTACTACGAATTTATATAAAATTAATTTTCTGGTTGGAGTGTGACATTCATTTTCACATCTTCCGTGATTTATATATAAATATATTTTATTTGTGCTGACCTTATGGTTTCTCAGACCATCAGTTAGCCGTATTGTGCGCTCTCTCTGGCATCTAGGGCGAAAGGAAAGTCGACCACACGGAAACGGACCTTGACTTTTGCTGTACCAATCCTCAGCAATTTCACTCGAAAAATTAAACCTTTCTTTTTAAGCATATGCACTCATGAATTTCCTGGGTGGTCAGTGCCTCTTTTCAGTTCAGTGATGCGGGAGATCTATAAGAAAACAGCCGGCCGCATGGAATGGCGCTCTCCTCGTGTAATCGAGCGAAAAACTTCCACGCAGCTTCCCCTCCGCCATCTCGTTTGCCTTTTTCCCCTGCCCTCCCTCCCGTCCAACTCCCTCCAACCCACCCACACTTAAAGCGCCGTTTCCTTTAGCATGTTGTCCAGTTCCTCGGCCATTCGTCTTCCGACGCTGGTGCCCGAATCTCGCGAGAGCTGCGGATGAGAAAACGCCTCGGTCTCCGCCGCCTTACTTCCCCCCATGCCTTCTCCGCCCTCCGGACTCCGCCCTTTCCCACCAACGGCTCTCCTCCAACTCCTACGGTATTTACACTTCCTCTGCATTCTACAACCCATTTCTAACCATCGTCCTAAGCCATCCCTACCCTAGTTTTCCTTTATCGAGACCATCCATCTTTCACTCCAACCTCTGCCTGCCCGTTTCAGCTCCGCTTCACCGATAGATGCCTCTGTAGGTTTCGGATGAGATCTACTTCTTTCTCGACCGCTTTTTTCATCTTGGTTGGTGAACGTCAGGCCTAATAGAAGGAACGTGTTTTATTTTCGGGAAATTTCCTATCTTTTGTGAATCTGTGTGCCCAGGTTTTCGCATTCATCCACATGTACCTTTTGGGAAACGTACGACCACGTTTGTATTCCTATTTACTTCGCGTTTCCAGTCCATTTTCCTGCCAAAACTATACGATTTATGGCGTCGGACTTGTCACAGAAGAAGTATTTTTGGCTCTTGAGACTCAAAGGTTATATTCTGATACTGTCTTTTTCACGGAAGTGTAATTTCAGCTTTCTCGGTGCTATATTCCCAGTGCAAATGAGGGGAAAGAACTCAATTTCCTTAAGTCTAACCTCAATTTAAGTCTGAGTTAAACTTTGAAATTTTATAATTTATTGTCAAGTAATGTTATTTACGGACTTTATACTTTATACAGCCCTGTATATATCCTCGTCCAGTTAATGAGATATCTGACTATTTTAACGTTAAACACGTGGTTATTTAATAATAGTATATGACAATAAATTATAAAATATATGAATATATATTATGAACATATTCGCTCAACATATAATCATCACGGCAAATTCTAACGTGCGGGATAAAGTATAAATCATGCTGTCATTCCTCAACTACCGCATACGCTTTAATTTAGTGCGGAGCGAATTTAATTGGTGTTAAGCCTTAATTATTACGGAAATATATTAATGAATTGCTTACTCATAAGCCAATTTAGGCTTTAGGCTGGGCTAGAGAATCATCCATCAACGAGGGCGTTGGTCTTTTAATTTTCCTTGAAAGGAGAGTCATGCCCACTCATATAGTGTGCGCATGATTTATAGACTTGATGGAGGAAGGCAAAGATTATGCAATACGTTTGGTTTATAAGAAAGCACATCTTTCCCTCGCCACGTTTAAGGCCTACACGAGCAAGTAAAGAGCACAAATTTTACCTACCCATAATGGAAAAAATCTCCAGTTTTTATGTTAAAATAATAAGTATGTTTGTATCATTCCAGGTGATCACTGCCATCTTTAAAATTTTCTTTCTCTACTTTTAGACCAAGTGCTTTCTTTTCTGCTATCGTTATTGAAAAAGGACAAAGGATTTGATTATAATTATGTTTCGAAATTAAAGACCATTCCTTCATCTTCTATCTTCCCACAGAATTGTTCATTTCATAACCACTCTATTGAGGATTAAGCGTAAAACAACACGTGGTCTTACCACAGTGGCACGAATTAAGAACTTCCCCCCTTATTTCCTTGCCGTTGTTACTTTCCCTTCCTCCATATCATTTATCGCGTTTTCGCCGGTTCCCAATGCCTGCCTCCCCTCTCCACTCCGTTTAAGGAAATCTCAATTGTTTCCTTCGAAGGCCTCGAACCCTTCTCACTCCTTTATTTGCGTTGGTCAATGGCTTAGTCCACGTATTTATCCCGTCGCGGCGCACCTTTCCTCCCAAAAGGACTCTTTCCGAAAGATGAACCCACTCGTGCCCTCATCATCTGCTTCCTTCATCTCTCGCACATCTCTTTTTCAGGCACTCCGACTCACGTTGGAGATTTGCCAACCTTTCGCAGGAATGTAAGGAAAGTCCCTCATCCTCCTTGCCCCCCGGAACACGGCCTCGCTCACCCCCCCTTTGACCCCCCCGGCATCCGTCGACTCCCACCCCACCCCCTCCCCTCGAAAAACTTCTAATGACGACCGTAAAGTTTTCTTTCCCCTCCACTCCTGTTCCCTTGCGACAAATAATTTCCTCTGCTTTCTTTTTGTCGGCACTAATGAATTTAAGGGTGGCATTTGACCCGAGCGTTGAACCTGCCATTGACGATATAGTACGGAACATTCAGTCGTCTCGTCAAACGATCTTTTTATGCAAATGTTGGTCCAGTCTGGGTCTTCGCACGTCAATCCGTCTATATATCAGACAAGATAAATAGTGTGTAAAGTTTAATATGTTTTGGCTGACTAGATCACTCCATGCTCAATGCCATCCTTAAAAAATATAAGAAATATAACGTTTAGAAATTTTAAATTCATTTCCAGTTGATTTTTGGAATGAAATTTTGGCGTCTCCATAAACCGTTGGTTACATTTTAGCATAATTGAAATAATTCTTCCCTGCATCTGGATATTTGTGTATAAGAAAAAACCTTGTGTCAAAGATTTATAATGTAGATTTTGATAAGGTTTCAGTCATCTCGGAAAATAATTCATATTATGAAATTAATGCCTAAAACTTTTGAAGGAAAAAACGCTCAACTAAATAAATATATTTTAAACGCTGAATGTCCTTAAAGAAACATGTAGCTGTACCTATAATGACAATTTAATTTCGCGGAGTAAATAGTTTCGTCTCCCTTAATTCCGAAGAAAATTAGTTTTTTATAAATATATATAAAATATAAATATATATAATGTAAATGGACTAACTAGGCGACACAAACACAGAAACTGAAACACATAAAAGAGGGACTCACTGGTTCTCGAATTTTCGATGGTGCAACCACCTTTCACAAGAGGAATTAGGAACAGAACTGATATATACAGTGAAAAGTTAATAAACATGACCCAAACTATTTTTTACAACAGATATAATGTGCTGGAAGTTGGAATTAAATTCATTGCATGGGAAGTTTTGCGAAAGATTGTACATTATACAGATTGTAATGACAGGGAAGTTTTAGTAATCAGATCCTCTTTCAATTAAGTGAACTTTATTTCTTCTTCCACCCTATCTCGTGTTTCATCTTCTTTCTTTCAAGCTCTGACTGCCAGATGATTAAATTTTAAAACTAAAAATTAAACTGAGAACCTCATGAAGATCATTTGGAAAGTTTCTTTGCAATGTCTTTTCCGGATCTACTAAATTTTTATGGAGTCTCAAAATGCACGGAAACCTTGGGCATATTATTTTCCTGCCACTTGATTCGGCATCCTGTTTTGCTGTTTACAGCCATCGTGGAAATCGTGGCTCGTCTTCACCATCGCCTCGCACCTTTCCCATCTCCCCCATCAACAGCTATGACTGAGGATAAAATTCTACGCCGGATCATTAGTGCGAGATCAGGACAGCCGCCAATCAAAACGTCATTGGATAACGGGGTACAGAAATGAGGTGTCAAAACTTCACGCATGGGCACTCCAGCTCAAGATTTTTACCTGATGGAAAATGCGATTTCATCACGCTTCCCAGATAGGGAGTAAAAGCAATCCCGTTCCTTCCCGCCTTGCCGCATGAGGATCTCATCATTGATTTCATTTAAATACGTGTGTAACCAAACTGAAATATTTTGAGTGAATATTTGGCTTAAAAAATGTTTCAAATCAATTTCAAAAACGGCTATGTAAATTCGATGCTGTCAAATATATTTCTTTATCAACACATTACAACAGAAACATCACTTTTCATTTTTTTTTAATTTTGACCATTCACCCCCGCAAATAAGAGAATCGAGGTTCATGATAAATGTTTTTCGGAAACTTTTAAACTTGCAAGTTCTATAGACAATAGTTTACCCAATATCGGATGAGTAATTTTCTATGAACTAAGTGATTGAAATTTAAATAATTATACCAGACTTCTTTTTACATAGCAAGAAAATGTTTACCTGACTATTGGTCCAACAACGATTGCATTAAACACTTATGGATATTATCATTCCTGGATTTTGAAACCAAGAGTAAATCATAATTAAACCTGGAATTTTGTTAATTTCCACTTGGAGACCCCTAATCTTGGAAAAATCTTTATTTTAGGAACCAGTTCCACCATATTATTGACTATTCCATTGAGAGATTTTAATTGATCATTCAAGGCTCTGAGCAAATAAATCACTCTTTAATTGAGGAAAGAAAAAGAAACGGGGATATATTTTTAGTGTTTGCGACATTGGGAAAAGAACTTCCTTTAGAAATGAAATTAGACGAAAGGATGAGAAAATATGACAGTCTAAGTGACATTTTTTCCCGATATTAGTACAATGTTTTTAGTCTTTTACAGGATTAGTCAAACACTACTTGCCACGCATATTGACTCATCACGGTAACTCCTCCAAGAGTAATCAATATATGAAAATTTTAATGTTCTATGTTAAGTCATAATGTACTAATATCTGTTACTAATATTTTGCTTTTAATATATATTTTTATGAACGTTAAAAATAATTGTGATTTTCATATCTGTATCACATTTTTATAACTGACATTTTTCATATTTGACATGCTCCAACCGACCTGATGTTAAATGTGAGAAGTTTGGACTAGGCGGTGATTTATTCTTGTGTCCACGTATGAATGAATTTAGTTTAACATGGATATCTGAAAGACCTTTGTTAATTACTGATAAACATATAATCACTTCTAAAAATTTGGTTCTCATCAAAATGCGAATAAATCAATTGTTGAACATTGTATCAAAATTCCTCTATACTTTTGAATCCAGTTCTACCCCCATGGGAAATCCAGGATTGAGAGGCGCTGACGCAGGCCACGTGACACCGAAAGTCCCAAGTTAAACCTGATGCATCAGAGAACGCCGAGACGGTTCTATCTGATATAAAGCTTTGACGCTTGAGAATAATTTTCGCGGAAATTCAAAAATAAAACTATTTTCTCTCGCCTCGTTTTCACCAAGTAGCGAGACACGAGTGGAGCTATGAAAAATGAGCGCGTTCGGGGAATCCGTCTCTGGGAGAAGAGAATCTGATGAATCAAGTGCCTTCGCGTTAGTCATTGCCAAGTGGATTCGCGATAAGAAATACCGGAATGTAGGCGTAACTCATCTTATTTTGGGGGCGGGAAGGAGAAAATGTTTATTGCGAAGGCGGCGTTTAAACCATTGAAGTCATTATTTTTCGTATCCGAGTGAAAGCAAACTAGAAAATAGTTCAGGAAAGTGGAAAGAAACGTTCAAGTAGAAATAAATGCATGAGTTTATTATACGAAGGAACTGAAAGAGCAATTTGAAAGTAGAGCGTCCAGAGAATGTTTAGGAAATTTCGAAATTATGGAATAAGGTTTAAGTAAAACCCTAATGCCAGTGCGTAACATTCTATATTGTCAACATTCATTGTTCGAGATAGAGCCTTGGCTTTCGCAACTTGTCTTCCGGACACGATTGATTTCATAGTCTAAATTTTAGAATGAAATAAGAGAACGACAACTATATTCTCGCCCCACCTTAATAGGCTCCATCTTGAAAAGCGCCAAGTCGTACTTTTAATCATTTATGTTACTTACCTAGCCACTATGGGAATAAATCTACACTTTCTTCAAATTTTTACAAATTATATTTTCATAAATATACTACACATAGAATTCATGAATGAATTTCCTTTCGATCCGATAAATATTTTCATTTCCCTCCAGTATTTGCGTCTCTTATGGCACGTACGCAAAATACGAAAAATATTTCCTTACGTTTCCCTTTAAGTGCATGACAAAATGAGAAGAGAGAGTCATGACGGAAATTAAATCTTCCGTAAAAGTAGTACTTGTGTAGTCCCGGAACCACGGAAGCTCCTCCTTAGGAGGGATTAAGACACGACCTTTGAGGGATGAAATGAGGACGGATGAAACAAGGGATTGTGGAAGGAGGGAGAAAGAAAGAGAGAGAGAGAGGAAGCCAACGAGGGGCGGGAAGGGGGAGTGGATGAGGGGTGGCGCAAGCATAAGGGTTGTCGTTTCGGAGGGGTTAAAGCGGGCGGCGACATCGGACGCAGGACGCGAAGTTTACGACGCGGAGCAGATGAGGGAAGGGTAGGTGGGTGGGGCGAGCGGCTGGTGAAAGGGAAAGGGGTGAAAGAGATATGGAGGTGAAAGGGAAAGGCGTGGGGGTGGGGTTGGTCAACGTCTTGGGGTTGTGGAGAGGAGAGGTGGATGGGTGAGGAGGGGCGCCGGGAGAGGAAGGTAAGATGGCTGGTAGCTTTAGGCGGAGGGGCGGGGAGTGGACCGAGGAAGGGGTCGAAGTCGTATTATGTGGCGGCGGCGTCGTGGGTGAAATGGGCCGGAGAGGGGGGCGGTTGGGAACAATAAAAACGAGGCCGACGGTATCTAAGCCCTTTCGGGAATGAAGGGGGCTGGATGGCGGGTTGGTCCAGGAGGGGAGCGGGGGGGAGTAAAGGATCGAGCGTCGCCCCTCGGAAGGAGAACTCCGGTGCAGCTCCGGTATGAAGTTAAAAACAACAATCTTATTTGGTCCGCCGTGGAATTTTTTACGTCTCTGTTTGGACTTTATTACAGCGGTCGATTATTGCTACAGAGAAGGTTCCCGAAAGGGGATGGCAAAAACGTGAAGGGGAATGCAGATGTTTAATTTTTAGCGACGTAGTGTCTGCGTTCATTTACGCGTTTACTTTCAAGGGTATACAGGATTGAAATCAATGAAAACAACAGAATTATTTTCTGTCGGTGCGCCACGAAGTTGAACTGTCAAATAGCGTGGGATCCACTCTACGGTCACCAGTGATTACAGCCACATCATCCGCGGAAAGTTTTTATTTTAGGAAAAACATTCTAATTTTTGGCGGATGAACTTCATTATAATCAAATATTTTAAAATCTAAGCCGTGTGTTGGTGTTTTAGAAGGTTCTCTCATTCTCGCGTCTTCTACTCGGAAGTAACTATGTACTCATTTCATTTTCCTCACATTCCAAGAAAAAAGAATAACTCTTTATTCATAGGTAGACAGAAACAAGCAGCCATGGGACAGACGTGGTCTGTTGCGAGTATTTTTATTGAGAACTGCGAGAAGGTTTTTCGGAGTGGATCGCCAGACGTGCAGAAGACTGGTTTCGACGGACATGCAGACCAAGAGGAAAAAAAGACTGAAAAAAAACAGGCTGAGGGTGAGATTGCCGATAAAGATTTGAGAAAGCATCGGCGGGAGATGTCGATAGGAGTGGCGAAAGTGGGGATAAAAAGAAGAAGAGGGCACGGGGAAAAATGGCAGGGTGTCTACCCATGGGGCTTGGCGTGAGGGGTGGAACCCCGTGGGGCGGAAATAGATTGTAAGGAGGGCCGGGGTTGGTGGGACGGGGGGAGGAGGGCGATAGAGGAGGGTGAGCGAACGGCAGATGACATCCGATAGCGGCGGGGGAGAGGGATTTTAGCGACCTCAGGAGTTTATGAATTACGTTGTGTGTTTTGAGAGCGCTATTTTGGAGGGATAAGGGGCTCGTAAGGTGTTGACCCTTACTGCATTGATGCGGAGTGCAAACAAATGCCTTTCTCACAGAGTAATTTGTGGAAAAATCGCTCACATTGTACATGTATATATATTTTCAATCGCGAAAATTACTCAATTTACATGTGCTATTAAAGTTTCAAGAGTCTCGTTAAAAATTGTTGCTGCCATGATGGTTGGATTAATGACACCACGCTCTGCATGTAATAATAACTTCTGACGTCCGTATTTGACAAAAAAATATGACTCTTCACCGACTAAAGCAGCTTTTGTTGTTGTGATCGTGTGAGAAGGTTCTGGATGGAACGGGTTACCGGTTTTATTAAACGATTTTCTGAGACTCGAAGCCAAACTAGGCTATTTGATCCAGACAAAGGAAAATTTGGCGAGGGAAAAGAGATGCTCGAAAATAAGAATGTGGAGCCCCTGAAGGCATTATTTTCGGAAAAAAATAAAATGTGGTAAAACGTCTCTAAGCGATGTGAGAAATCATCCTGTGCCACTAGCAGGTCGCCCGTGAGTGCGAGAGGGGTTTTTCAGACCAGATGACAATTGCTTAAACACCCTTGATTTTCTTAAAGCAAACTCAAAATGTTTAAAGATATTTTTTTTCATTTTAAGCAGTAGTTCAATCGATTTAACTAGTAGAAGTATAGTTGAAAGTAGTGAATGAGAAGAGCAGATTTGAATTTCAATCCAAAGGCGTATTTATAAAGATCTCATTTACGATATCAATTTGCCAAATATTTCAAATTATCCTGTTTAAAGTCCCACTAAAATATTTTATAGTTACTGAAATTGAATAAAATATCAGCTTAAATCTTACAGGTAAATCTGCTGAAAAATTTCAATTTAGGATCGTCTAAAAAATATTTTATTCCGATGCAATACTACTTATAATGTTTTCATTAGATTTAAGTGCATTTTTTAGCTTGCTGTTCTATTTACTATTACCTCATCTTTTTCCTGGAGACGGTCAATTTTTTCAGTGGTATCTCGAATCTTTTTTCAGGTGATTGTTAGAGAGCACCTTAAATCAGTACACCGTGCGTCGGATGGGACGTTCAACTGCAGGCCTTTCTTTCAGAGTAGGTTTATGCCGACGCCGGGTTTCTCTCCACCCTTCTTCCTTTCCCATGCATCACTTACAGCGCAAATGACCTCATCTCTCGGTCGCCAACCCTAAAGCTACTACTACCACCTCATTGAATCTTCCATCGTCTTTTTCCTTTTCGGTTTCCAAATATGATTTTGATATTTGTTAATTTAAACTATATGAAATCATTGACATATTCAAAATGGGGTCACCTCTAGCCAATTAAATTATAAGATTCTTCCTCACTCAATTCCCATGTGATCCTGTGTTTTTATCGAAAAGTTATTTCGTTATGGACACTGCGAAGAATGCTTCAATTGGTACAATTTGAAGATTGATATTTCTTCAAATTATACACGTTTCCATAGGGCGCCAATTCGGTTTCATCAACAAATCGTCTACGGGATAGAAATAATGTTAGTGTTTTCCTTATGATATTGACCAATTAAAATCGTAAAGGTCAACAAAATCATCACGATCTTCTAGATGGAGATATAAATCGTTCAAAACAGAAATAGTGTTATGTCAAACAGTTAAATTGAATATGCGTAAGAATATTTTCTAAGAATTTAGAAGGAAGAAAATTTATTGAAGTATTTTAATTGTTAGGATTTGTAATTACAAAGAAATTAATTACTAATAAATATAATATTACTCCTAGCAAATTATTAAGAGGTTCATATAATATTCAATTATATTTAATCCAAGCATTTTTATATAAAGCTAATGAGTTTTAATTTTGTCTGAAATTTTATATTAGTGTTTAGTTCATTTTAGATTCTTAAGGTTTTATTTATTCAGGAAACGAATGACTTGTGAATTACAAGTCGTTTTGAGTCAATCAGAAATAAGTTATATATATTTATTTGATTCGTGAGTGTTATTTTGCATTACGGCATTATAAATATTCTTGAAAGTTCACGTCGGAATTTTTAGAAGACCAATTCCTATTTGTTTCACTGATTGTCGTTCTGATTCCTAATTTCTTTCACACCTTTGAATATACTCAGGAAAATAATGATATGTCGGGACTTCCTGTCCTGTCTTGGAATGGGGTAAATTGTAAGTAAATTGGAAATAGTATCAATCAATTCCGGAAAAAATAAGCACTCTAAGTGGGTTGTAATGGTGCGATAACCGGAATGAAACTGCACATAAACTAAGCGGGTGTACTTTGTCGTCGACGCCGAGGAAAAGTCGAAATGATATGATGCAGAAGCGGGTATAGGTGAAAACCTTTTACAAGGAAATAGCCGATCCATGGCGATATCGATAGGCAGTGCACGCCTTATGTATCTTAGGGCCAGTCCAGATGGCCTCGGTATTGGATACACTCAATGGTATCGTCCTTTCTTCGCCTACGTTTTCTTTTTCAGAGAAATGTAAGATATCGGGGTCGTTGCTACGGGTTGTTTTACAGGAGAAAAATCCGTGGGAACGAGACCATATTCGTTCTTTCGGCAACGTCTTCGTGATGTTGTTTTCACATTTCACCCCGCTCTTTTTTTAATAACTCCCTGAGATTCTTGGTAGGAAAACAGCACTATCCATCGTTTCCTTTCTGGTTTTAGTGGAGGAAAACTGGTTTAGTGACTTTTATGTAATATATGCAGAAATAATAAATCCATAAAAAAGGATAACTCTTGTATTATTTCAGCTTCTTAGCAAATGAATTACCGACACGTTTTACTTTTTTAAACGATTGAGTAGACATAGTAATTAGCCGAGGACCATTTCATAATAAATATTATATGGAGGATATTTGCATATTTTATACTCTAGGTGGATATTGTCGCAACCTTTTACTACCCGATAAAACAAAAATACAAATATTCTTTCTTAGAAAATGATTCATCAGAGATGGAATTTAGTTGAATTTTAAAAATGAATTCGCTCAAACAAAATTTTCATTGTTTTTTGCTCTTATATCACAACAATTTAAATAGGAGGTCTTAAATCCTCTTCGGCGTTAACGGAAGTTACTTTGAAGACTGACAAGGTGTATCCCAAAAGTAAATTTAGGTTAAAAAAATTTTTGCCAGAATTCATCCAATCACTCATACGTTTTGGAAACAGCACCCTTGTGCGTCCACACACCGCTCCCGGTGGCTTTTCCATGCCTCGCATGTCTAGAATGATGCTAAACTCTCTCTTAACGGCCTGTCGTAACGAAGCGTTACATCAGGCAGTGGCCGTGCTGAAAGAGCGTTACCGGGCTGTGGTGACGTCCTTTTAGCGCGGATTTGAGGCGGAGGTAGACCAAGAAGTTTTTGGTGGGGCAACGTCATGGCTGTAGGGTGACTGAGGCATGGTCGAGAAGCTCTTGGCAGATTCGTGTGTGAGTTTCCTTTTGTTTGTCCGAAAGCACTTGCGGCGCCAACTTCGCACAACATTTCTCGTGCTCATGTTTTTGGGCACAAATTGAAGAAAATTACTTTTAGGAAGACTAAGTTCATCAGAAACCATGCGAACACATGTGATCCTTGCCCGACAAAACCTTCAATTTTCAAGATTTTCGTCACTTTTTGAGATCGAATTTTAAGTTTTCATTTTTTCCTGAACGTTCGGCATCTTCCACATCGCTACCCTCCCGAAACAAGTTTTACCACTTAAAAACATCCGATCCATCCATGGCATTATTACTATAAGGTGCCCTGAGCATGCCATAAGTCTCTTTCCCAATCTTACCCAGTTTCACGCAAATTTCGATGCCGTAGGGCTGTTCCAGAAGTCGTGTTATTGAGGTTTCGCAAACAAACGATTTGCACTCCGCAAAGGCTGGGAGCCAAATGACACTGGCCTCCAGCCTTTCCTGAGACTCCCCTCCCTCGGACGCATCCAGAGAAACCGCCGCCCGTCCGTTTACTGCAAGGCCATGCACCGAAATGCGAGTGATGATCAATGAAGTTGGAGGAAATGGAAAGAGGAGTTTTGTACGTGTTCTAAGGAAGTGGAATTCAGGTGAAGGGAAAATATGGACTTGATAAGATTTTTTATTTGGGTTGACAGCATTACTATTACATGTAGTAGCTTTCAATTACAGCATTCGTAGAACATGCCATATCTCATGCAGTAATTTCTTGGGATAAAATCTTCTTACATGCTCAAAAATAACCCATATTTGGAATATGACATCATTTCTTTCTGCTTTACTCCCCCAAGTACGGCTTTCATGCCGAAAATGGTGTATGATATTGATCGCAAAACATGTCTGCACTCGAGGACCCAGGTAACTTAAGTGCTGTAATGTTATACTTCGACATCAAATATTAAGAACTTTAATGGACACACTAGGATTATAGTGATGAACGGTGCCCCAAATATCTTTTCCACGCTCTATTATGAATTCTTAAGCTTATCTGGGCCTAAACTATCCCCATTTATGCCATATTCTTTTTCTAAGTCTAAAAATACTGGCGTAATATCTTTACTAAGTAGGTCCTCTCTCTATTCTGTCAATCACCAAACTTTTCCTTGTCAGTTAATAATTTTCCTGCTGTATTTTTAAGTCTGCTAGGATTTTCTCTTCTTTCTTTCGAAGTTTCCTCTGAGAGAGTGTACAGATAAGTTGAATATAATGCGTTTATGTGTATATATCTTGTACATAAATATATTTATTTCTGAATTGTAAAGAGAACATTTCTACTCCATAGGGAAAAATTAAATGCTCGTTTTTATTTTTAACATAGGAGTTGCTCCACAGATGGGACCAGTGATTTGGACATAAAAAAGTGGCACCTCAGAAATAAAAGGTATAACATCTAAATAAAAACTTAAACAAAATTTCTTCATTGACACTCTGGGACATTCCAATGTCGTCCCACTGGAACACAGGAGAAAATTGTGAAACACCACTGTATATTTAGTAATTGGAGTGATTTTATTCACCAATTGACTCAAATGAGTGTAGTTATCATAGGATACCGAAATAAATTGATGCTGGCCTTTCTGAGTGTATTCGCTCATTTTGCTCATCCTCCAGTTTCCACGAGAACCCATGTCTATCCGTTATAATGAGGTTTCTGGGTTTGGCTCCCCAAACTTTCACTATTCCCTGAGTGTCAAATGAAATTTCATCTTTTATGAGATATTTTTGTGAAATGGGAGATGAAATAAATATCTTCCATAGTATATATTTTATAAAGTACAATAATATTTTTAGAAACCTAAATTAGTGTTTATTCTGAGATTTCAAATTCGATCTACTAGATGTTTCCTTTCGTGAAGAGATATTTCAACTCTTTGGTCTTCTCTAAATCAAGTCGGATTTTTAGGTTAAGCAGTTTGAAGTTTCCAATGTTTGCCCATTTGCAAACCATGAACTTTCATACATATTGCCAGGGCGAAATGGGCAAGATCTCATGTATTCACACAATCCTTCGAAATACCGTGCGTGGTAATTTTAAGGGAAATGAACTGAGAGTACGAGAGTAAATGAGTCCTAAAATACACAATTGCAAGAGTGTACGTGGACGCGGAAGCAGGGTGAAAATCATCATGATTTCTCGGGACATTTTTGTTAACAAATGTTGCGCAATAAACGAGAGACGTCTGGGTGAGTCTAACTCGCGCTGAGTGAGGAGATTGCGATGCGCGATAAAATGGACGAGGGATGCGGAAACACAAACGGGGATTGGGGGGGGGCAGTGCAGAGAAGGAAGGGAGGAAAGGTTTCCTGGCATACGTTCGAGGGGGGTGGGGAAGGGGGTTTTGCTGGGGCGTGGGTGGATGTCGAGGTCGAATGTTTCATAACGGAGCGGGCGGCGGCGGAGGGAGAGGAGTGAAAATGAAAAGTCGGCGGCGCGGGTTGATTATTGCGTGAGGGGCGCGCAGTCTGGTCGGCCGGCGGCCCTTATTCCTCCCACGCGGCAGGGAGCTCGGGCTTCCGTGACGTGCGTGTGAGCACAGGGCGTGTTTCGATAGTTGGCACGTGAGGGTGGGGATTAAGGGAAGCGGCGGAGACGTGGAGAGAGGGAAGTTGTGGGTGGCCCGGAAGGGTGCTGGGAAACAACGAGGCGAAGAAATCTCTCGGATGGCCCGGCCCCTTGCCATAAACGAGGGCAGCGTGAACGGCAGTGGGGCTATATAGCAGACCGAGTCACAAAATTCTTTTAGCCGAATGGTTACTATGTCAAGTTCTCCTGTTATCATGTTATTGTGCTCCGTTTTGAGGAGAGAAATCTCTCGCACCTGGTTCGACCCCTCGGAGCTTACGTTGGGAATTTTGCCAGAGTCTGGCTGGACGCCGGCGGCCACCGGTTATTCCGGTGGGCAAGGACTCGAAGGTCATGGTTTTTGAAGCCATTCCATGGCATGGATTTTGAGGTCATTGGTATTTCTTGACGAGTACTTGATTCAAATTGGCAATGCTGTTGCAAGTGTAACACGGAGAGATCTTTCAGTGGCCTTTGAAAATTATAGCATTGGATTGTGTGCGCTATATTAATGACCTCCTACGATTTCCCATTGCATTTAATCAATTTTTTAACTTTCAACATAACCATTATATTCATCCCCGCTTGTCTTTCCCCCTGAAATAATATTCTTCAACATTCTTTTACCTCGGTTACCTTTCCCCCGCCTGTCTCACCCATTTCTCCTTTTTCTTCGAATGTCCGCTGCCAAATCCACTTCTTCCTCCGCCCTGTCAGGCACTTTTTCGTAGACATTATCTTGACTTAGCTTATACTTTGGCTGATTGGCTGAAATACTCTTGGTTAGTATTATTGTATGTATCTTAACAGTAGTACACACAGAATTTTGATACGATGACTTGAAGTTATGCACGTATTAAAATTTTTAACCGTCACTTGAGTTGAATTTGTTTCTTCTGGGCACGTTACGACATTAAATTATTTATTTCACAAATCCGAAATTTTATAAATTATATGTATATATATATATTTATTTATATCATTTGACACATTGAAAAACACCCAAACTCTTGGTGGAGGAAAACCAACCTAAGAGGGAATAGAGCCCGCGACCTCTAAGTCTGCAGGAAAGGGCATTACTGCGCCGCCATCTGGGCTGACCGGATGGAGAAATTATCCATCGCTCTGGAACTTCATCCTCCTTAAAGTAGTAAAAAAACTATGCATTAGCCTACAAAAAATATAGATCCGTAGTTTTTATATTCCTCTATATATATATATGTTTAATAATAATACAAGTTTTGGCAATAAGACCACCTTTTTTCCTCTTGGGTACATTCACTAGGCCACCCTCATGAATTGTCTTGAAAAGCAGTCAAAACGATCTTTATTTTCCTCAATCCCTTCGTATTTTCTTAAGTGTGACAGCGGCCATTAGAGTAAAAAATGGAGCTCGTTCCTCCCCCGCGCTTCCCTCACCCCCGATCGCGCACGCAGCCGCGTCAATTCCCGTCACTCCGCCTCTGCCCCGCCACAGGACGGAGGATGAGAGCGGCGAAGGGTCACCTTTGCACGGTCACCATCGTCGTGCTTTCCCTTGCGGCGCCACTCTCCCTTTCACCAATGCTGCCAATATTGCTTCGTAAAACTTCACCTTTGGTAAAATTGATTGATTAAAAATCGATTTGGCATTGAAATCCATGTAATTCATGTCGTCATCATTGGAAAGGTTCACTTTAAATCGTTTACCGCCACTTTACACATTCCATTTCGATTGCTTTGAAGAAGGAACTTGTAAGAAAGCTTCATCTCTTAAAAATCTATTGCCTTTAACTATGAAACTTATAAAGATATTTTGGCGAGCAATTCAAGCATTATTTTTGCTGCATGCATTCTGAAAATTAATTAAGTTCCATAAAAATATGACGGGGACTTGGTAGTCCAGTGGATCGTTGATCCGGAGAGTCCCGGAGAGAGGGTGAGAGTTGGTCCGGAGAGCGTTGGACTACTGACCCCGGGGCCGAGGTAAATTCCTTTGGATGCCTCTGGGCACCCCCAGCTTTACCCAAGCTGTGTGATGTTTAGGGTATCAACCATCCTGGGAAACCAAAGGCGGCGGTACAGGGAAAGGAACTAGCCTCCGTTAGGTTTAGTGCTAGGTGAGCTCTACCATTACCTACCAAGCCAACTTCCGGGTTGATTACTGTGGGTTTTTCAAAACATATTACGGGCATATGAACCAAAGAAATTTTTCTTCACCAACTGTATAAGTCTGTTGATTGGTGTAGGAAATATGTGAAATGTTAGTACAGTTTACACTATTATATCACTAGGTAAATACGGAGAACCATTTCTTGTTATTGCACAAAGTTGTTATGTTTGTCGGTTGTGCCTTTTGAAATTAGGATAAATAGATCAGTCAGTTCCGTAAAAAGTGCTACTTAGAGACTCAAGCAAGCCTTGACTTGTCAAGTTTACAACGTGTCAATACCTTAACTAATACGTTATTTGGCGAGTTCTTGTTTGAAACGTTCCAAGACACTTCAACATTAATTCGGTCAGCCAGTTGAACCGCGCACAGTTGTGATCATATAAAGTGTGAAAGTATGTACCTGTCTTTGAATCTGAATACTATTTTTCCAGTGTTGGATAGATGGATAATATTTCTTTTGATTCCCCCTATACTGTCTAATTATGTGTCAAAGATTCACGTAATAAGTTGCAATATTACTTTCAGTAAATATTTCATACGAGTAAATAACATGTATTCTTTAGAGGGATATTTTACCAGAGCACAACTCTTAAAGCTTCAGATGGTTAAAAATATACTGGTATTTATTTCATTTTATACGCGAAAGTTATTTAAATGCCCATGAAATGTTGAAGTCGACCGATTTAAATCGCGTCAGCGGACCCCCGAAGTTTATTAAATGACTTGTGAACATCATTAAGCAAACGGTTTCAGTTGCACGTCCGTGCATGATGAATATGTTAAATGGGGAGAAAATTCGCTTGACTGTCGCAGCGAATCGCAAAGTTGGCAAACGTGCCGGTCGTACACGCCCTCTTCATCCGCAAAGGAGAGGCCGCAGTAGTGCCGTCTCCTCAATTTATCACCATTTCCCTCGCGACGCTTGCCTCCTGTCAATTTTTCTCCAGTTTCCTCTTGTTTCTTCTGGCTAATGCGATGCCCTGTGGATGCCGGGGACCCCACTTGCCACCCTCCCAACGACAACTCCTCTTCCCGGTCCCTCCACCCTCCTCACCAACCACCGTCCATCTCGCTCTCACACTTCAACTCGTCTCCTCTTCTCACCGCGCACGTCAGAACGTCAACCCTTCTTCCATCTCGGACATGTATTTATCTCGTTTTCGGACGGGGACTGCGGTGGAGACCGAGGGCGCTGTGTGGCTTCCTTTTCTCCTGCGTCCTCGACCCCGCGCTGAAACCAACGGAAGTGACGAAACTAATTTTTTTTCGGTGGCACGAACGGCTGACAGAACTGGACGAAATTCTTTTAATTTCTTCCTTTCTACGTGGCATGTAAGGCTTAAGAGTTAAATTAAAGCATGCCATCAATCTACCGAGTTCTGTTTGAATCGAAATTAACTGTGAATTTTCAAGCGACACAAGGGCGTTCTGTGACGGAGGAGTTTGACACTTCGGAATTCCCCGCGTAATATTATCTTCTCTTGTGCAATGTTTACGAGAGGAGAGGAGGTTAGAGGCGTGTTACTTGTACTCGTGTCAAGCTCGAAGATCGATCGGCGGACTAAAGGTCACCTTTGGTCCCAAAACCGCTGTGGGGCGAATGAGAAAACTTCTCCCCAGGAGGTAGGAGGCCTCGTGCCCACACTCTGGTGCCTCCCAGCCTCTTCAGCAGGCGTGTCCATCTCGGAAAGATCCTGCACGAGATCGGAGACCATTGAATGCTACCTACTTCAGTGCTTCAATGCTGTGGCTTCAACTGCAGTTTTGGAAGCGACGAACTTTGCACCGTGTCGCTGTCAACATAATTGAGATCGTTTGCCTTGATTGGTCGAGAATGACCCAACCGTGTCGTAAATGTGATGTTAATATTTGTTTCCTTATAGTCAATATGTTTCTTTTGGGCTATGTCTAATATCATTTTTATTTATTGAAATACCTTGAAATATTAATGTTTTACTGAAGAAGGTGAATTATAAAGGGTAGGAAAAACCATTACTTACCGAAGAATATTATGGACATATAACTTATTGAATACCTACATATAGCGATATTAAAAATTAAATTACAAGTATATATTTTAAAATTTATGTGTGCACGTCAGTCCGTCTAAAATTTTCGGTAAATCAACAATTGAAGTTTACCCGAGAAAACCGCTTGGGACTGACATAAAATTAATGTAGTACATGTTATAACACTCCCTACCCTGTTTTGTTGTATTTTCACTCTCTCCCTTCCATCGTTCGTCCCTCTCCGTGGGGGTGATTCCTCACGCCGTCCGCTGCCAACAGCGGGGTGTCACATTTTCTACTTGTGACTTTAGGGGCGGGGACCATAAGTTGCATGGCCATGAATCAATAGAACTTCTTCCTTATTACTTTCCAGTTCTGCATGACCTTGTCTTGGTATGATGGAGGTCTATCGTATTATTGGTTCTGGTTAATATTTTTATTTCTTCCTTTTTTGCCTACAAATGACCTTTTACAGTTGGTGAAATTAATGCTTGTTTGGAAATAGATTTTCCGCTAGCCTGCCTTTAGATTTGCACGTAATTTTTCGGTTTTCAAACAGTAAAATAATAATTTGCATTGTGCCAAAATTATTTTCTTCACATTTCTAGGATATATTTTACCTCGACTCAGCACTCCCTAAGAATGGTAACTCCATTTCGCTTTCCTCTTTCGAATCAGCAATTTTTCATGAAGGAGACGGTTAATAAAATTAATAAAAAAAATTGAACATTAATAGAAACTCGCAAACATTTATAACTTTAGGATTTCTTTAGATCCCATCGTTCATTAAAAATATCCGTCAGGTTTTCATTCCGGCGAATAAATAAATTTTTAATGCATTAGAACAGTGAAATGGATGATAATTAACCCATCTATACTTTTGAAATATCACTGCAGTGTTATAATGTTTTGATGTCTCACTTTGCAGTGTACCTATTTTCCCTATTGATACAATGCCATTTTGCTCACTCCATATCTATCGTTGGTGTATAGATGCTAAAAGTAACTATGAAATTTAATATGAACATTAGATCTTTTGAACTCCACGCCCAACTTCTCCGGAAAAATTTCCTAATGGGCTACTGTTTGTGGGTTTAGTTCATTTCCGTGTCCAAGGGTTAAATGTGTCAAGACCATTTTTGAGATTCGCCTGTATTTTTTCAAACCTCACACCCCATATTTCCCTAGATGGCTTGCTGATCTAAAATAAAGGTCATTTGTGTCAGTCTGACAGGAATATTTTAAGGCATCGTCGTGGTGTTTCTAACTTTACATTATAGGCTTCTTTCAAATGGGACACATGAATGTGTCTGCCCATGCGTTACGCGTTTTCGAAACACTGTCAGGAACGCAAAGATCTCTTGGTTTTCAGGGCTTCATATTTTTTTTCAATAATGATGCTACCCGTTGGGTTAAAATTACGGTGAAAATTCGAAATTCAATATGACCGATGGATCTACTTACGCATTCCCTAACTTCTGAATAATGAACAAAGAGGAAGCGGTAATAGACAATTGGGTGTAATTATTAATTTCTATTTGACTCTCTATTTTACCTTTCAATGAAATGAAGAATGCCGTAAGTATTATGTAAGCGGTTAGTAGCGAAGTTAAAATAGTCGGAGATTTGTTGGAGTTCGTCCACATTGTATCGATGTCTGTCAATTCTTTTTCAAGTCACCTAAAAATAAGGAATTGTGTCATTTATAGCATTTTCTCTGGTTGATTTTTCATAAACCATTATGAAAGATTACGTTTGTTTCTGATTTTCTTGACAGAACAAAAACACAACAATGGGATACAGTGTTAGAATTTTAGTTTAGATCAAGGCTGTTATTATGTCAAAATTAAATCAAAAGGAATCTCATTTTATTGACCCATTATTACCCAATTATTTTTTTAAAAATAAACGGCTGCCTTACTCCATTCAGTCGCCAATAAGGAACACATCGGTTAACAAGTAAATGGGTTCAAGGTTTATTATAGAAATGCGTTTAGGATTTTGTTATTAAAATTTTTTATATGGTGGCGGAGTATTAATAGCTTTATTATAGCACCTTATTCATTTTATGGCGAAATACGATAGGTTTTTGATTTTAGATGAGTATTAATTTTTATTCTGTAATAGCGTTATATCATGTTTTCCTGTTGTAAATTATGAATTGCCATGTTGCTGTATATTCTTGCTTTTTAGCAGGCATAAAAGTGTGGCATGTTGATATAAGCAAGATATCGCAGGTTAGTGTTAAAGGGATCAAAATTATCATCGTTATAAACTACGTGTACAAATAAATTACTTAATTTTGTTCATGAAAACTAAGTTTTTTGTCAATATTACTTACACTCAGCACACATCTTTTGTAGGTACATATTACCTGTCAGAGACAATCATTCTTCACGACATTGTCAGAAAGGAAAACTGTTGACCACTAGCACAAGAGCCATCCCTCAGCTGAGTATTTTTATCTGATCCTTATGTTAGCTCGATATGCGGGATATGACCCAAATAAATGTACAAGACGGTCTGTTCGGCATACATGAGCAATCTTGTTTGACCAAGTGTTTATTGCATATTCATGTAACTAATATTTCGATACGTAACTGACCTGTAAATTATTACTAACAATTATAATATCTGCAATTCATTCTGTTTTTACATCTCTTTTTGGATATTTTTGAACTAGTATATGGATTTTGTTAATGATTTCCGATAATCATTCACTTTATGGCCATAATAACTTTGAAGTTAATTTTCATTAGGTGGATCGGTAAAAGCTGTATGTCCTTTGAGATGGAGAAATTTGTGTCAGCTAGCCCTTTCCCTTTTCAGGCTACGACGTGCCTCGATCCATCTTCTCCACTTACGTTTGTCATCCATTAACCGTTCCATTTCTCACACCTTCTTACCCCATCGCCCTCCTATTCTCTCAATATGGCCTATGTACGTCAATCTCTGTCTCCGTCTTAGGCCCTTGACTTCTAGTCTTACTATCAAGATCGATATCTCCAGCGCGTAATCCTTTCAGTTCAGGTGAACTTCAATTTGCCATCTCTTATCGTCAAGAAACTTTCTCGTTGATGTAATCTACGACGCGGTCATTATCTACCTATTTCATTCAAACGCAAATGTGGAGTCATACTTAAACAAATGGAGTGGCGTGCTTTCCCGGAGAGTGTCTTACAATTCTCTAGGAGTGCAAAACGTTATGTAACATTTCTACATATTGGTTAAGCAGATTATAGTATGTTTGTTGATTACTCTGAATAATGCAGAAAAACATACATTTGTAGTAGCATGTGGATGGGCAGGTTCTTGTCCTTGAACGATAAGTGTGGTCACTAAAATATAAAGACATAGCTGACCATTAAATCGTTAAATAGTGATCCAAAGAAGTTTAGTTCTGCGACAAAATAAAGAACTTTTACTGTAGTGTGTAAGAAAGATGTTCCCGCTGAATCGCAATCAGTGTGATAAAGGAGTTATTGGATTAGATTGGGTAAACAGATGAGCTGGGGAAGAAGGAAATCGGATAAATTTACTCTAACATGCGCTATTATTAGTAGTTTGTGTCTAATGTATCCACTTTTGAATATATTTAGCAATAAACAAATCGACTTTACACTAATGTGTGTTTTATACATGTGATGGGCATGTGAGAAGGTTGAAATGATTTTTTCACGACGATTTGCTTTCAACATCGCACGGGACAGCTTGCAATGCCTTGAAATGGTATCTCTCTCGGAGTGATCAGCGCTTGATCATTCTCAGTGACGGAGACCTTGGAGTTAATGGAATGAGTAGGGCGATGCTTTCAACGTGAAAAAAGACTTTGAGAAGGAGGGACTGAGGAAAATACGGTAAAAGCACCGAAATTAATCTAGTGGATAACGAACGTGAACAGTTGTAACGTAATGTCATTAAAATGCCTCTAATCTGCTACATAAAACTTCCTGATGGGATATTAAAAGGAAGTGTGGATGAAATTCAGTGAAACACTCTTCAGCTTCACCTAATCTCTAGAGGAGTTACTTTCATTTTATTCCCTCACTAAATTTCATCCAGCGTCATCCTATTCAGATTTTTTTTCGATAGCAGGGTCGTTGCACTTCCTTAGCCTATAGACAACGGAGGATTTTTGGGTGTGACTCCGCACCGTTTCCTTCTTCGTGTTATCCTCCCAAGGAGAGTGTTTCCTCCTACTTGTTGGAAGTGGGAAAATACTGGTGGATGGTTTGGACGCTCTACTTCTTGTTTAAACAGTTTAAACGAGAAAGGATATCTAGAAATCCGTCTTATCTTTAAAATAATAATATAAATGTAAAAAATGTATAATTTCAATTGTTTTAAATTTTAATGCGCATTTGTTTTTTTCTGCCATTCTCGGTAAGTTCGCACAGAAGATACCTTGTAGTATTTTCCTGACTGCACTGATGGTTGTTAGGATAATAATTGACCGTGTAACTATATTATTAAGTTTTCACAGCATTCATTCTGTGCTCTTTATTTCCTCCGTGGCACTCTTAACCATTCGAGCTATCGAGAGCTCAGGTGGATTTGCACGTTAATAGTGTCTAGATTGCGAAGCGCGTTAAGGTGCCAATTAACGATTAACGGGGATAAAAAAACGCTTAGCGGATTGAATAATCAAGTCCCATCTACTGAACAACGCGTGAACACTCCCAAAATATCTCATTTAAGTCCTCTTTCCTTCTCTAATTCACTTCGTTCGCTTCCTTTGAACCCTAAAGTTTTATCTCGCCATCTCGTGGACCACGAAAAGGAAGCCGATTCCTCAGAGGGCGTGTGCATTTTTTCTCGCCATCCTCCCCGCCCATCTCCCAGAGCGTGATTTGCCCTCAATTACGGGCGGGCTCCATTATTATGGCGAGATTCCTCCCGAGGTCGATACGATAAGATTTGTATTGGTATGGAAGTTAAATTACGCTGTTGATTTATTGAGTTTTTCCATCTATGATTCCCCGCCCACAAAGGATGAGATAAGATCACTTCAGGGGGTTCGAACGTAATCCTGGTGCTAACAGATAGCCCTTCTCGAGCCACAGTAAAGACCTGTCGATGATACGAGGGTAAAAAGAGTCATGTTGCAATTATATTCTCTTTTCCCCGAGAGGCAATCTATATATTGTCTGCAGTTCGTATTAATCTGTAAGAGGGATAGCGAAAATTTATTTCGGGTGCCAGTTTCTTGTATTTCTCGGCACTTGAAAACCTTTCAAAGGCTTGGGTTGTGCTAAAATTCGTGGAATATCTCAATGTTAACTTCCTCAGACGTTCACGACATTGGTGTTTAAATTTATGTTTTAAGCCCTGCCATTATAATAGGGAAGTGTCTTAGTTCAGTCCAAGGACTTGAAAATGGATTCTTTATTGTAGTGAATGTTTTCAGGAAGACGTAAATAAAGTTAAAAAGCATAGTATCTCACTAGTACTTATTTAGATTAGTCAGAAAAAGTACTTATTAGGATTAGTCAGAAAAACCAGAGCTAAAGAAAAGAGAACATTTCCGTAACGATAGCTATTTATTTTCACTATAGTAGATGGCATATTATATTTTATAACACAGCCCTAATTTTTGTCATTTAAACATAAATGTATGCAGACATATCTACGTTGGCAACCACTCCATTGAATACATCTTGTGTATCAACCTTGTTGGTACACAAGACCTTGTGCTTGACGTGTACCTATGAGAAATTATATTTCATCTTTGTCATTTAGTTTCAGCACAAAATGGATAATTTTAACATTATTTTCAAATTGTTGTCTTAGTATTAGGACTGTTTAAGTGAAAAACCTTTACTGCGGAGAATTGATCGTGGAAAACAATCATTATTAGATGATAGACCAGCAATCCATTCGTTATTTCAGGCGGAATTGTTTGGAATCCACTCATGATGAATTGAAATACCACGGCTGGCCACTGGACGCTAATTTTTATTAATATACATTCGAAATATTCCTGTGGAAAAAAACGAGATGTTATAATTCACTTTTTTTCTCGTTGTTGATGAAATTCTGACTGCAAAATGTTAAACCTAACCACTGAATTTTCGCTTATGGTTACCGACTATAAAGTCGCATATTCCTCAAAAGATCGGTTGTCCTCTAAAGGTGTTTATGCGTGATTATCCTATGAAAATTTATTATTTTTTTTGTATTGTCTAAAAGGAAGTTTATATACTTGTTTTAGGGAAGGACTTTATTACTTTTGAGCCCTATTGTTTTCGTTATCTTTTTCAATGAACAACGGATCTCCCGCATCAAGTGTATATGCACGATTAGCGCGCAAAGTACACAAAAATTCGCTATCAGTCAAATTTTACGATTCCGACAGCCAAGACGACTCAACCGTCGACTGAAACCAAGAGAGAGAACCCCAGAAGAAACGTGCACTCCCGCCTAACGGCCACATGTCTACCTCGCGCCACACTGAGGAAGAGCCCCCTTAGCTTCGTCTTTAACCGTACTCTCACGCCACATCCGTCAAAATGGAACCAGCTACCTCCACGAAATGAAGTCTCCGAGAAAAGGACCTTTTGTGGCCCCGTATCATTCAACATATGCCATCCCTACTCCTCATCCCCTTCGCCATATCTCACCGCTCACTTATCTTCTTTTGTTCCCTTTGAACGACTTCCCCGCGTCCAAGCGGGGCGCCCGGGTGCGGGGTGGTTCGTCGGAGGCTGGGGGGCCGAGGGATGGGGGTCGGTAAGGGGAGTTGGGGATGTAGTGTGCCCTCTCCTCTCCCCTCCCCCGCTCCCACAACAAACCACTCCGCGCTCTCCCTCACCACTCACGTTTCGGATTTGTCACTGTCCGGGGCCACTCCCTTATCTCCCCCGCCCTCCCCTCGCGATTCCCACCCCCACCGGAGCATTGTCTTCATCAGTCGCGCGCTTACCTTCCTTCCTTCCCCCTTTCCTCTCGCAATCTCCATCTGCCCCGCTTCTTTTCCTCTCACTCCGTCTTTTTTCCTCCCGCTCCCCTGTCCAACTCCGAGCGCCGGTCACCAGCGCCGCAGCCACCGTCGGCCGGGAAGACGTCTCTTCGTCGGCGGCAGCTTTTTCTTATTCTTCGAGCACGGTCACCGGTCCCTCCTTCAAATAACGAGATGTGGAGGTTGTCAAGGGGCATTCCCTCCCGCGCTCGCGGCGTGAAAGGGGGCCGGGAGGTCGGGATGACTCGTTCTCCCGCGGGACCCCCCCCCCCGCCCTCTCTTCGCTCTCCTTCTTGAGAGAGCGGCGGCGGCCACACTGCCGCCTGCCAAGAAGCGCCCTCCCCCTCGCTCTTTCATCTTCCCGGCAAAGGTCCCAGGATATTTTAAAGGCCGCCCATCTTTAATGGTTGTTTCTACCTTCATTTCTCTACCGATACCAAGAATTTCCCTCAACGTTTTTATTCGGGCCATTAAAAAGGGCAAAGTTTTGACATCAGCGCAGGAAAGGGAAACAAGAGTCGATAAAAGTTTCCTTATTCGGATGCTGTTTTCTCTTTAGTGGATAGGGAAGAGGCAGTAAAGATTTTTGAAAATATTGCTTCATTATTATAAACCGTTACGAGAGGAATGAAATTAATAACTACCGATGGTCGTAGGTAATTTAATTAAGGATAACGAAAACGCTATAGAACGTATCGCCAAGGTGCTTGTCGTAATCCAATTCGGGAGGACACTGAGAATCATGAGAAAAGCGGCAAGCAATTAACAGTTTGTTATTTTTGAATGAGTTGATTAAAAATAGACACAGGATAATCACACGAGTGATATAGGAATATTGCAGTTGGATATTTATAGTTCGAAATTAGTCGAAATTAGCGACCGCAATATAAACGCGCAAAGTATGAAGGAAAAACGCCGTTGTGACAATTTTTAAAGTATCCACTTATATGATTCCGATGATATTTTCCAAACTTCGGCTGCATGGAGAAAAATGATGCCCCAAAATTCATATTCTGCCGTCAAATTTAATGTTGGAAGCTTGAAAAATGAATACGAGCCTTTCTCATACAGAGTAACATTTCTCATTGTAAAAATGAGCGATAAAATGAGTTATTATCCTGAAAATTGGTTGGCTAGTAACCAGATAATCGTTAATATTCGTCACTTATAATATTGGCTAAAATTAAACGACTCGTATATTTTCTGTGATTACGTGAAACATCTAAATCCTATTTCTCAATCACTACAGGGAGTTTAAATGCCATATTTGACGAAGACGTCCAATTCACCTTGGCATCCATATTGAAGTCAGTTCAAGTTTTACCAAATGGAATATTTATAGTTTTAATAGAGCTGTGGGCTTATTCCAATTCCTGCGAGAAATAAATCACACCTAACTACGCCTGAGGTAGTATTTATTGCGTATCCACGTCACATACTAGCCGTAGGATGCATCTGTTAAATGATTGTTTAGCTAGGAAGGTTATTTAGGAACATAGGTCGTACGAGAATGATATAATTGTAATTGTGGATTTGAAGGGATTATTTCGATGCATATAATTAAACTGACATCAGTTTAAATGACCGTATTCTCATGTTATCAATTTTTCTGATAGGCGGCAATGGTCATCTTCCATATTGCCGCCTCTCCCTGAAGTGCTGGATCATGTGCTTATTTTGCTTTTCAGGTTACAGTATTATTCATCTGACATCTATTGTAACTGTTTGGTAATTTGCATTACCAAACCGTTTTGAAAATCGTAGTATGAATCCCAGACTGAATTTCATTTTCAATCTATCATTTTGCAATTAGAATTTAAAGTTGTGAAGCTTTTCTTGCGCTGAATAAATCAATGAATTCTCATGTAAAATCAAATTATAAAATTGCTTCTATAATCATTAGTATTCTTGATCTTTTTCTGTGTTGTGAACAATATTATTTCCGCATTACTATTCACCCTTCAGTTTTCTAGGCTCTTAATTGATTCAATGCAATTAATGATCATATTAATAGGCATGTGACCCCTAAGACGAATTTCACGTTGAATTTTCCTCATCCTCCGCCCGTTCTTCACTATTTAGCTTGTTTCTACGTCATCGAAAAGGCACAAAAAAGATTCCTATTGATGCTCTCATGCTTGAATGCGAGGTCGGGTCTCCCGCACAACCGTTATAAAGTGTTTGCATTGCAGCTAACATGTGTTGCATGTTCTGACCGCAGTGGCTCCATCTCTTGTTAGGAGGCGTAAACCACTGCGAGATCTCGTATACGGCTCGAGGGAAGCAATCTCGTTAGCGCTCTCCGTTCCGCTGTTTCTACCCTCTGCCTCCCCACCGCACCTCCTTATCTCTTACGTGTCCCAGGTAATTGTTGTGGTTGCCTAGGTTATATGCACTATAAATCACGTACATAACTACCAGCCTAATACCAATTTCTCCCGCTGGGATTGCTTACGAGCCATGGCAATTTGGTGTATTTTACTGCAACGCATATAACCAGAGATGCATTAATCTTTGACAAACCTAGCATCATTCCTTTTTTCCGAGTTTGATCTTACTGCATTTTCGTTCCTTATTTTATTGACTTGAGATTTTTCTTGTATGTGTATAGTTTGTTATAGATATTTATAATTGATTTCACTTCGCTTGAAACATTTGAAAGAACACAGCCTGAGTATAAAATAAATACTTGAAGAAATAAATTAATGCGAAGGTATTCCTGAGAATAAAGATCTGGTAAAATAATGAATTATATAGATTAATAGGTTTGCAACGCGTTGACATCATGTTGACGATGACATTTATTGTTAAAAGGACTGAATTTCAAGTGATTAAATTCATCTTCTTATTGATTAGAACAACTATGATCGGATTGAGGTAACCATGAGTCGATTATTTTTGTGTGTTTCCTTAATGCTAGCAGGAAAAGAGCGTAAATATGCACTTTCCTTTGTCATATGATGCGGTAAAAAGTCTGAAAATTTTGAATCAAAGATGTTATTATTCATGATATTTCGTGCAGATTATCCAAAAAAAATGGCCGCATTTATTTGACATAATTTTAAAATTTGGAAAAGTTATGAAAAAACATGGCCATTTCCATACTTCCAATGGTTATCAATCGATATAAACCTTAAAACTCTACGATTCAAATTAGTTGAAATCTTCATTTCTTCAAATGTACCTCTTTTGCACTTATCCAGGAATTCTATAACATCCAACCTGAAACCATGGGGTTCTTTTCAAGAATTTCTGAGTCGATAGGAGCAGCGCACTTTGTGAATCTCATTCCGGATACTTATAAGAGATATATATATATATATATATGCGACAAGTTAAATTACGTATTATTCTAATTTCTGGCCAATCCCCGATCAAGTATTAGTGAGAATTATCAGATTTTAAAACTACGGGAGACTTAAAGTTTTCCGATTCTCCGGAGCTCCCCTATTCTTTTATATAGACGTAAAGTTTCGGCAATCCACCGAAGACGAGTGTTCAATGACCGTATCGACCAAGCAATGAGCGAAATACGGTCCCATCGTCGTGGCCCGGGGTGTTGGGAAATGGGTCAGCAATCCCGGAGAGCCTACTTACTCAGCTCTAGCATCTCCGTCTGTCATCATGTGAGATATAGCCGTGCCAAAAAGAATTTTGACGCCGGGATTGCTGTTTCGGGGCCATACAATTTCGTGAGCCCTCTCATACCTTCAACCCCTTTTGCTTGGCTGAACACATCGCAGCCAATCAATTTCCATTCAGTTTGCCTTTTTCCCCGTATCCGTGACCATTGATGGTAATCGGCAAATCATGAAAACGCTGTTGAAAAAACGGTACTGCAACTAAGTATTCATTTCGCACCTTATCACCAGCGGGAGTAGGGAATGAGGATTTTTGTCGTAAATGACCTTTATCGCAATTCTCCAATTACATTTCAAAAGCAATTCTTTAACCGTTAATAAATTTCATTCACCTATTGGCGAAAGGATTCAACTTTATATCAAACCAATCTCTTTATTAGCTTAATGGGGCAAAGCGGGTCATTTACATGGAACATGTATTTTACACATCATCACTTTCCTCTTGGCTTCTTGCGTCCGTTGAATGGTAACTAGTGCCAATTTGAATTACAAAATACATACACAATATGTACAGATGACAGCCTTCTACTCTTCGAATTATTTTTGCCAAAACCCATACGTGCATCTTAATCTTGTCACTCTTCAACTCATTTTGTGAATAAACAGAAATGATAGTACGCATTGGCCATTACGAGAGTTGATATTCATATTTTTAGCCTAATAACGAAAAGACAATGATTTATTGTTGAAAAAGGCTTTATTTTTTGGAAGTATTCTTCATGATAATCAATACGCTTTGGCATACGCTCGAACTAATTTTCGTAACACTTTTTCCAATCATATTGCGGTACCTGCAAAACATGGTTTTTGAATGCAGCAACAGCTTCTTCAGGCGCCGAAAAAAGTTGACGACGAAATTTTTCCTTTATAAACGGGAATATAAAGAAGTCATTTGGTGCTACATCAGGGCTGTACGGAGAATGATCCATCAATTCGACGTTTTGGTCAGTCATGTAAGTAGTTGTTTCAGCCGATCTGTGAGAGCTTGCATTGTCATGATGAAGAATGATCCTTCGTTGCCGCTTATTTTACCGTATTTCACCAGCACTTTTGGGAAAAAAATGCTCGTGTACCATTCAGAATGCACGGTTCTACGTTGCTTTAACGGTACGGTTGTCACATGTCCAGTTTTTCCGAAGAAACAGGCGATCATTTTCTTCGATGTCCTTCTTGCATGATTCCTTTTAGCTCGTCTTGGAAGACCCATACAGTTGTACGCTGTTTTGTTTCGGGCTCATACGCATCGATCCAAGATTCTTAATCTATGTATCTGTTGTGCACAGCTTTTGTTGCATCGCGATTGTATTTCTTGAGCAGTTCTTTGTACTAATTGACACGAACATCTGTTTGAACTTTTGTCAAATTATGCGAGATCTAACAGGAACAAATTTTTTTCACAGCCTAACGTTCATGCAATATCTTATTGGTGTTCGCTGTACTAATCCCCAAGGATGCCTCAATCTTACGATAGGTCACATTATGATCTTCCTTTACTAGTTCTTGCACAGCATCGATGTTTTCTGTCAAAACAACTGATTTTAGACGACATTCACGACTTTCGTCGCTGAGCGAACGGCGGCCATGATAGAATTCGTTATACCAGCGTTTCGCAGTGACAAAGAATGTGGCTTCACGCCAAAAGTGGAAGTAAGTTGATTGACGCACTCCTGTCTTGATAATCCACGTCGAAAGTCGTAAAAATCATCGCTTGAAAGTGTTCACGTGTTACGTAACTCCATTTTTTCGCTGAGACAAAATTTTCGAGTCACTGTAAATAACACAGGTTATGATCAAACGACAAAATGTTCAGAAGAAAGTTAGCGTTAAAAGGGTCAAAATTCCAGATGGCAATGTCAGATGGCGCCTAAAGAACTTAGTGTTGTCAAGGCCCAAAATATAAATAGAAACCCTCGTAAAATATAATATAACAAAAATATCGCACCAAAAGCCCGAATTTGTCGCCAATGCTTAGTTTCATTTTCGATAAATATTCCGAATATTTAATTTGTTGAATGAAACAACATTATTAAAATATGTAGTTCTGAACTTGAAGAATGAAGGAAGCTTTTTTTATATTATGTTTTTCTCGTTGGTTCTTAGAAATGTATGAGCGTAATTCCTGAATCCATTAAAAACCTACTCTTGACTAGTAAACCAATCTTAATTACAGTTATGGGTGAACGAATGTAGCGTTAGCGCTGAGAAAATCCAAGTTAAGCTCCATTCAATAATGTTTATTATTAATATATATTTGTGGATCCAGCTTATAAAATTCATCTGTTCTCCTAGTTTTGCATCTTACGCATTAGCTTAAAACTGTGCTGTGTGTGTGTTTTACTATGAAGTGTACTTAACTATTAGCTGGTACCTTTCCTTTGTTTCCTTTTCTTATGGGACATTTAGGTTCGGTCGGAAGCTATCGTGTGTGAGTGGTATATTTTACAGATGAAATATATGAATTTTTACTTTTTAAAATACAATCCAAATGAATAAAAAGCATAAGAGAATATTTAAATAACCGATCTATTATTTGGTTAGTGCATAATGAAATCAAAATTATTAATAAAACCCAGGTAATTAGGGATCGCTTTATATACCTCCAATGATTAGACAATTCTTGCCAGCCTATTACTCGAATTAATGCATAAGGAATAGTAAAGCGTGTGTAATAAAACCCAGGTAATTAGGGATCGCTTTATATACCTCCAATGATAATACGATTCTTGCCAGCCTGTTACTCGAATTAATGCATAAGGAATAGTAAATCGAGTGTAAATATTTAATGAGGATTGGTTTATAGTATTGAAAATAAAATATTTGCAGTGATTTTGATAAGAAGAATTAATGCAGAGAAAAACGGAATATAAGTAATAAAAAAATCAATTACCACAGTAATACATTTAGTTAATTTTTGGTATCAAGGAGTAGAAATGTAATCTCTTTGTTAAGTACAGTACTTGTCTTCCTTAAAACGCCGAGAAATAGCTATGAAATTTGGATATTTTTTACCATCACCGAATTTTGTGGCTTCTATAGTGATGCTAATATATTGTTTTGAAAGCATCGGTCAACCTTTTTCTTTCCGTTACATGAGTATTACCGTGTTCCTGACCATGAATTTTCTACGTTGCAAATTTTAAGTATTAACGAAGTATTCTTAAGGACCCGTCGTTAAGAAAATGGAATCCACGTGTAACATATTTTAAGAGTTAGCAAACAAGTATTTTTCCCTTTGGTAGCAAAAATTACTAATGTTTAGATTGCAATGTATCCTTAATGTTTCACTGACTTGAATTCATTTTTGGAACGTGTGGTTTATCTAGACATCTAACTCATTCTTCCTTCTGATGACTTTCTTGCTGATTGTAATATGATGCATTCAAGATGTGTTCAAGGGTAACGGCGATTTTGTAATTTCGCATAGTACGAAGTGAACCGTGAGTTCTTGCCGCATTGTCAAACGATCAATAAAGATAACTACTTACAAGTTCAACGCCGTTTGTGTAGAACAATGCGAAGAAAAACGCCCGTTTTTGTCTCAAAACAAGTCGTGAGTTTTGCACTACCACTATAATCCATTTTCTCAAATTAAATTTTCGTGAATATTTGGCCCAAAACAGCACCATAATGATATTCCAGGCTCCATATTTGCAATAAATGACCCCATGTGACTCTTTTTAATAACGAGAAACTTAAATGGCCTCCGATTTACAAGCATAGATGAGTTTAAAAACTCATGATAAAATCTATACCAAAGATTGAGTTGCAGAAATGTTTCGAGAATTGATAAAATTGCTGCCATTGCGTACAAGTGTATAATATTATATATAATGGGGACTACTTGGAACGTGCTAAAATTGATGTATACGAATAAATAAAATTTTTTCCAAATAATTACATTCTCGTTATTTATAGAACACACCTTGTGTAGAATGATTTGAACAGTGTGTTATCCAGTTTTTAAGGGTTGTTATTTTCAGTACAATTTTTACGTGTTTCGGTAGTCCTCCAATCACTGTACAGACCGCCTGCAGTGAACAAAATATTGCAAAATCTTATGTTTTCTCAACAATTGACCGGAGGAGAAAGATAACTCATTCATCATTGAATTGCAAGTGGAGGAGGTGGGAAACTCCTGATTTCCCCTTCTATGCATAAAAGTTCAAGCCAGCCTGTTTGTTTGTGAACGGAGAAAGGTAAACTCCACGCAGTGCAGTAGTTGCTTCGAGAAAATCAGGATGAAAAAACTGTCTCACTCTGTTTCACGGCGAAATTGCCCGGAAAAGATTGATCACCAATTTTGCCGATGTTGAAATCATTAGTCTATTTTGTGATGGTATGTATTATCAGAAGGCACGTCTGAAAGATGGGAAGTTGCGGACGGCGAACCACGCGTCCATTAAATCGGCATGTTCGAAACAAAACTGCAGTTCCTATGTCTTCTTGAAAACTATCTTACCACCAAATGCTTAAAAATATAAAAAGCCGATCTCTCATTATTTGGGAATATGTGGCGTTGAGTTGAGTCTGCGCGAGTGTTATTGATCAACACTAGGATGAATCTAGGGCATATAATCGAAAGTAGCTACAGTTAGGGTGTGAAATCGCAAAATTATTCTTTTCATTATCATTTAATACTAAGAGACAATCATTACTGCTTTATCAGAGATTGTTTATTCATAGGCCCTCCGCAACCCTATAATTAGAAGCGGAGGTGCGCTGTCTACGGTTTAAACAAACCATTGTATCATTCTCCCGTAACTAACATGTGAACACTAATACATCTTGCTGTGGTGCTTTATTTTATTATTTGATTCCACCCTCACTCTACTACCTAACTCAATCGTCTCTATTCGATATTTAAGGTAACTAATCATGAAGTCCTTATTTTCCAAAATATTAATTTATAAAGGAACAGTTTCCGTGTCTTACAAATTTCATCTATTTAGAGCTTGCATCTTTTCAAAATTGCTAAATTGAGATTTGGTGAAAATATCATGGAAGCGGTTGTATCGTCTCTCTAGTGACACAGAGATGGAATTTCCAGAGGGATTATCGATTCCTGTGAAGTGTTTGATTGCTTCGGAGGCCATTCGTACTCCAGAATAACATCCACTTACAGCGAGGAGCCGTTATGAAAGTCAAGCAGTTACAGCTATTCAGATATATTTTTTGCAACAAAATCATGTGAGTGGGCGAGGATGAGAATATACCTATCGTTAAATCTCCTTTTACTCCTAAAACCTGTAACTATTTATTCATCCTTTTCCCTTGGTTCATTTCCATTTCATTGGCATACTCAAATACGGCCCACGCACCAGGGGGTTCAGAGCTATGGGAATTGCTTTGGGTATGGGTCCCTTAGGACCCGAAATTCTATTATTGGCTTCCGATGGAGAGATATGCTTTCAAGAGTTTGGAATGTTTGCATGGATGGCGTGTTTACTAACGGCAGGGGCCCACTCTTATGCTTCTGAAAATCGACTTCGAATCGATCGTCTCGAAAATAATTCCTATTTACTGGTGTGATAGTATGTTTCTTGCCACAACAATTTCTATTCCAAAAATTGTAGATTTCCTAAAGAAGTCCAACGTTATTTATGTCCTCATATTGTATGCATGCTGTTCTTTTATTTACGTAATACAAGGAAAATTGGACAGGTATGGTAAATTAAGGAAAATAATATTCAACCCAAATCTCCATTTAGTTATTTCGGGTTAATACATAAATTCACTAATTGTTTTACAAATTCACATGTTTTTATTCTTAATAATTGTGTTGAATTATCGTTCTGCCTAATTTTCTACTACTAAGTATACACCAAAATATATATGTTAAATATTTTCGATAATTTTCCACCGCAATTTAAAAAATATCCCTGTGGGCTTTGATATTTCTGTCCCATAGCCACTTTTTAAGGACTCATTTTTTACCAATCCTTGCTGAATCTATGTGAATGTAAAAGGGAGTGGTGTTCCAATAACCAATTGCTGAACTGCCGGACATCCACACTACCATAAGCACGGTTAAAAACTTATTCCATGTCAACTCTAGGAAACTGAATTCTGTAGAAGCACAACGGTGGTTGAAGGATTTTTGGATGAAATATGTGTCCTCGTATTTAATTTTATTCTTCTATAATTTTATATCTTCTCGGTACGCAATGGTGCAGCCCTCCTCAAATTTCCCCTTCTGCCATGAAATAGAAGAAAACCACTCAGCATTCCAGTTGTTGGCTTCATCGCTGTTGGCTCATTTGCATAAGCACACAATGCTTCCGTCTGCCCTTGTGCCGGAATGCTCTTTCTTACGTGGGCTAATAGACTTCCGCTCTCACTCACTGTTCCAAGATTTATACCAATCCTTTTCTGTTAGCTTTCATTCGAATGAAATGTCCCGCAAATAATTCAGTTTGTCCTAAACTGGATTGAATGTCTTCATTTACGGTCATGCCCCCAGTGGAGAGAAACATGAGAATAAAAGTTTTATACGGTCCTTAGCCCCTTATAATAACCACCTCTTTTCTTTATATTATATTTAAATGTATAATGAATACATTCTATATTTCTTTTTGACCCTTGTTTATTGAAGGCAGTAATTTTTAATGTAAATTTTTTTTTATTCAAAAATATCTGCGAATACTTACTGGTTGTACTACTTATGTGGTACCTATTTCATGATAAATCATAAAATTTTATCTCTGGGAATTTTTAAAATTGTAATTTCATTAATTAAATTAATTAAAGTTATTTCTTTCCCTGTGTTATAAAATATTGGTCCGCTGGTGAAGAGGGATGAATGAATCTAGTAATAAAAATGAAATCATTGATTTCTAAGGTTAAATTTTCTAGCTGATATCATTTTGGGAATTTGAATGAACCTGAGAGAAGATTTGTGATAAATTTAGCCCATATTGTAAATATTTTTCATTGAGTAAAAGTGATGTAAATGTATTTGTTTTAAAATATTGATTTTCAATTCATTGAGATGTGTTATGCATGTCAGGGGTATCTTGCACAGAATAAAAAATACTTGAAATTTCCGTAATTTTTGGAAGTCGTCAGTCCAGGGGCAATTCCTCAAAAAGTTATTCTCCTCGATCTCTCGAAGACTTGGGCCGAATGTTCTCGCAAATTCCAAAAACCTTCCTCACGTGGCAAGACTCGCTTCGAGTATTTCTCTTCCCCCTCGGGGCGCCAAATATCAAGCTGAATGTCAATAGAAGGGATATATCCTTTCCGCTTAGTTGCAGTATGTTTTCTACTAGACCCTTAAAGGAGTCTCTCCCTTTTGACATCTCTTCCGACGTCCCTTTGCCCCGATGTCTCGGAAGGGGGAGACTTTTGCAAGGGAGATGTTTTCGTCTCACCAGTGGAAAATAACTCCCCTCGACTACGAAAAAGTTCCGAGCGAAGGAGGAAACGGAGGAGGGGTGGCAGGAATACTCCGCGTGTTATATTGTGGACATTATCCGCATAACGTATCTCTTGGCATCTGCATGCTATAGGAAGGTGAAGTATTAAATCATTTTACCAGCCATTACCTATGAAACAAACCTTATTTCAATCTATTTTGCTATGCCCTTTTTTGCATTTAGTCCTGTGATCTACCCTGAAAATTGTCCCATTATGCTGGTAATTCCGCGTTGGTTTTAGGGGTCAACGAAAAGGGATTCATCGGACGCATGAACTTTTTTATATTGAGAAGTATATTTTTTCCATAAACCTATATTTTATGATGTCAAGGTTAATCATGGAACTGATAACGATAGAGACCATCTTTTTTCTCGTGGATTCTGTTAGTAGACCATGACTTTATTTGTCATTGTGAAGGAAATTAAGGAAAGAATGGGTTTCACTGCCTATGATTAAAATAAATATACCTCCGTGTTTATTTGTGAAAAAATGTAATTGGATAAGTATTAGATAGAGTGTTCTTGAAATGGGAGCCCTATTTGGGGTCATTATTATTTGAGTTATTATAAGGACCAGAATGAAACTTATAAAGTGGGGGTAATTTTACAAATTTGTCGTTTCATCACATCGATATTTTTATATGTCTGTGCAAAGAGGCAGTTCAGCACGACCTAACTTTGGCATTAGTCTAAAAAGAAAGCTTATCATCTTGGAAGCAAAAGCTTGGTTATAAATGAAACATTGTCGCATTGTATTTCTGTATAGCGTTCTCGTGGTTGGTCATTAATTCAATTAGGAAATTACATTTCTGTGTTCATTTCCGTGCAAAGTTCCCTAAATTTTGAAGAAACGACCGAATGAATCCACGTTTCCTGAAGTCATGACGATGTGAAACACCTGCTTTTAAGCAATTAAAATATTACAATAAACGAGTGCTCTGCCATCTCTCAAATAAAATTCTCGTACTTTACCATCTGCGATTATCATCTACGAAAAATTGTTTGAGGGAGTTCAGAGAATTCTTATTAGACACACACACACACACAAATATATGTATGTATGTAGATATATATGTGTGTGTGTATATATGTATGTATAAAAACATTTATATATATTTATATGTGGACGGTATGTGTTACATTCCACGGCGAGTAAATAAAGTTAAATTTATTCGAGTCTCAACACATTTGCGTGAGCCTCGATCGATTCCAAACTTCTGGATTATTTGATTCCATTCGCTCACTTTCACTTTCACCACATTTATCTAGGCTTCCCGATTTATATGTTTATTTTAAATGTATGGGTTGAGAGCTTTTCTGCCGAGAGTAGAAGTTTCTGGGGGGTGGTCCAGCAGGTTCAAACTCAATGCGGTTCTCTTTTTGCTTAGATATTAGGAAGGAATATATTATGCACACGCATTCAGTTCAATAAAGGGCGATAATCGTCTTGTCTTTAGATAATATTGAGAGAAAATTTGGCCGCAAGTATTGGGAAAGTTTCATCAAGAGCGCAAACTTATTATTTCCAGAGAGAGGATAATTAAAGTAATTAACAGGAGGTTTAAGTTAACTTTTTTCATTCATTATTTGGAAGTGGATTTTCCTTAAATATAATATACTGATTTCAGGTCAGAATTGATTATCTGTGAGTTTCAGATATGACCTCTGTTACTTAAACGTTTTATAAAGTAATCATTGAGTTAAGAAACGGAAATTAAACTCTCGGGTCTCGGTTAACGAACAAATAGCAGCACCTATGTCTAATTAATAACTCTGCCAACGGGTTTACGGAGAATACCTAAAGACAAACGTTGATTATATGCAATAGATGGTGATTCAGTTGAATGGAAGTTTATCGAAACTTATAAAAATTTGAAAGAATCGAAAGTTTTAATTTCCAGACTTGCCAACATTGGACGGGGATAACAAAATTGACCCTGAGGATTGAGGCTATGACAAAGCAAAATTATCAGGAGCAATGAAAGAGAAGTATCATATGCGGAACAGCTCATGCAATTTTTATGCACAGTAAATTAAGAAAATTAATATTGTGAATTAAACCTTTGATACGCAGGATAAGAACAGTTGCGCTTGGAGAGATTCTGTCGCTAATGGCGGTTTTCTATTATTTTTTAGACGAAATCTATGAAAATCTCAGTAATAAAAAATGCTTAAAAATGTTTTTAATTGGTATGTTTGTTTAATTTTCCACTGAAGAGGATTAAATGATGGAATTATCAAATTAGAGAATCAAAAAAAATTAAAATATGCGATCTTCGTGTACAAAATGCTAATGTGATGCGGCGGTAAAAATGACCGAGAAGCAATATCCTGAGAGGAAAATGGACTATAGAATTTCCAGATATCATCCTCGTTTTTATGACGACTGATGACATAAATACTTACATGCTATGCATATGAACTTCTGATTGTAATACGTGGTCGCTCGTAGGATCGCCATCTCTAAAAACAACACAAGCATGAAGCACTTTATGTATAATATGTTTTCTATTGGAATAGATTTTTATTATCCGTGTAAAGAAAGGAATACTAGTACAACACTCAATGTTTTTACTGATCATTTGCAGGACTAAACACATTTTATTCGGTAAAAGCAATTTCCTTTAATGGTATCCGCATACATTTGTATGCAAATGAGGTACACACTAATAATGAGTTGGTGCCTACTTGAACTGGGAGGGCCAGTGTCAGTGTCGCTAATCGTTGCTGAATCGTTTTTTTGAATAAAATTCTTAGATGGGCGGGTCACGTTTTTGTCAATTAACATGCTCAAAAATTTTTTTTAAACAATCTTGAATTTTTTTCCCGTCATTTGCTTTTTTAATTTAGTCGAGCCAGCATAGGGTTTTATTATTACCATCAGAGCTATACTAAATTTAATGCTGATTTCTTGGAATGTTTGTCAGTTTTTTGATAGTTTGAGGAATAAACTCTTCAAGAATAGGAATTGACCCCATATAGTAACTTATAGTAATATATATTCATTCTTTAATTTAGGAGAAAAATACTTAAATCCCCCTTACTTCCTGCATAATATATCATTTTTCGTCAGTGCGCAAACTGTATGTCTTTATTACTAAATGAAGAAATATGATATTTTTAAGAATTAGTTTTCAATATTTGGGTCATTTAATTTAATTGGATAGAAAGTCCTTAATTTTGCGTATTCATTCATAAAAAATGAATAAAACAATAAATCATAATCCGAAATTATAAGCATAATTAATTAATATGGTTCACTTTATTCAGTGCTAACATTTACGTGATATTTTGCAGGTTAGTACTAAAGGGTTAACAAGATTTATCTCTTATCAGTTGCATTTATTTCAACAACATTTCAAATATTTTTCGTATTACTTTTTATTGAAAGATTGGCCGTTAGTGGAACTGGCAATTATTCTCCTCACATAGAGGAGTACGATTATTTAAATGGAGAGCTGGTGGAAGAGGGCACACAAGGCGTGAAAACGATGCGGTATGTTGATTGAATGGATCGTTATTTCTATGGAGTTCAATCATACCTTCCTAACGGAAGTGGCACGGCTATTGTCCGATCACACCATTAATTAGAACATCACAAAAGCTCCTCAGTTAGGCAAGAGCTTGGAGTGAAAAGCTCTGTGTCCAACGCAGACGTTAAGGCCACCAGGAAAAATTGACGCAGTGCCGTTACAGCTCATGAATAATGCTCTGTTCGCTCTTTCTTTTACCTTCCTTGAGTGATTGAGAGGGTTTCAGAAGTGCAGTCAAAGACAATGAAAATTGCATGAGAACGTATTCGCCGTACCCTTTACGTCATTATCCTCATCACAGACCAATGTGCTGGGACGCAAGAGGGGCTTATTTCTTCTATGTGCGGTTTTAAATCTCCCTCAAACCGAATCGCTCATCTTTGATCGAGTGGAGCAAAAGATACTAGGTTATAGGGAGTTGTTAAAGCTAAATAAAATTGATTTCTTAATTTATCAACAGCATGTTCGCGCAAAATATAAGACGAATGTTATGCTGAATGAAATTTCTGTGCCATGAAATAGAAATATCAAATATAGAATAGAAATAGTATATAATTCGAAAAGAAAGCACAGACGACATGGAAAATGTGGCGAGAATAACTGCACCATGAAGAAATAAACCTATCGAGCACGTTGCCTTTTCCCTAGATGAAGAATAAACTCACTATCCTTGGAATGTATTCTAAAAAATGCTATCGCTGAAGAAGACGATGCAATATTAATGAACAATGGAGATAGTGAAGACCGTCAACTGAAGAGGAAATGAAGAAGTTTGCGCGAACGGCAATTAACCCTTTTAAAGCATAGTTATCATCATTAATAAGTGTCACTATTTCCTTAGAGACTTTTAGGACTCTGTTATACTTATAAATAATCGCATAAAGGGTTTTTACGTAATAGGATGTGAAATACTCATAGCTGGAAAAACATTATAAATGCGCACGTTAGTGTTTTCAAATACCAATTTTCTTTCCCTACAAGGTTCTGCAATTTATTATATCATTATTTTACGAAGGAATAAAATATAATGTATCAAATGACTAGTTTAAAATTCTGCTAATATCTTTGGGCATAAGTTATGCTGCGTCTACTTATGAAACCAATAGATATTTCGTAGTATTTCTTCACCAAATGATTAAATATTCGTAAACCAGTCCTAAAAATAGATGACTTAGCTGACTCAGGCGAAAGCAAATCAACGTTAATAGGCTTGCGAATGATTTACGAATAGATGATGCTTATATTACTCCTGCGTCGTCGTCGCAACTCTGCGTCTCATATCTCAAGTCTGAATACAGAGAGCCCTCTTGATGGACGTAACATCAGCAACTAAATCCACGAGAGGACAAAAAGAAAGAAAAGATAAATAAAAACAGAAAACGCAGTAATTGAGTTCACATTTGTTGTTCTAGCAACCTTTGCCAATTTCAATTATGGTGATGGTAAAAAAGAACTCGGAGCATCTAAGTGTACATTCTATGTGTCTTAATGTTAAATTTTATTCAATGGCCATTATAACGATTGAATGTAATTATTGTCACCGAGTTTGACAGTTACCATAAACTCACAGCGACGCAGGTTGTAATCACAAAGAAAGCGATCAGTCTCCAAGAACGAACCAGAGTAGGAGACGGTCGACAAAGACTTTAATATATTGGAACACGAGTCAAACATAACTTCAAATATTGTAACCAAAATACCTCAAGAGAGTCCACAGAATCACTGACTATGGTAGTTTGGATTCGTTTTAATTTTTACTGGTGCCTTGCCTTAAGTCGTTTTCTCGACGTGTCTGTTTTTATTTTGTGCTCTGGTTTTGTATTGGTTATTATTGTTCCCTTTGACTTTGTTTCATATAATTTCCATTTTGATGTGTCTCCTCAGTGTGGTATGTCCATTTCTCTTAGAGACGATGGAATATCCCAACTGCTGAAATGCTCGAATCCAAACAGCTGTCTCTCGGCCCAGCACTCGCTAGTGAAAGTTGGATTTAAAGGCCAAATTCCCCGCCGGTCCTGTTTTATGGAAAATTTTGACATTTTAATGGATTTGAGAGAGAACGACTGGTGAATTTATTTCAAGACTCTTTTGAACTTTGAAGGATTAATTAGTTTGAAAAATTGTTCTCCAAACGAGTCCCAGGATGATTTTTCAGTGATTACATATTTTTGAAAATTAATCAAATAGCGGAACGCTTTTAGCTAAATTAATCCAGAAAAATAATAAGAGCAAGTAGAACTAGCCATCTCCAGTCTGGCAATATCGACTCAGAATCGACTCCGTCCACATTTATTGAAGAAACCGTATATTCGTCCCAGAGAGCAAACGCTGCGTCACAGAAGACGTCAGTCATATGCTCTTCTTTAAAATCGATAAAATCTTTGTTATTGATCTAATTCATCGCACAATCCACACCAATTTTAATGGACAGGAAGGGAGAAGAGTCAAGAAAGTTTCTTTGGTCCACCTCTTAAGTATAACCTTACCCACGTACCCGCCACAAAAGAAAATCCCACAGATAAGACGGAAAACTTTGGGATTACCCTGGACGACTTATGCCCTGGACCGTCGGAGGTCTGAAAGGATACGGAAGCGGACATTGAGGGTGGCGAAGGATTAAAGAGAGGAAGAGTAAGAAATGGCTGAGCGGAAGATTTGCGGACAAGAGGCAGGAATTTAAGAAACTTCAAAATGAACCAAGCGTTCGGGAAAATATGAGTCAAAGGAAAGGAAAGGGATGATATCAGGATCCCTGGGATTTTAGGCACTATAGTAAAACTTGGTAAGTAATGTGTTCTTGCTTTGTATGTCGGTCAAACTTTCTCTCTTAATCTGCCTAAAATTCTCTTCATACTTTTCACCCTTTTTCATCAGGCCTGCAGTGTCGCGTTCGAAATTCAGTGCTATTAATTGGTAATTAATGTGTCCAATCAAGCTACCGCGTTAGTTATCAGTAATCAAATGGGTACTGATAATTATCTTGGTGGTTTTAAACACGCACACATAGAGAATAGAAACGCAACATGCTTTCTAATCTACCAAAGAATTATGTTTACCATTGGTTTCAGTTGTCTATTTTTACGAAAAAGTTAAGATAAAAATACGAATCCTTGCGAAGAAAAATATTGGTTTGACAATAATAGATCATTTTTTACATGCATTAATTTAATTTTGGGAAATGCCTCGATTAGATCAACCATGATTGCAAACACCTGAACCGACTATGTATTATCTTCAGTGTTGGGCTGCGTGACACTTAGATATGTCGAGTAGTTTTCGTTATTTACTTTTATGTCGACCTATTGACACTGACTTAAGTTGTTGTTAGCATATCGTGGACGCTCTTAATGTCGAGGTAGATATTGATCTCAACGTCGATATTAGTTTCGAGGACGATATTGTTTGGCCATCGGCGTGAACAAAGGCAGATCTTCCGTTTTGAAACATTTGGTGAAAGTGAGAAAGAAACAAATGGCTCTATGTATTTTTGAGGTAGACGACAAATTATCTTCATATTTATACCATACGCCCGAAGATCAAGGATTTCAACGTTCGTCAGTAATGTCTCCTAATATCTTCCAAACATATTAAAGGCAATCTTATAAAATTATGACATATGATTGATTTAAAAGAGTACTTCTCCCCGTCCGATCTCTCCCTGTGCACATTTATTCGGATTGAGTTCTGACGCGCACACTAATCGAAATTAAATTTTTCTGCGTTGGGTCCAACAGGTCGATTTAAGAGACGAGAGGAGAGGAAAGACAGATTTCTCAGAGGCCACACTGAATGTCGACATCGACGTTGTACACATTTAGAGCACTGATATCGACGCGATTTCTGGCATCGTCGGAATCGAAATATCGAGCAGAGAGGTCTACGAGTACGTATGTTGTACCGATACCGTGTCGCGATATCAAAAAGCAGACGTCGTCGAGGTCTACTTGATATGGATGAGGTTAAACAAGTGTTGAAATATTCAGTAATAATTAATACCACACTTAATCAGATTTCCTGTTTTCTTTGAAAACTCAACTCTCCAAATGCTTCTTGAATTTACCCTTTTTTCGGTTTTTACGCGTATCAAGTCCCCTATATTCACCTTTATTCACAGCTCTCTGGTGAGTGCCACCTATCTAATCCTAATTCAGAATATCCTAATTGATATTCTGCATTGCTTAATTTAACCCCATCGACGCACTCCTTTTGTTGGTGTTTCCGTTCTAATAAGTCCCTTCCGAACCCTCTCCTTCGCATTCTCTTACGAATGCAGACAGACTCAAATATCCAATTAACCGACCGGCTCTCATTTGCACACATATCGCGTCAAGAGAGTAGAAAGTTCAACCTCTGCCTTATAATTTTCTTCCTCTTCTTTAGCATTCAAATTGCAAATTGATTGTATTGTGGTTATTGGGCATGATTCAGCTGTAATTGCTTTGAAATGACTAATGTTTATGATTTTCATTTATGTTTTACCTTACCTATTGATATTAACCTATTTTATCTGTCCATATAAGTTTAAGAGCTCTCTAATATAAGAAAACGATCAAAAAATTGAAAAAATTGGGGAGCGTTATTAAACATAATGTGCAGTATATTAGGTTGCTGGAAAATGGATACCCTTTCACTACACAGTCGTGTTGGAAATATGGAACAAAACTGAAATAGATGAAATGATTATAGTTATTAAGAGATTTTTATTCTTTTGAAAATAAGAAGGGATAAAATAGGTTATGCAAAAGTAGTTGGTAAGTTTTCACCAATGGCCGCCTCCAATACAATCGGTGTGCGACGAGTGTCCGGAAACTATACAGCCGTGAAATATTTTCAAGAAAATAGCCTGCTTGGAACGATGAGTGTCATCTTGCAAACCGACTGGTGGGAAGACTGCGCTTTTGTTTGAGGGTCGTCCGTGAATTCAAGACTCATCTTCAGTTTTGACCTTTTTTAGAAAACCTGGGTCACCGTTTGCGGTTTGAATCGAGCCCCCTGCAACTGTGGCACGAAATTGTTGACGTTGACGAGATGGAGTTGAGTGATACGGAGCTGATTCCGTAAAAGGACTTTGCTGATTGTTTTGAAAAGTGGAAGAGACGCTGGGATAAGTGTGTGAGGTCGCTAGGGGAGTGCTTTGGAGGGGACTATGGCCTAATTGTTCTAGGGAGGTTTTTTTCTCAAAATATTGCATGGTTCTATCCTTTCCGGACAGAACTTGTACTTTTCATAAAGATGATACATATTCATATGGTGCTCTACTTCCGCCAATGTTCTTGGAATTGTTTTTTTCTCATGTTTACTCCTATATTCAATCTTTCGATTACCCTTACATGTGGGCAATCATGGGAATCCATTTCACCTGTAAGCCATCGACATTCATCCATGTTATTTTTCATTTGATCTCATGGCCTCTATTTCCTTCCCGTAAATATAGATGCCTTCGTATCTAAAGAAATCATATTAAACTGTCCAAATAAATTTATCTTTAACTGATAGATGTATTTTTACTACTCTTCACGAAACTTGCTCTTTTATTTTGTGCATATCCAACCTCTTTGCACCATTTTTGCTGAGCATCTTTTGTTTTCCCATGTCCCTTTATTTTCGGTACTCCGCTTCCATTGAGATATTAGGCTAAGCATTCGATAATGATCAAGAGGCTTCCAGCTCTAAGAAAATAAGATCCACTGAAAGAAAGAAAAGCGAAATCTTCTGCTACATCGCCGCTATGAAATTTATTTTCTGATCTTCGCCAGTCGTTGAAATTTTCCGTTGGGAAAAATAGTCTTCTCCAATACCCTCATTCTCTCAACTATTTAGGATTGTGGACGCCAAGTGATCAGACGAAATGGTGAAAAAAGTTTTTTTGATATCCTGTGAGAGGTAAAGAGAAAGAGAGGATGTGTAACAAAAGCAGAGTACAGCGAAGATAATCGGGAGAAAACTTTTGATGGGACGATCTGGAACCTTGAAATGCTTGAATTTTCGACTGGATGGTCACGCATGTTATTCCCAGACTATTTGTTTGATCTTTCTTGAACTAAATTTCCTTTTCTTTTGGCCGAAAAGTTCTTTCTGAAGGAAGCTTGAGCATGCCACTTCATCGAAACATGTCATTAATTCTTCACTAATGTATCTAGATTATGAAATCTTATTAGTATGCCCTTAAAAGATCCTGAGCATTAGTTGATCGTCCCAACCGTATTTTTCTCGATCACAACATCGGAAGTTCAAAATCTGATTGAAATTGACTATACTTCATTCTCATTATTATAATAATTATTATGAATATTAGGAGAACTTTTCTGAAGTACGTACTGTAATTAGTCAGCTGCGGAAGAGAACCCATTTTTAGTTATTGCCAAAATTATGTCTTCTTTTTTAAATTTCATGAGTTGCGTGTTAACTCACGAAAATTCTTTCCAAGCAAGAAAGACTTTTCGGGCCTTTGTTTCCAATCGTCTTAGTTGTTCTGAAAAATGGCAAATTAATTCATTATTTTGAATTAGCTCTATACAATATAGATCTAATGGTGGTGTCAAAGTTACTGTATCATTTTAATCATATGGAAACATAAAATATTGTAAATAATTCAACCAATAATGCATTTTAATACGTTGTCATGAGGACTGCTTTCGTATTTCTCATAATGATTTTTGCCAATTTACGTAGCATTTTAAAATATGGTGTATACTTTACTGTTTATTCAATAACGTGTTTTTATGGCTTACAAAATGCTTAAAGAATAGCCTATTATGAAACTATCGGTTGAAGAGGAAGATGAGTATACGAATATAATTAATTTCTCGGTCGTAATTTTGTACAATTCATGATTTCGAAGGTAAGTAGTTCTGACACGCTACATGCAATAGCGTTTGCTTATTGACCCTTTTATGTCATCACCAAGACGGTCGGTCAAGGGATTAGCTAGAAAAATATATCGAAATAATACTTAGGGGGAGGAGAGAGTTTTCATGGGTGTGGAAATGGAGAGTGAAGGTTGGAGAATACACAAAGGCCAAAGACAGAGAACATCTTCAGATATGCCCGAGTGCATCGTAAACGGGTCTTCAGTGAAATGGCATTCCTACGGGGATACACATTGGCGGCAAACTTTGGAAACTCCAGTGAAGGAGAAGGAAAGGATAATCAAAGAGTGTAAGAAGGGAATAAAAGAACCTGCCCGTTGAAGTTTTGTGCTTTGGAGCTAATAAATTTTCCAACTGCTCTGAGAAGTCTATTTTTCTTCATTTCCTGGATCCTTTTTCTAAGATGTAAGCATAATAATGTTATTTTGGTCTTGTATTAGAAAATTAGAGAAGTAATTAATTAAATAATTAATTCTTACAACATGCATATTAAATGCATGATATTAGGTAACTTAGACTTTGCCAATATGAGCATTTCACCTAGGCCATTTAGCAACAGTCGGACCCGTTTAGGTTTAGGTATGTATTCCGTTCGCTTCCTATAATTTTCAGTTCCTAAAATTTTCACTTAAGAGTTGTATTAATTTTGCTCATCGCAACGCATGTACTTATAAAAAGTACATACGTTACATGCAGGAGTACATTTAAAGAGACGGCTGCGTCTATTACGAGAAGTTTCAGATTAGGTAGCAAATGTTGTTCTTTTATTTATTTATTTATTTGCATTAGTAATGATGATTCTTCTTTAAACGGCCCGACGCGTTAGATGTATTATGCGTACCGCTACCTCATCAAAATTCGTTCAAAAGACAGCTTCCTACCTCCTTCAAAAACTTCAACCCTCGAAAGAAGCCTCGTTTCGATTACGGGGTGGAAGTTCTTCCGTTCCAAACTCAGAAATCTCTAAATAATTCACAATCCGTGGTATTTAGATCATTCCAACGAAGAAAGGAAGGTCGCATCCTTCAAAAACTCTCTTCAAACCTGTTTCGTGTTTATATTTTTTCGACAGCAAGATATGTCTGAGAGCTCGTTTATATGCGTTCCTTTTTATGCTTCTAATGGGGACGTGATTTTAAGAGCTTTCGAAAACGTTAATTCCCAGACTTCTCTTAGCAAACCTTAGTGGGCCGGCGATGAAGGCACCGTGGTAATGATGGCCACTGCGAACTTATAGGGCCGCACGTGCGCACTCTCCGTTGCGTCCAGATTTCAACAGTGAGAGCCACATCGTCCCCGCAAAGGAAATCCCAAACGAAAGGAAAAGTTTTGCATGGCTAGGTATCATAACGCCATTGAAATCGGATCAGTCAGTTTTTCTTATTATTCCTTATTTTGACGGCCGATATGAGGTAATTCATTCTTGCGGTTGGACGTCGCTCGTTATTACTCTGCTTTCATTGCCCTTTTGGTGTTGGGCTCCCGCATCACTTCGGAATGTGAATTGGAACGTAGATGGATAAGGTTTTTCGAATGTGAGAGATAAACCGTTGAGCGATCTTAAGAATATCCCCTGCGGACCCTCCCTCCGCCTCGCCCCGCCCTTCTCCGGGCAAGGCAAAAAGCGAGGGCATCACTAGGGAGCAAATAGTTTCTCGGAGAACGAATTCTTCTCCTCGGCATGCTTTCTCTTTCACTGTCGGCGATCAGTCCACTAAAACAGCACTGTCCCACATAAGCACGACCCACCCCTCCCCCAGTTTTACGAGTGGCCACCGCCGGCTCTACTACCACGCGGATAAGGATGGAGAAAAGGGTGCATGGGTATGGGAATAGGATGAAGGGGTGAGGTGGATGGTGCTAACTCAAGGACCGTGGGGTGGAGGGGGGTGAGAGAGTGCGGGGGAGTGGAGGGGAAGCGTAGGGGAGTGAGAAGTGGAAGAGTGCCGAAGGGCAAGGGGTTGAAGGAGGAGGAGCGCCGAGGGGGGAGGGGTAGGAAGGATGCCCGACTCGGGGAGAAGGGTCGAGGAGGGCAATGAAACTCGATACGGGGCCCATTTCCTCCTTTCCTTTTCTTCGGAGGTCCTTTGAGGAGGCCCGTTATCGGGAGAGATTAGCTAAGGGGGTATTAAACGGTAATTCGCACGTTAAGTCGAACAAGTCTTCGTCCCTCGTCCTCGTTCTGCTCGCAGGAGTAACTGCGTCCGAGTGGTCTTAGGAGTGCCAGCTTTTTATTCTTGAGGAATGCGCCCCGGGAGTAGCATCCCCAAGGAAATTCTTGAACGATTTCACGTGTCTAGTTACACCAATCAAAGAAGCTGAAGTCGTTTGAAATCCGTAAGCAGTGGCTCCTCTCTTTTTTTTTGTTTGAGAGAGGTGATGCATATGAATCTTCGGTCCGTGCGACTTTTTGTTTCCAAAGTCAGATTCCTTTAAATAAAGTGGACCCTATTAACCCTGAACCGTTATTTGTTTCTATTAATAAATGTCCATCTGCTCTGACATCCCTTTTACCATTTTCATTTTCCCTCCTTCCATTAGCCGATAAACTCCATAACCGTCGGATGTAATAAGTATGAGTGTTTTTGGATTCTAAATAAATACTTCCCTTCGGATTTCTCTGTGATGCGTTCAATTAATGTATGTGCCATTGAGTATAAGTTCGTTTTTATGGAAAGTTTGGATTTTGGAATGAGCATTGCGGATAAGAGACGCACTCATTGGCGTTAACTCATCGATAGACTACTGTTTACTGTCAAGGCGTCAGGGTTCTTAACATCTTATTCCATTTTTTACGTTCCACATCCAAATGGGCGTCCAAATCAATGTAAAGAGGTCCATCCGCTGGGGATTGAAAGACAAGTGCTAAAATTTGATACCGTATTTTCGCGATCTTGAAATTGAGCCCTAAATTGTCATCTAATTGAGTGGATTTTACTTGTATTCCACCCTGAGAAAAAATGCATATTGATGATTAGTCCGACTCTTCCCAACTACGATACTTAAATTAATTATAGTCATTCAACCGGTTAGCAGTGCGATTAGCTGATAGCCCAAAGGATTCACTTATCCCTCATTAGGAGAGTATTATCGGATTACTATGCGACATAAAGAGCTTTATTAAGCTTCTGATTAACTTCCGAAGCGGACTCAGCCTTCGGATACTCCTTACAGATTGATGGCTCGATTGGCATAATTATCTGATGAACACTATTCACGATTATTTTATGGAATATAAGCTGATTATTTGTCTTTTATGGAAAGTGATAATAGATTAACCTTTTCACACCTTATTAATATTTAATTAGAACATTCATTTTCATCGCGACACGATAGTGTTCTGGAAGGAATTTATATCCATTGATTAATCCATTGAATCCGTCCGCCCATAAATAAGCGTGGAGTATAAATATATATATTTATTTATAAATAATGGTTAAAAATAGTCCAAATATTTTTACATGTAATTGATCATCCGTGTTTGTAAGATGTTCATCAAAGTTAATCGTTTTATGCGTGGTATTTTAAAAACCTCTTTAAGCCACTGTCTTCGTATGTTTTTTACTTAACTTTTTTGTATTTCCCACTTCACCCATCCTCCTTTTACTCTTTCTTCGGTCTCTTTCTTCACGGTTATAATCTTGGACGAGCAGTAACGGGAAAAATTAAAATGAATACGATAGATTACATAACGTAATATCAAGAGGAAAAATGAGAACACCTTTAGTTGAAATGTCAATTGCGTCCATCAATGAATGTAACAGAATATTGTGAACAGGGATAGAGATATACAGGTAGATCCATAAACTCATTTAATAAATTGTTAGAATTCTTTAGAAAGTTTAAAATTGTTCTGAAGGTTATTTGTTTATGAAACATTAAAATTGTGAGTGCACCTTAAATTATACCATAGCCAAAGAAATTTGAAGTGACCAAATTTCCTAAGCTAAGGAATGTGATTTGGTTAGGAATAAGTCTAGTTGAAGAATATGGAGAATATTTAGGGAACAGAAAATGTTAGTACGGATGACCACCTACTAGGCGTGGCCAAATAATGATTTTCATACAGTATCGTCTCACCTTTTTTTAAGGGAAATGTTGAACATGATATATGAGCATGTCATTTTGAATTGTATACTTATTCACGTGATTGGAGAGGAAATCAAGAAAGCACTGCCTATTATTTGCTACAAGATTTATGAATACGGCATTTGGTCATAGGATTATACTCGCCAGTGCAATGGAATTTTATTTCCAAGAAAAGGCTTACTGACCAGACAATATAACTCTTTTAAGTCTAGGTTAGCATTATTCGATCAGGGCTTTCAACGTAGAAGAGTTAATTGCAGTTTGGATGTCGAAGAACTTTGTTTACCTCCGATTGTGTTCTCTTCCTTTATTACCTTTTGGAATATTTATGGATAAACTTACGTAACCGCCTCGAGGTAATTATAAAATTTAATTTAATAAGTTTCTCTCTTGATTCCTTTTTAGTATTTACAAATTTGATGTGAATGATCTGGAGTCGAACCTGAGACTTAACTGTTGTATAAAGTATCGTATTATCTGTTGAGCCTGACAGTTAATTCTTTGCAAAGTTTGAAAGTTGTTACACTCGTGAGTCTTGAAAAACTGCGCTTTGCAGAAAAATTTTAAATATGATTGCATAAAAATTTTGCAGTTTTAGTTTGTTTATATGGCATATGTATTATATATTCCAGCAGCATGAAATATGAATTTATTTTTCCTTTAATCTTTTATTTCTTCCCTCGATACAAAATTCTCCTTTTCTTCTTTGGTTCCCTCACGTATGCTATTTCCTCCACTCATATCACTTTTTTTGATGCCCAATTCTCCCTCCTCAACAAAAATATTCTGCACCTCTGTCCATATTAAGCCCAGCAACAAAAATCCATGGTGTCACTTAAATAGTGTCCATCCTCGAAATCTCTATCTTTCTATCTCTATTCTTCCTATCCGCGGCCACCTCATTTGCAAAAACACCCATTCTCTGTACAAATTCCATTCTACTACTCTCTAATATAACTTGTTTATCCAGACTCCTTACTACGCCAGAAAATTATCAAACGCAAACACAACCATAAAACGACCAGCAATATCATTAACGACGCTCTCTCCATTTGCACAACTTTTTTCCCTGGTGTATAATTCCTAAAGATTATCATTAGTGAAATTTTCTCCATCCTTTGTAACCAGAAAACCACCTTTAACCTATTGTCCAAATTCTCCTCTCTAAGGTTCAAATATTCCGCGAAACTGAAGACCGCCTGGCGTCTTTCGTAATTGACTCCAGTTCCCAAAATTCCTCAGGCTTATTGCAATTGTGCCAGATGCAAAACCTGCTCAATACTCGTCGCGAATTTCCTTTCTGCCACAGCACCTTCTCAAATATCTCCCGTCCCTTCCGGCTTCTTCCAACGCCTCAAACAAAGTCGTACATCTCCAGAAAATCAACTCTGGCTGACTTATTGGTCACTTCACAACGACCCTCAATATTAGATTAATAACCACTGAACATTTTGTAAACCCTCCTCCCTCTCCGCCTTTCACCCAGTTGCCCGATCCCCAGCTACCCGTAACAAATTGTTTGGTACTTCTTCCAGTTGTGAAGTTTATTTAAATTATATGTATATGTGTATATTATGTGTATATATATGTATATATATATATATATATATATATATATATATATATATATACACACGCATATAGAGATACATATATGATAGCATGGAGTAAGTAGGAGAATATTCAAAGGTTAGTGAACGTATTGGATCAAATTCTACAAAGATACAATTAAAATGAACATAAACAAGACGAAGACTAAAATCTTTGTATGCGGAAGAGAGAATCAGAATGCAGTAGTCACACTGAAAGGACAAAAATTAGAGCAAGTATATTCCTTAACCTATCTCAGAAGTACCATCACATGGGACGGAAGAAGTACTACAGGCATCAAGTGAAGAATAGCTCAAGCTAAGAGAACATTCAGAATGAAAAGAAAACTGCTATGTTCAAATAAGATAGAACTGCTGACGAGGAAACAATACGATTAAAAATTCGTATGGAGTGTGGCACTCTATGGATCAGAAGCATGGAACATCGGAAAAGTAGACCAGAAAAGACTCGAAGCCTTCGACACCTGGTGCTGGAGGAGTACGATCCGCTGGAGGATACGTTAAGATCAAATGGTCGGACAAAATAAAAACTGAAGAAGTTTACAGAAGAATAGGCGAGGAACGAACCTTATGGAACACCATAGAGATAAGAAGAACCTTAAATCTGACTTTTGCCATCCTCAATTAAATAATTAATGAATTTGTCGTTTACTATCTTTTGAGACAAGAGGGTAGGTGCAGCTGAGAGGATTTTGAGATGTGGGTGTGGAGAAGGATGGAAACAATGAAAGGAAAGAAAAGCAAAATAAAGGAAGAAGATGTTCTAGGCAAGTAAATAATGGAAAGAATATTAATTGGAGAAATTAAAAGAGTCAGAAAAATATGTGTGGGATATACGTGTATATAGTGGTGTGGGTCACGGTAGCCCAGGGGTAAAGCGTTGGACCACTGATCGGAGGGCCCGGTTCGATTCTCGGGCAAGTCTCCCTGGGAAACTGCAGCTCCACCTAAGCAATATGATTTTTCTGGTACCAGATCTTCCTGGGAAACTATAACCGGCGCAGGGAAAGGAACTGGCCCCCCTACCCTGATGTGTGAATTTCACACACCGTATAGGGCTCACTACTGAGTGAACTCTACCATCACCTACCAAACCTAACTTCGGGTTGATTACTGTGTTTATGGTTTTTTATATATAGTGGCAACAGAATGTTGAGCATCGTAACAGAGAGGAAAATGTTGAATAGGTGAGTTAAAAGCAGTAAAAGAATAGACACATAGAACGTGATGAATGGAGACCAAAGTTATTGTATATGGAGCTGAGGGTTGTTTTATTGCGATGCAGGTTTTGGAGTAATTATTTAATATCTCGTAGTGTGGTGGAGCTTAGATATGTAGAATTTTTACGGAGTGGATCCATCGATCCTAACTTGACTTGTAGGCTATATATGCTGATAAAAATGATTAATTTGTCAGATTGAAAATAACTTTAAATTTTCAATCTTGGTAGCGTAACCTCGTGTTTCCAAAAGTCGTAATTCCTCGTTAGGGTATCCACGTTTACAGAAAACGGTAGAAAACCATGAAGTGCTGGCGTAGACAATGCTATCATCATTCTCCCACCTCCTTCTTCCTTCGTAGGGTCATCATTAAGTTGTGAAAGAGGGACTTCGGGTACGTCCCGTTCTCGGCATATAATCTCATAAAAGCTCAATTTGCGAGGAAGCTCTCATTTCATCCGGCCCTTAATTCAACTCCAGACACCTCACTCCCCTGTAATTTCCGATTCAAAACAATTTCCCTTTTCACTTTAAACACCACCCCTTACGGTCAATCACCGCCCACCACAACTCGACAACCGTCCCCGTCGCTTTCCAACCGGGTGCCAACTCTCCCAAACCAAGAGACGGGAATCCGCGCCCCTCCCACCCACCCGCCCTTCGTTTCCACATAGCCTCCCCCGTTCCCATCCACCTTTCCCTCCACCTCCCCCTCTCCCTCCCCCATCTCTCTCCCTGCTCACACCTCTTCGGCTGCTGCCATTCCGTCCCGGCACTCTGCATAAGAGAGCTTTTGATTTCCCTTCCTCGGGGGGCTTCCGTGTCGTAAAAGGAGGCGGTTTCGTGAGGGTGGGAGGTTAGAGTGTAGGGGGAGGGGATGTGGGGTGGAAACGAAGAGAAAGGGAGTGAGAGAGAGCGAGAGATAGATTCGGGGGTTCTTAAGATTCTGGGCGATAAAAGGAGTCAGGGAGAGGGGAGGGTACAGAATATGAGGGGGGTCAGTTCGGGGAGGATGGGGGACCGTTCTGAGGTGTGGAGTAGGGCGGGAGGAGGCGGTGGTTTGGACTGCAAGTGGGTCGAAGGGGGGAAGTGGGTGGTTGGGGGGGAGGTATGGGATCGGACGTCGGGATAGGGAGGCAGGAGTTTGAATACGTCGGATCGGAAGAGAAAGAGAAGGTGAATATAGATATATGTTTATTTAAGTATTTCATTATGGCCGTGTTGATGCAGAGCTCTGAGGATGGAGATGGCCAGGTCTAAGGGTGAGTTGGGACGGGGACGGCGATATATGGCGCGGACAGTGACGCCCCTTATAGTTTTCCTTCCTCGCCTCTGCATCTTTCCCTCCCTCGCTCCCCACTTGTGCCCCTTCGGAATTTCCTCTCCCGCATCTTCTTCCTGTACATGTTCACCCTTTGCTCTCTGCTTGCTTTTTGTTCCAGACTATACTCTCACTTGCTGCTTAGGATGAGTTCAGCTTGCCACAACAGGCTGGGATGGTGTTTTTGTGAGCTGGATTGGCGTTCCACGTCAAGGGATGGGGTTGGATTCTGTGGGGTGCCAGAATATTAAATGTATTTTTTTCCTGTTACTACTTGGTTGTCTCAGAGCGAGTACTCGAAGGTTCAGGCCATCCCACGGAATGGACATTATCCCCTGACAACTTAAGAGCTCAATACCGATACCGGTTCTATTTTCTCCTCTCTTCTTTCCCATCGTGTCTGTACTCAATTCATGTTATTTGTTTATGTGGTACCATGCTAGTCACCCATAAAGTCTGCGGTAGAGGATTATTACACACCAGTCATGCAGTATCAAAAATTAAGTTTTGTTCAATTTTGTTTGCATTTTATGTTTAAATAATCCAAATAGTGTCGATCAAGATGATTGAATTTACGTGTCCTACGTTATCGAAGTGAGCTATCTTTCTCTACGTATAGGAGAGGAATTGAAGGTTACTAGAAGGGCAATGGCTAAAGCTAGATGAATTAAATACAATTTAATAGGCTAATTAGAATAAAAAAAGGAAAATAGTTTTCCTCCTAGGCGCGGTCGGAAAGTTAGTCTGATCCCATGTCGTTTGTGGAAGAAAACTTGAAGACATGTCCCACGATCAAGGATCCTTAACACAAAATCAAATTGAACGAGAGAAAATGTAAGGTTTTTCATTTTGTATAGAAATATTAGATATTTCAGTACCCTGCAAGGTACCGCTAGGGTATGTGGAAAGGGGTGAATACACACGAGACTAATTTTGACCCGAAAACCGCGGTCGGACAATGTTTTTCTGATCGCGTATCATTCGTAGAAAAATTGACATCTTAAATCTATTTGCTCTACGCTTAATCTCTCTAATATTATTGACATGATCTCTCCTACCGTAGTACGATGGGGATAATCTCTCGCAAACATAATCGCTTAAGAGTCCTCCCTCCAATTTACGTAAGGAATTCAATCTGTAATTTAACATTCCCTTAATGAGTGATTCCCAACCTAGGGCTTCAAAGAATCTTGATACGCCACTGCAGCGTTTTACAAATCTAGCTCCTCTAAGCTGCACGCAATCTCTATCGGCGATTGAGCTACCGACCAATTTTGAATAAAGTAAATAAGTTCCTCCCAAACTATACTAGGCTCAATCATTTAAATCCACCCAAGGAAATGTATTTATATATTTTATTAACAATTTTACACCCCTCCTTAACGTTTTCATCAAAACTAGTCTGTAGACCCTTTTTTCTTCACCAAATATTTTGTTATGATCTCGTTTTATTTGACTTATACCTCAGCCCGGAACTGCAATGAATTCAACTAGAATTCAGTGGCGGTGTGATCGTGGTGAAACTTGAATAGGTTAGCATGCGTCGCTCAAGGCTCGCGCAGAGGTCTTAATTTCGCGAGGAGAGCCATATGATGTGCAAGGCCGCGTTTTGTTCCCTTCCCTTTCTGGTGCCTCTTGGCGACATGAGAACAGCTGAACGTTTAGCGAAGGGTCTTAAAATCATACTACCTTGAAAAACCGCCCCATTCGGCGTTTAGTAGATCGCTGCAGCATAATATGCATGGGGAAAGACAGTACTGGATCTTTAAAACTTAAATTCAAAACATTAATTTTTTTCGTTATACTACCTAGTTTCCTTTTAAAGAAGAATTTTTTTGTGGCTTCTCGCAATCTTTCAACAGTTTTTTTATTGATTCTTGTTACTTTTAAATCTAAACTGCTATCAACGTTATTCGCTTCCAACCAATTGCAATGTAAGTAATGTTAGCAAATGTTAAGACGTATCAATGAATCACAAAGTAAGCATATCGTGAGCTACAGTTACTAGTTGACTAGTGACATGGTTGGCGGTACACTTACGAACGATATTGTTTACTGATTTCGTGCCGCTTAAATTATGTATTTGACTTATGAATAGTTGAATGTACCGCGCTAATTCCGAAATATAATCGCATGGCTATTCCGGAGGCACATTTCTACGGGAAAACTCGGTCTTCGCTAGGTACCCACATACTATATATCGTAGGGCAGTTCCTATTTCAGATTTAGGGATAAATAACACGTAATTTATAAATTTACTCAGCCAGCTAAACTCTGCTTCCCTTTGTTAGGGCTTTCCGTAAGGCTGTATTTCTAAAGGTTGAAGAAAGCCTTGTACTCTTTATGGATGGGCGGAGACCCCTTCATATGCTCGAATGCCATGAAGATCTGAGAAATGGAGAAGGCATCGAGAAACCTTGTTGCCCGAATTGTGTTTTTCAAAGTCGAAATTTACAAAAAAGGAGAAACTCAAAAATCTGGAGGTTAAAAAAATTACACTATCCAAATCTTTATTATGAATCATTTTTACGAATGGAGTATATTTCGTACCAGCCACATTTACGGGTGAAAGTGTAAGCTTGAAATTTAAAGCTTGGCATTTTACAGCGAAGTGGTGCAAATAATAATTTTTGCCCTGATTGGTTCGGTTGTATTGCAAAATGCATAAAGGAAGATCGTGTATTAAAATGTGCGTTTCCTGTAACTATTTCTTTAATGTTTTCTGGATGATTTAATGTACCATTTCTAGCGGTGAGCTACTAATTTCTTGAGACTTGTATGCTCGTACTTAACTCTCGTTTGCTCTCATCCTAAGTGGAAAGGACCCAACTTAATTTCTCTGATAATCTTTGTAATTACTACAATTTTTTAAATCTAACTAATATTTTTTGAGCTTTACATATCCTTCTTTATTTTTAGCTTTCCCTCCGGCCTGTCCCAATTTGATACCTCGTTCGTCTTCTAAGTAAGACGGCTCCTCCTATCGATTCCTCATTCTCGCCATATTCCTGTGCCAGTTTAATTCATCCGTAATTCCGATTGATTTCATTCACTAATATTTGTTTTTACTCTGTTCCTTTAAAATAACTCTTGCTTTTATATAAGAGTTCAAATGTTCTTAAATAATAATTTTGCTGCAAAAACATAAAAAATTAAGTTGACATTCCAATGCAACAATTTCAGAGTGTAAAAACCATTCACTTTCACCGGGATCACGGTTCTAATCCCGGTGAAGATGAGGGATTTTTACACTAAAATTGTTGCATTGGAATGCAAATTTAGCGGATGACTCCAGTCAAAGTTACAGTCGCGGTAACTAATTTCAGAATTAAAACTGTTAAAAAGTGCATAAACTAGCAAGATTATTCTCAAAACTGTATTGATGTTCAAATAGACAGATTTATTGTTTTGAAAGAGATTCTGTGTTCTGTTTAAAATAAATTTCGTTTCATAAATGTATTTATGTAATAATTATAAAAATTAAAGACTGATTAACATTAAGTAATCCTTCTCAAAACTTTTCATTGACAATACTTTTGGCATGCCATGATTTATAATAAGGAATGCATTCAAGTTTTATTGCTCTGCATGCCACTGAGGGAGGGCAATTCAAATGCGCCCTCGGAAAAAGTGACATTTCATATACCAGTTAGTTTCAAGAGCTGGTCAGTAGGTAGCGCAAGCGAGCGCCTCCATCGCCTTTCGGCTTCTTCCAAGTAGTTAAGTCCGTGCTTCCTAGATGTCTCACCCCATACTGAGCGCGCGGTTAACTTGTGAGAAATCAGCTGGTTTCGTCTTTGGTTTTGGTATTGTCCCTTCTAGGATGACCAAAGTGACCTAATTCATTCTAATCACCTAATAGTAATTCCGTAGAAACAAGCTCTGTGGAAGAGGAGGGCTTGTACAAAACTTGTCAGCGGCTAATATACCGAGAATATGGGTAATTTTATTGTCTTTAAGACCAACTCAACCACTCGCAGGTCATATTTAATTATATAATCAGCTATGGATAGAATTCATGCACACTGCTCGGCTCCGTGTGGCCTATATTGGCGACCAATCGTATTATTCTTACTTTTTACATTTTTATTTTTCTTGGAAGTGTTTGTGCCGTAATTGACCGATTTCTTTCCTGAAACCATTTCATAAGTTCCAGTAGCATGTTTTCGATCACAAATTGTCTGTCGATATTAACCAATCCTTTAACCTATCAAAGTCGGTTCGGACTTTCTGTCGGAGGTATTTCTTATTATTATTACTATTATTAAAATTCACATGTGCAAATAGACAATGTCAGGAGGCACACAAGTCCCAAATATGACAATAAACTTGCCATGGAAAAATAACATGGTATCTGAAATCCGATCAATATCACAAAAGATAAATAAAATCAGTTAGAAAAAATACACAAAAGGAAATTTCCAAACACCAATCTGTAAGACACACAAGAAAAGAAAATCCCCATCTCATTAACATTTGTTTCTCAATCAAAAAGAAAAAAAAATAAGCTGTTACATATAATTTTACACCACACATCAATCAAATTATTACATATATTCCTTAGATCTTTTCTTAAAAGCATGCATAAAGTATGTACAAAATTTGGATTCCCCGCCTCTTTCCTATGATCTGCCCAAGCTTTCTCCCCCCTTCAGAATGCGGAACATTCCAAAAAGTCTGCTTCTTTCCTTCTCGTTTGTAGAGGTTCCCAGCCCAGCGTTTTTAGCATGGCAGACACACTCTCCACCCTCCTATGCTACCCCAGTATGTATTGGGTAGCCTTTCTTTGTACCTTTTCCAGTTTTTTGAATTGTCCTTCTTCATGAGGGTCCCATACCAGAGATGCGTGCTCTAAAATTGGTCGTACCAGGGTCTGATACGCCTTCTCCTTAGTTGCTCTAACGCTCCCTTTGAGGTTTCTCATCACCCAATGAAGAGTTTTCAATGTTTTCTTAAAAATGTAATCCACATTTAGCCCCCACCCTAAATCCTTAGTTAAATATACACCTCAGTATTTGCAGCTGTCACTTCTAGGAATGACGATTTCTGAGAATTTATATTCCCTATTGTTTCCATTTACATTGTTACTAAAAGTGATGGATGAGCGGGCCAAGTACGCTTCCTGGTGGGACTCCCGATGATACCTTTGTCTTTTTAGAATACACTTCTCCTAATTTAACCCTTTGTGATCGACCTTCCTCCCTTCGACCTTCCATTTCCTACGCACATATGGAAGAGGAATCTCTTGACCCAAGAGGTTCCTCTTCCATATGTGCGTAGTGGCAATTGGCCCTTCTTAAACATTAAGCGATCGTGGTCAACTTTGTCAAAGGCTTTTGACAGGTCGACTATTATGGCACCCACTTCTATTCCCGCATCCATAGAGTCGAAAATTTCTTGGGTGAACCTTAATAGCTGAGTTTCGCAAGAGTGCCCTTTTCTAAAACCGTATTTGCGACTGTGCAACCAATTCTCACTCTCCCACAAATCCCAGAGATAATCAGCCATTATCTTTTCTAATAGCTTGCATACAACTGATGTTAAGCTTACCGGTCTATAATTATCAATTAGTGCCTTATCTCTTCCTTTGAAAATTGACGTAACATATGCCTCCTTCCAAGCATTTGGCAGGGCGTTATTGTTTAAGGTAACATCGAGTAAGTAATTTATATAATTTGAAACTACACTACCACCCAATTTAAGCAAGTCAATTGAGATACCATCTGGCCCTTTTTATTTATTTGTCCTCATTTTCATTCTTTTTCATAAATTTCTGCGCTCATCGTTTTAGTGATTTTGGTATTTAATATTATTTTGTCTCCTTGTTTACTCAGAGGTGCATCTACAAAATCTTACCCACTTTTCCGGTCTCACAAGTATGACGTCGAGGATGTTTCCCCCGCGCGTGGGTTTTTCCACCAACTGTACAAAAACCCTCCTCGTTCACAGTACATTTCTGTGCGGTTTGCAATTTCTATGAAACCTAGAAATAAGAGATATATTATTTACTGCGATGATGAATATTTACATTCTATAAGTGAACACTTTACAGTAGGAACTGTTGTTCAATTTTTGTCTTATTTAAATAACCTTTTTACTATCATTTTCCAAACATTCCAATTTAATGAGTAATTTAAAGTTTAATTAGGTTAAGGTTAAGTGAAAAAACTTTCATTATAATATTTCTGTCCCATGACCCTCTTCCAGACAGTTTTTTCAATGCTTCAGTGGTTCGAGATCTTATTCTAATAATTTATTTTTCTATATTTTCACAGGTAAGAATCTGAAGTAAAGTCCTACAGCATATGACACACCTTTCACTCCTGTCGTCATGGAAGTAATGGTAAGCGTTATTGTTTAATTGTCTTTGTGGTGCATAACCGCAAGGCAAGTTCTAAATTTAATAATGAAAAAGCGATTTTATCGGCAAATAAGACGTGCTATGTTTTTGTTTCTGTTAAGACACTGATTGCGGATATGGAATATTTAAAAATAACCTAACCATGGCTCATATTCTGGACAGGAATGTTTCAGTATGAGACTGTTTTTTACAGGTAGTTCATTCATTAATTAATCAGAATATATTAGTTTTTTGACGATAGCAATGATTCAGTTAGTTTTCAGTCATACATTCGGTAACTATTGAGTTTTTTACTTTAAAATATGTCCCAAGCACTTAGAATGCTGTAATTACTGGAATCATCATAGTTATTAAAATGTAAATTGATGCTTTTCTGACGTAATGAAGACTAAGATCAAGTTGGAACAAGAGTAATATGAATTACAAATTATTGATGACAATTCAAGTTTATGAAAATATCCTGCAATGGTAATAAAAATTAGTTGTCCTTTTGCGCAGCGTTACTACGCATTAGTATTTTTTTACCTGACGATGAATTGAAATGAAAATGTGAATGCGTGAAACACGTAATACGCAATAAATTCTTAGGGAAAGTACCACCAACTAAATTATGAAAACTTTTTACGGGAAAAAGGGGAAGTAGCAGTCTAGTAAGAGTGCGCCAGGGTGGTGCCTCTGGGTGCTCTCAGTGACACACAGGTAGTGCGATTTGTAAAGTACAAGTCATACTGAGAAACGAAAGGGAAAAGAACTTGTCCCGTACACTGATGTGTGAATTTTACATGTTTCAGGTTAGGTCCATCCTCACCTGTCAAAACAACTATTTGGTTGGTTTACTGTAGTTGATTGTTTAAAATTCTCTGATATGAATCCTGAAGGTAAACTGAAAGAAAATCAATTTTTTTTCGATTCCGAGCATTTTAAGGGGTCACATACCGCAATTTGTTTCTAGATTACCAAGATTCTTCCAGATACAAGTTATACCTTCTAACGCCATTTTCGTAACTCTTGGGCGTAATATTACCGAATCTCATGAGATAAAAGAGTTCCAAGGACTACTCTAAATTATAATTTCTACTAAAACTACGCACCGCTCGAAGTAAATGCAGGAATTGACTCTGACAGAATTCGTTCCCAACTTCAAAGAACACCCGAGTTTGCCTCTTAGTCATACATATCTTTTTGCTCCTACAAAAAAAGAATTTTCTGTCCAGCTTTATCTTAAAATATTAAATTTGATTTACTTGCAGAATTTTAAATTAAATAAATATTTCATATTTTCAAATTCATGCGATTGCAGAAAAAATTAGTTTTCTGGTCCTTAAAGAGGACAAGCCACTTTACGTAGTACATCTCTTTAAGGCGCGCAAAAATATGCAGCACTCATCCCCAATGTGGCTTTAGATTCCTCCACTTGAGAATTAACAAGCAAGCACATTCTAGTTAGAGAATAGTTAAGAAAGAAAAAAATAAGTCAAATTCACAAATAAAAATCGCGGATGAAAAGGACAGAAGTTGTTCTTAATTTTTCTAACTAAAATAAAAAGCTCCATCAATTTCTGTAATATTAAAAATGTTGCCATAAATGGCAATTATGCCATTGCCACAATGCCATTCATGGCAAGAACACTTGCCATAAATGCACCTATAATCGAGTGATAATTTTTTATCCGCCTGTGAAGAGTAAAACTGAAAAGCCATTGGGAATAATCGAATAGCTAAACCTTTTAATCTAATTTTTAATAATCGAATATCTGAAGGTATTGGGTTTTTCACATAAAAATCTCCGTTTTTCAGCTTTGTGCATTTACTGTGCGTACAAAGCTCTGAGAATAATATGTTAGCAATTAGATAAAAATGTGTGCTCATTCAATTGTTTAAAATGAAGTAAAATTCAACTATGCATAACTGCTTAATTTGAAATGAATTTGAATATTTAATAATTTTAATAATATTTTAATTTGAATTTGAAACATTTGTTCAGGTTTGTCTAGTTATTCACAACTATGGATTATATCAGATTTTTGGCGTCACATAATAAAAATATTTTCTCTTTTTCATTACAATTTTCTTCAACTTTATCTATATTTTAGTTTTTTCAACTATCTTGGTAAATAATTCACCATTCTGAAACCCGTCGTAACAAAATTCACGGGAAACCCTCTACGGGGAGGAAAACAGTTTTACGCGCATTGAAATACGAGAATTTATGGAATTTTTACCCCATTCCTAGGAATCCTTCGTCGTAGCTCCTTTTATTGCGTACGATCGTACAATCGGGGGGTGTCAACTCGATATGTAAAGCATTTCTTCCGCATAATATTTTTTAATCTCGCCCATATAATCCCAAAAAATGCACTCAAACTCTTCTATTCAATGTCTTTTGTCAACAAACAACCATGCGCGGTTTTTTTAGTTTACCTTTATTAGTTTTACAAATGGTTTCAAAAGTTTTTTCCATATTCTGTAACAATGTCGATTCAATAAATAATAACTGTGCACACTTCCACGATACATCTACACTATCTAGATTCTGGCGAGATTATTGTGACAGATATTATATTCAGTACATTTTTTAATGGATTTAATAAGCGCTCTTGTGGTTTCTCGAGTTTTGAGCAGAATTTAAGCTGCTTAAAAGGTGAAAAAAATAGTTATCTATTTAATAATTAATTATTTTCCGGTTGAAGATTTAAGTACGGGTGTTTATTAAGCATAAATATCGATATAAATATTAAAATTAAATCATTGATGGAGCATGCTGCTATTGACACAATATATCGTCTTATCCACCCCGTCCTTTTTTGTAAAGTAGGAGACGGTTCCTTTTTTTCCCGTTCACATTACAATTCAGATTATGCAGTTATTTAGACCCCAGTACGCCACGTAAAACATGCTTGCACGTATGAATTCACGGTCCGTGAAGAAATTCCATCCCCTAATTCTTGTTCTCCGCTTTAGCAAAAAAATTGATTCTTATCAACTGTGATGCCGCTGAATAGTCCCACATGAATGAGGGCGAAAGCGATCTCAGGAAATGGGAAGAAACGTGCGATTACTCGAGGACATCCATGTACAGCCTATAGGAGCAGCATAGCTTGTGATAGCATCGAATGAATGGCAATAAGAGCTTGCAAAATGAATGATCCACACCCGCCGCAAAAGAGCTTAATCACGGGCACAGGCCGACCGTGGCCAGCGATGCAAGAACTCTCACAGGCGAAGGCTATTCCACAAATCACTACCCACCGAAAAATAAACGATTCCGCCTCTTTCTCTCTCCCCACCCTTCCTCCTTCTTTAGCTCAGTCTTCTTCCCGAAACACTCATCGAGAGATTGCCTCGGAAATAGCTCTTATTCCCGTTAATGTTAAGCTGTGACGTGCCAACCTCCAAAAGGAATTTCGGCCGTAACCACTCATCTCGATCGAAAAAGAATGACCATGAAACTCTTGCCTCCGGCAGCGGAAAGAAAAATTGTCGTATATATTTGTCTCCTTGCTCACTCTATTGGCCAACTTCTTTGGGACTTTTTTGTAGAGAGTGTTTTGTGGATTTGGAGTGATTGTGATAATTTTTCCTTGGGTGGCCGACGGAGGAAAAAAATAAGCGCATTGGTAAGAAAATATTGACTACCAAATTCAAGTGGGGTCAATTTTAAAAATTTATTTTTATATCAAACGTGACCGAAGTTACTTTCGTAGTTTCCTGTTTATGTATTCACGAACTAATCCATTTATTCATAAAAAATAATATTTGTAATTGTAATCCATCTCGTATCGTGGATGTTTTTCTTAACTATGAATGTACAATTTTGCATGCTACGATGTTTGTTCCTTTTGAGAAACATTTGTTGTTGGCTCAAATGGTATGCAAAGTTCACGGCGCGTGAAACAGGAGCCCGAACACGATGGGCTATAAAAGTATGTTAAGAATCTAATGATACCTTTAATTCCTACAACATAAATACACGGTCAACTGAGTTTCCATATGTATTCAGTTATTGTTTAGCATTCTTATTGACAATTTTTATGCTTAAGTATACGTAAATACGTAATACTTATTACCTGAAATATTTGGATACATAATTTGTTAAAATGAAAGCATTTTACCGTCCTCTGAATTGGGGATTTGCTAGCTTTATCAGTCTTATATTTCATGCTGCATACGAGAGTGTGTAATTAAGCCCAAATTCTAAAATCCGTACCTCAACAGATAGCAAAATAAACCTTTGCAACAAATAACCTCGCACCTGCCGCCTCACTTACCGGCTCCACTTCCCCACACTTCCTCCGTGCCCTCCCGTTTCAGTTACATTATACTCTCTTTCCTCTTGAGAAATTTTTATTCAGCAAATTCCTTCTTCGCGTCCTCACATATTTTTCGTCCTTATCTCCTCCATTTCCCAGCGTTCCTTACGGCCACCCTTATTTCACCCATTCATTCCCTGCCACCCTCCTCACACCCTACTCCCTCTTTCCAACGCTTTCCCGCATCCGTCTTCACAAGTTGTTCATCTCGCCTGCTCTTCCTCTCCTCTTAACCACCATCCCCTCCCTCCCCCTCCTTTACTCACTCCTCTCTTCACCCTCCTTCTTCCGTTAGCTCGCACCCTCTTACCACCGTCAACACGGTCTCTCCTTCCCAAAACCACCCCTCTCGCATTTTTTCCCTCCTCTGTCGAGCGCGTACGGCCATTCCTCTCTCCCCCTCCTCCTTCCAACCCTCTTCGCCCTCTCTCGATTTCCTCGCCTCTTTTTCATCCGTCTACCTCTTCCGGATATCCTAATCAGCCAGATCTCCCTCCATTTCCACCTCATTCTCGGGAATGGGACCAAAAGGAAGAGAGAGAGAAAGTTGCGTGAAATACTTTCGGGTGGGGAGGAATCAAGAAGGAAGTGCCGTCTTTTTCGTCGCAATCGCTCAGTACGTCGCCGAGAAACACAAACCACAACCTTAGCTAGATCTCAATCAATCATGAACTTTTTTTGATCCTGTGATTAGATTTCAACTGTTGCATATGAAATCACACTCCTCCAAGGTTGATTAGCCCAGAATTGTTATGCTGATCATTCATTATCATCAAATAGGATTGAATTTTTTTTCTTTAAAATGCATAACCAGGCGTTTTGTATCGAGAATTGATGTGAACATTCGGTGCAAAGTAACTCCATCAAGGGAAACAAACGAGAGAGGAAAATGAAAAGAATTCGAATAAAAAGTGTCTCACCGGCTTGATGAAAAAAATGTTGATGGCCAGACACTTCAAAACATTCCAAGTTGGAAGGATATTCTAAAGCTTGCGACAATGTCATCCACGAATTTTTTCCGGAAGTATGTTGTTCACGGTGGTATCTGCATTAAAGGTCAGGGGCCTCTTGCACATTCAAGATAAAGCAATACAATCCATCCTACACCCTAGACATCCAATGTGAAGAGAGGCTCAGATTAAGTCTCGCTCTACTGCCAAGTCACGACTTTTTGCCGAACGTAAGAGCCACCACGAATGATTTCTCACCTTGGGTAATGGGAGGGAATTGGGGCTTCGGCCACACCGCCACCCTGGGCAAAAGAGGGAAGCAACTGTAGGAGCACTAATTGCAAGACTGCGACGGAAAAAATTGTTATTCCAAAAGGAAATGGGTTTATTTTACCCTGAGGAAATGTAATTGCTGGGAAATATGCCTGTTTGCTTCAGTTCCACGAATCTTTTGACTATTGGAAAAAATAGTAAATAATAATGTTGAAAATTAATCATCATCATGAAGCTGCCCACAGATAAGCCTTCCAAGTCAATAAAAATTAGAATTTCATTCCAATCAGTCCGAAAAGGAGACATTTCATTACTAAACTACATTGTCTCATTTTTAGATATTCGAAATCAATTATTTACACTGCACATTAAATAGCACGAAAATCTCAGCTCCTTGGAAAGTATATGCGGAACAATCATTTTTGAACACCAATATGCAATTTAAACAATACTTGGCTTGTTAATGATAAAAAAACAGGGAGATGCTGCCCACGGTTTCGAAACCACCAATGGGATATTATACCATAATTGGTGTCGAACCACATTAAGATGACGCCTCAATATTCACTTAGAGCTTATGTTATAATTGTGAATATTTGCTTTTGCCCCAATGAAGAAAGACAAAATCGAACATTCGTCCTAATTTCAATGAAAACTTGTTTTATTGTTGCTGTTCATTTGTGTATCATTCCCATTATTTTACTCTCTTACGTCATTTAATGAAATATAGTATACCGCGTGGGGTTTAACCTCCACTTTCAAAATGCCTGTTTATCCCCCGAATATTAAAATCATCTCCCCAAGATACCATGTCACTAAACGAGGTGACCAATAATGGAGAGCCCATTTGTAATATTTTTCACTTGCTAATTAGCCATTCAAAGTATTGCATGTCACATATGTTCCTATTTTTTGCATTTTTAATCGTAATAAACATCGTGGAGATATGTTTTAATAGAAGATGAGTTATTTCATGAACTGAGCTGTCTTATGTTAGTGTTCCAAGTAGTTTTTAACTAATTTTTCCTCATTGTCAAAATTGGCAATCACGAAAAAATAGCATATTAACCAATAATATAGGAATCATAATACTATTAATGTTTTTAATTTATGATCTTTAAATTTATTCATGTATTTTATTTGTAGATTCTCTCCCAATTTCGGGAGAGTAAATTAGTATAGGTCTAATTGAGATATTAAATGTTTATAGAGGTCATATTTTTTGCCCGTGGAATTGAGTATGGTCAGACCGGTCTTAATTTACAATCGTAAGCAGAGAATTGACAATGGTGGAAGTCTGGAATCGGAATGCGGCCAGTGTATTTTTGGGTTGAAGATGAAAAACTTAATTAAAGGTCAGGTCGCAAGGACCTTCCGCCTTTAAATTGGACGAAATTTCTTCGGTCATTTTTCCCGGAAATTCGTTCCTCAGCTGTGTGAGATACGTGCTGAAAACGTTGAAGCTCGTTTTGTGATTAAGATCAGGGGAAACCAATACTGGTTTTGTTGGTGTATACGAAGAAGTAGCAATCCCGCCCAATTCTCGGAAGGAGAGAGACAGATAGGGAGCCCGAGAAGTAGTCGACAAGTTTTTTCAATATAACCTTTAGCCAACCTTTGCGAAATATATTTATCGATTCAGAATACGGTTTTCTATTTCCATATTAAATTATTTTTTCATTGTGCTTCGCTAATCTTCATATCATTTTTTTTCAATTTTTCATTTACCTCTTTTCAGAACATTTCTTCCTGTTCGACTAGGGTTTCTGGCTATGCTCTTAGCTCCGTCTAGAAAACGTGTTCATCGATACAATTTATGCTACTCAATATTGATAGTTTTTAACTAAGAACAAATCATAACTTCTCGTTTATCCAAGATATTACCAAGAAACAAATAGTCAATCAAACTAGGACAAAGTCATATTGCTTAAACATATTTTGGAACTCGTGACTTCTTCGTTTTAAATTTTAGGTTAGCACATTACTGAAAACCACACGCCGAAGGGTGTGGTTTTCAGTAATATGATCAGCACCTGTACCTTAATTTATCAAAAAAAAACGGTTAAGTTGATCATAATTGTTTATTACGGTGAATGTCGAGTTATTAAAAAAAACATCGATGCCATTTTATTAGAAAAAGTATTATAAGTATATAGTAGCTGACGAAATTAAATAATTGTCTTCAATTATGAGAAAAAAATGTGCACTTTTCCTCAGATTTATTTGTAACGTACAACGCGTTTCAGTTCATCGAACCATCTTCAGCTACAAGACAAGATTCAAATTGTGATGCATCATATTTATACCTGCTTGAGGAAGAGGGGGGGCAAGAAAAGAGTAAATCTGTGGAAAGTTACAAATTTGTTTTTCTCATAACGACAAACTTACCCTACATCTCACCTGAATCTATTAAATAAATTGCCTTCAAATTCAAAATTTACTATTGAATCGTCTTTTAGAGCGTGAAAACCTATTGTCCAGGATGTCTTCTCATTTCAGATGAAAGCATAAGGTAATTTTTAGTTGTTTTTTCTCCAACTGCGGTTATAAAAAAAGTTTTTCCTTATTTTTTAGCCCGAAATTCCTCATTGTTTTAGTGTTTGAAGTGCTTTAAGTGTGGATTTATTAACGATTTTGAAGAAATAAATTGTCTTCCGACCATGGTAATCAACCCGAAAGTTTATTTGATAGGTGAGGTAGGTAGTGCTCACTTAACACTAACCAAATTCCAGGAGGGCGAAAATTTGGCATGTTAGGGGCCCTGCCTTTCCTTATGCCGCCTGTGGAGTCTTTGGGAAATCTAATTGCCGTAAACCACGTAAATTGGGTTAAGAAGGGAATGCCGTGATACGTCGCCCGTAATTGAACCCATGACCTCCGGCCAGTAACCCAATTCTCTTCCCAGTGGCCTAACACGTCCCATAAAAAAAGAGTATACCTATGTTGACAAAACGAGCAAGAAAAATGGGATTTCAGCATAAAACATCATGTATGTCACGACTTATACCTCACGAATGGCACACGCAATCCAAAGTGTTCAGCCGCAGTCCAATGTACTCTGGACGTTGACATTTCTCTTAAAAAATTATTTGAAATGTGCTTCTTTTGATTGTTTCTTTAAAAAATAGATTGTGGTCCATTGTGTGCTAAACCTCTTTTGAACGGTAATTTTTATCGCATGGATTCTTGATTAATCTCATGAGGTTTTCATGCAAATAATAAAGAAACTGCGAATCAGTGCAGACTAATATTTCACCGTCGAGTTTTTTCACGCCAGACGGAGAATAATTCAAACTTAAAGTTTTCCATCCCCCCTTACTTGGCAAATAACTTTGAGCTACGTAATTAGGAAACTAGGCAATTAGTTCATAAACTCCATTTCATACTTAAAATAGTGTATTAGTTCAATGCTATCTTGATTGTTTTACGTGCCATAAGATAAAATTTTATCTTAACACGAGTAAGAAATAAATAATGAACGTATGTGATTAATGAAGTGGCAAATCTAGCTGCAATACTTCCGCGTCAATCAATGTTTCAGCGTGACATTTTTATTGCTTATGACTTGTTCAGCTCAAAACCTCTAACCCTAAGAAGCAACATAAATTGACTCTGAATTAAACCCGGAAGAGTTGTCTCATTCGCGGAACAATTCTGTGAAAGCTGTCATCTCGCGACTACTCCACTTTTTCGAGGATAAAATTACTTTTCTCACCACACCAACAAGTCCCTCTCTTCGAAATTACTTCGTAAATGTCATTAAAATAGAAGTTCGCTCTTCTTTGGAAGCCAATACATTACAATTAGCACGAAATGACATGATATTTTGGAAAAGCTATGAGATAGTCTTAATGAAAAAAGGCTATCATTTGCCGTCCCAACTCGAACGGCGCCTTCCTTATTCCTTTGAGTCGAGATGGGTGTACTTGAGTAGGCTGGATTAAAGGAAATGGGTTTGCTACACGATGACGGATTTGCGGCAGTGGCAAAGTTGGCGATGAAACGAAATGAAATAGTGGAGAGTATAGGGGAGATTCTTGGATTGGCCCTCCGTTTTCCTTTGCGAGGAGTATTAAGCTTTCATCCCCTTCGGCCCTTTTGCTTCCTTCCCCCTCTCCTCCCTCTTGATTGCTTGTCGACTCGCCTTCACCTTCTCGGATGGGTTTCTCTTGATCTTCCGCGACACAAATTCAACTTTAAGAATTACTCCAGTAGGTATTGACAAGTTATGATGGCATTTTATGTCACCCAACCACCCAATGACGTCAGGTCTTACATCTCTTGATGCATGATCCACTTATTAAAGACAATAGGGATAGGAACACATTTGAAAAGAATACTCTAACATTACTATAGTTCTATTCTTGATGGAGTTCCCGTTTCAGTTGCTTAATCTCTCATTTTACTACTGAATACTTTGAAGTGTTAACTAATAGATATCCGCTGAATTTGAATTTATTAGACTAAAAACATAAAAACTCCGCCAGAGTCAACATCAGTCCCTCAATCACCGGTAACTGCTGTACTTCGTTACTGCCAAGAAGTGAGAAATCATTGTATGAATTAGGTTTGATAAATTTGTACGGTAGGTTACGAATATTTTCAGTGTTTTAAAGGCTATTGATTTTTGAGTCGCTGTTGTATTTCTCCAATCTCCCAAGATGTGCCAAATGGTAACGCGGAAGATATAAATTGAAAACTTTTAGTCGTAAGTAATGCCCCCTTTCCCTCAGTGTAAAATGGTAAGACTTTCCAGGTGAGTATCGGCGAATGAGAAACGGTCATTAGAGCCGTCCACTTTCGTCGACGTGCAACCAAGTCACCCCGAAGATAGTTGCCAACTGAGATAAAAGTACGAATGTCAAAATGTTGGATCCGTGCGAACATTTCCGCCCTTGCCTTTTGGACCGCCCCTCCTCCCTTGGATCCACCGTCGGATCCCCATTGGTTCAGAAATTGCTAATTGTTGAAAATTAAGAGAGAGTTAAAATAAATAACTTCGCCACCAAGCATCCCAGTGTTTAGCACAAAACATCCTAACCCTAGATAATTTTTGGTTTGAGGGGCTCAACCCCCCCTGAATGTAGGCATCCCACATTGATTTCCTACACCCCGAATCCCCTTTCAAATTTCGGAAATGGTTTATTACTTTGATCACTGTCACGGGAATGGATTAAAATGAGAGAATTACATGTATTCACCCTGAATTGAATCCCTCACATAGGCTGTTGTGTCTCGCTGGGCGGAGCAACGTTTCCACATCCCCTTCAAGAAACGACTCCGTTGCGTCGCCCCTTCCCTTCATTCCATCCCTCTCTCCCTCCCTCTCATTTCTTCCAGGGCAACCTTCTCCCTTCCTCCTCCCAGCGCGCCCACTTTTTACCGCACGTGTCACTCTGCCGCCGCCCTTTGTCATTTCCCCCCCGTCCGCTCCCGCATTTCGCTCCTCCACGGTTCTTTGCCGCCAAAGATGGCAATATGGATTCCACTCGCCCCGTTTTGTCGATGAATTTTACGGCCGCGCGAGGGAAAGGGAGGGGACGTCGCCCCGCTAGCGTGTCGGATATAGGTGTGCAGGTATTTGGTGCGAACGGCAATCTCCTCCTCCCCACCTTCCCTCCTCCGCTCCCATCTTCTCCGCTTCCCATTCGGTTGCCACCCACCGGAGAACCAATCAGATGCTGCCGAAGGATGTCGGTGATCCATTTTCGTCACCCATCGGCATAAATATAGACGCCGTTTGAGGGACCTAAAAGGAAGAAGGAACGGAGTCTCTCACTTCCGGACCAGCCTCCCCAGAGACCCCTTCCCTTCCTTTTCGTCGTCATCCTCTCTCTCCCTACCCTCTGGGATGCCTCGTTCTGCCATTTCGGGACGTGGAGTCGGTAGCGGGATGCATAGATTGAGGGGTGGCCACCGGAATACGATATACCCTTTGGTCAGGATGCCATTTCTCTCTTCCAATGTACGGGTACGTATCGGTTATAGGAGAAGAGTGAACCTGTCTAGTTGATGTAGTTAATTTTTGTTATGCTCAAATTAATTATAAATTAAACATTGACTTTGAATTGACTAAATTGCATTTTTTGTCGTTCGGTTTTTCCGATTGGCTCAGGTCTCTGTTAGTGATGCATGGTCACATTTTTAATTGAATCCAAAGAAACAATCTCACACGTTCAAAGCCAGAGGCATAAATAAAAGAGAAAAGTGAAGCAGTTTCTTTATTAAAGAAATATCACGCACCACATAAAATGCATAAGCTTGAAGCTCTTTTCTCCGCTGTAATAATTTTAAGACGTTATGTCGCTGTTAAGGTACTTTCTTGTTTTCAAGATAATTAAGTTTTTGAATTTGTGAGCGTTATCAGTAAAGCAAAAAAAATTTTATTAATGAATAGCAAGTAGTGTAGGCTTCTTTTTCTACAAAAGTAGAATGATAAATTTAATTTACTTGTCGCCAAATATGTATTTGATAATTATTATTTTTATAAATTTGAAAAAAAAATATATATATATATATATATGTATAACTTTATAACCTATAACTTTTAAAAAGCTGAATTAAAAGTTTCAATAGAATGCTAGCATTTATTTTTTATTAGCAGTTATTCACGACGACTACTAATACCGAGAACCTATGCTAAGTTACCTATGGGCAACGACAACATGATATAATTGTGATGAACCACAAAGCAATGATATTTTGTTGTGATCTAATTAATGATTCCAAACGCATTAACCCCTGAGTTTGAAATTATAATAAATGTATAGACTAAGAATTTTACGCATTCAGCTTCTTGTTTAGATACGTAAATGTAGAAAAATTTTAATAATACCTAATTTTGAGAAAACGATGATCGTGAATAAATAAGTTTTGGCCCAATTCATTGTACTTTTCACAAAATAAATAATGTTATTCTCCATATTTTACTAAGATATTTTATCGATATTTTACTAAGATTAGACAGGATAAGGAAATTTTAGATAAAAATATTTGGAAACTCTTGTTAAAAACATGACAAGAGAAGAAATTGTAAAACACTATTTTCAATACCTTTAATTGAGCTTTGGTAATAACTGAAGCAAAAGTGGAGTATCTAATAAATTGAGAAATGGCGTTTTATGATTTGTCTAAATGACCAATGGTAGGATTAATGTTTATGTAGCATGCTCAGTTGTCATTCTCTGTTCAGTGATTTCCAAATTTTTTGGGTATAAGACTATAAGGTTTGGATAGATCTTTTTCTTGAAAGTAGTCTTTATTTAAAGTATTTTGAAAAAACGTATGTAAGAATCGGTGAATACAAAGGTCAATGTGAATGGTACGATTAGTAATATTTGGCTTAGCCTCTATGTATTCCGTTGGTTAGTTTCCTAAATCAGAGGGTCAAAAAACGTTTTACCTGTTCTTAACTCCGCCTTTTCCTATAGTTCAGACTCATAAACTACTCAAAATTTCGACATAATCCCTTGTGCAAAAGGTCCAAAGTGCGTCGCCTAAGTTGTAAAAGCCAAGATGAAATATGAGAAGGGCTCTGCATAATTTTTCAGCGGTTAAGTATAGTTTTCGCTCCTCTTCAAGAGTGCTGTATTTCTTCTATGCCTTTTTATGGACCGGGAAGGGAGTTTCTGTTAAAATCCGCCGACCAAATAGCGGTTGTTTTCCGGAGAGCCCTAATTACGTCGACGCTCGCCGTTGGTTGTTAAACTGCCGAATGTCTCCTTCCGATGCTCCAGCAAAGATATGTGGTGTGCGAATATATGGAAGCGCTGAAAAAAATTTAAAAGGTGGAAGCGTGAAGAATGGCGGAAATTATAGAGGATTTTAGAAACGTGAATAAAGTGGAGGGCGTCAGTTTAGGGTATCTTTCTCCCGCGTGGAGAGCACTTTGAGAGATGAGGTAGATGTTAACGTTCCCGCTGTTTGAATGCAGATTAATTCGTCAACGTGTTCAAGGCACTGAGGTGAGCGGAGGGAGAGGCATAATGCTTAGGCGGGAATCCGGAAATACCGGGAATAGACCTCCCCGCCCTCGTTCCTCTATCCTCGCCGGCGCCGGTCACACCCACGTGGTCCCACATCCAAAAAGCATGTCTACTATTATTTTCTCCGATTTTGTGATAAGTTGTGATCAAACAAGACGAAATGAACCATTTTTGGGGAATTGTTTTCATAGATTAGACAGTGAATACGATGCAAGCATTAAAATATAACCATGACAATGGACCTGGGTTTTTATTTAGGATTCCATCGATATTTTACCTCTTGTAAACGTTTTGTTCAAAATTTTGGGTAATTAATCGTTTCTTAGCCCTGTTAATTTTATTATCCGTAGACGGAACATGATGACACTTTAAATTATGCGCCTAGAGTTGCTCTCCGTTAGGTATGCGACTAGTTCACGTACTGAAACAATTCATATTCATCCTTTATATAAGCGAGGGAATAACTTCAGTCCGGCTCCGTTTGCTTCCAGTCAGATAATTAGCCGTTGTAGATAAAACTGATATTTTAGAACCGTAATTGGTAATGGATTATATTTTTTTTTAATGAAAAACTTTCATGGTTTTATGAATGAATAATGCCATTTTCAGTTCAAAGAAACGTATTAGAGACATGATATGGGTCGTCCGAAACCATTGAGTGTTCAAATAAAATTTTCGGTTCTCTTGCGAGAGATAACATTCGCCTCTGGGACATTCTTTCTCTGCTGACGTTGATAGCACGTTGGCATCCATTTAGTTCCGTGTTCCACGGGCTCACCCTAACGTGAACTTTGCAGTGTGAAAATCACCATAAAGGAAGTCGTGCGTGTCTCCTTCGGACGGGGACCGAATTTGTCTCCCAAGATTTTCAATTTCTAACCTCCCGCGAAGAGATAGGACCCCCGTAGAGATTTAGGGCATTTTTCTCCCAAATCCTTTTGAAAGGAAAAGCGGAAAAGTGGGAGGGAGATCTGCCATTCCGGAGAGGCGAGCGAGGTGGAAGCGTGAGATGGAAGGAAGGCGACGTTGCCGTGGGAGGCCCTGGAGTTCATTTGGCCGGGAGAGAGTGGGAGTGGGAAGACTGGGAGGTGTAAAAAAGTTCGGGGCGACCGGAAGAGGTGGAACGAGCAGCCTGAGGAAATTCAAAAGGGCAGTCTGCGAAGGGAACGAATCAAATGGTCTAGGATGACGGAGAGAGAATGTGGATGCTATTTTCTCACTTGGCTCATTGCTGATTCCAAATATAGACGACTCGTTTGGAAACTTGAATAAGTAATAATTATTTAGCATGTGATATCAAACGGATCCAGGGACCAAAGGATTCATCCTTGAAGTACATTTTAAAAGTGTAATTTAACTGTAAAATTGAATAGAAATTTATAACATTTTATTTTGTTGGCAATTCTAGGGATTTGAAAAAAAGAATCCTTTAGACCTTACTGACAATGGCGAATTGTAAGAGGAACACAGACCTTAGTATGGATGCTAAACACATTGTTCATGCTCGCCAAAAACTGATGTACTAAAGTGTTCACTTTCAAATTCATATAAATTAGTTCGGGAGAAAATTCATGATGGGATCAACCCTCAAGCACTGCTCTTATCCATTTCCGCTAACGACCTTGTTTAATATTGTAGACGTGCAAGCATCAATTGGAAAAAAATTACGCAAAAATTAGTGTTGAATTTGATATTTGAGCTATATATGGACTTCTTTTATGAATCTGTGCATTGCTTACAAATACATTCTGTCAAGGGAGAATTCATTTCAGAATTAAAACAAAATATTTTCAATATTTTCACGTTACGGAATTATCCAATTTAAGCACAATCCTATGTAAGAATTGATAAAAGCTTAATACTGAATTCGAAAATCTTTATTTTGTAATGTACCCTATGTATTCTTAATCACCGCGTGAGTTAGAGAACGGGATGTCTCAGTGTAGCGAACACGTCAGTGTCTCTAACTGACCGGACTGCGTTTACCAAACCAACTCATGGCAGGGAGAGAACTCCGGGGAGAAATGGGGCTTTTATATCAACATATGTACACTGGGACGTGCAAACGACCTTCCGCAAGCGAGCGGACACCTGTCGGGGCGCACTAACTACCAAACCGTGTCCAGTAAACCGCGCGGAGTGCCCACGAGTACAAACACATGCACCACACAGGCCGCACTTGAACTATTTGACTTCCGTTGAGGAAGGAACTGTGTAAGTTCTCTCATGTTTGTAAATCGTTTATGTGTGTGTGAACGCGCATTTTTTTGTGGTTGTGAAAACAGTTCGACGAGTAGTGTGCTCTCGGGCATTATACTCACCAGGATGCACGAGGGAGACGACGAAGAGACTAATCGAGAAGGTGGGAAAATACGCTATTTTGTACGATGTATCGAGAGACCTGGCAGCAAAAATACAACTGCGATTACCGAGACTTGGACTACAGCCATTTACTTTCACAAAGTGTGCGAGTAAATATTTGCCATCTTTGTCGCCGCCCAACCGCACGAACACTGACGTGCGGCGATTCTCCGGCGGACTCCTTGCCGCTCGATCGCCGCGTCCACCTCTTGGTTTGCTATACACGACCACTTCGTGTATATATGTGTGTGTGTATATATATATATGTATATTCATTCAAACAGAAATAGGTATAAGGAAAGGGGATAGGAAAACACATAAAAAGGTTTTGCTCTCAGTCTGACCTGAAGAATGCCTCGGAGTAGGCCGAAAGCTTAAATCATCTACAGTGTGAGTGTCCTTTTACGTGTTATCTGTTTTATTCTGTGTTCTATTGTGCCGTCCAAAAGTTATATTGCTCTCGTGAGTACTTCCGCATCATCGATATATATGTATATATATACATATACACACCCTTTCCTGTAATTTAGAGCAAACTGATTACGTGCCATTACTTATCACTGCATTCACGCTATTATAAATCGAAAATATTGTGGAAGGAACGAAGCTCCTGGCCTCCGGCAGAGAACCGCAATGAATTGCTCTCCAATACGATCCAACCGGTCTGGCAATTTCTGTTCCCGAATTATCTCTTTGCCACTGCCACCCAGAAGATAATTGATTTGTAATCATCTTTAATCTGTTGTGCACTTAACAATCGAGCTTGTATTTTTTTTAATTGGGTGGATAACGTAAAGGACCGTGAGTTATTTACAGTAATTCGCTGTGCACTAACTAACCATTTCTTAATAATCTCTCACGGAACGATTTTTGTATTGATTATTTTAGCTATAATGCTTTCTTCAGCAATTTATGCTCATATAAACCACGATTATCCAACGATTCCTCACGAAAAAGCAGGCGGGATGTAAGATATTTTAATTTTTTTTTAATGATGATAAGAGGAGCCTCAAGTAAGTGAAGGGTGCATCGACTTCTGAGTAAGTCAGCGGACAGGAAATCTATCGTCCCCGAAACTATTAAAGCCACCCCTCTTCAAAGCAAACCCCTGGGACAAATGGAGAAGGCAGACGTCGTGATGTGTCTATGAGAGCAGAAAGGATGGGAGGGGATTGATCGTTGAGGAAAGCCCACAGGAGAGGATAGATAACCCTCTCCATGTCTGTGAAGACCGGCTATCCGTTGGATCGGACGCGGGAGGGATGGAGAGATTTCGGGTTATGGACCGAGAGAAAGGAGAGGAGGCCTCTTGCGGGGGAGCGAAAGGGTATTGTTTATAGGAAGAGTGGGGTTTCTTAGGAGGAGCGGGGAGGGGGAGATGGGAAACGGGAGGAAGAGAAGAAGTCCATTCACGACGTTTCCACGAACTGGGTTCCGGGAGTGAAAGGGAGGGTTTAGGTTACGATGGCCGCCAAAGGGGTTGGGATGAAGATTGGAAGGAGGTTTTCTCCCAAATGGGAAGGTACAGACTGGGGGGAGGGCAGACTGGGGCGGGATTCCAATTTGGGAGGAGGGGAGCCCGAGGAAGGGAAAGAATGGCGGGGAGAGTAAGGAAGGGTGTGTGCGTGTTTACGGAACTCGGCTCTCCTCCATTTGGGCCAATGCCGATTGTTTGGGTGGGGTCGGCCTCCCGAACGGCCCGAGATGGGGAATCCAGGATTCCTTCTCTCCCACCCCCATCTCCCCCCTCTCTCCCTGGGGCAGATCAATCCTTTCTCTCCAGCCAAACGCACCTTTCCCTGCCTCTCCCCCAAATACCGACTCCCCTCCGACCTCGCCATTCTCCGGCGGTGCATCATTCTCCGCCCTCGGCTCTCCGACGTGGTGCGAGGTCATTCCCGCGATCAGATCTGGTACCCTACATGGAACGCTACGAGTTACCCTCTAGAGTATGAGGCAGGGGAAAAAGTTCCACATCAGCCACCCAACATCAGCATTTAATGTTACTTTAAAATGTCAGTTAACCATGAGGAATGTCTAGTACAACCCTACAGCTTCAGCGGTTTATCGCACTTTCAGTCGGTGATCCTCCACGATCATTTTATGCACTTTTTCAATAAAATCTGGGGTAGTGGCACATTTTGGTCGACCAATACGCTGATCATCATCCAAGCTGTCCCGACCAAACTTAAACTCGTTTATCCACGTGGCAACAGCTGAATATATAGGAGCTGAGTCCTCAGAGTGTTCTGAAAGTCGGAATGGATTTCATTTGCTTTCATACCTTCCTTTAAACAGTATTTCATCACATCTAATCTCAATTTTTTCCATCTTCACATATTACTACAGGGAAACAATAACAGAGAGGCGCCTGCACCCCAGTTTTCTTCCTAGAACACTGACGCGTTACGTGTTTACTCATTAAGGATTACCTATTACTAGGTGGAAAACTCGTTGCCCTAGCGCTGACATCAGTTGGTGATTCCGCTACCCTTATTCAAAACTTAATTCAAATGTTGGACATGATTTCTTCAACACCTTACATGTATTCCGGTATCCAAGTTTTAAAATTTCTGCACGCGTTGCGAGACGAGATGCTGTTAAGGAGGACTAAAAAATAAATTTTGATGAAATTTGTCGCGAACTAGAATCGATACTTGGTATTTAAAAAATCCATTTGCTTCCATAGCGCAGTCCGTTTTCTTTGGGAGGGATGCCGCCCGCGCGATCGAGGGCGGGAATGAACGAGAGTTACGGCGACCCATTTTTCCTTTTTTTCATTGGTTGTTTCGGGGTTCACCGCGTCTTTCCTTCCTCTTCCGGGTGGTCCATTTGACCGCCGCCCGTTCACCCCATCCTACCCGCCGCCTTCCCCACTCTCAGCCTCGATAGCACCCTCGACCCTTCTCTCAATAAGAAGAGTCCATAACGTTCACCCATTACGTGCATGGACGCGAAGTCGTGGTGGTTCCATCCCCTGCCTCGATGTTGTTGTTGTTTATTGCTCACAACAGTTGATTCGTTCTTCCTCTGAGCCTCTTTTTTCTCCAACGACGCCTCTGAGGAGAGATCATATCGCTCCGATGGGTGATCTCGAGTCGGCGGCAAACGAGATTGGCTCGACCGCCACCGACGACGCCGCCCGAATATGAAGAATGGATCGACGTCCCATGACGAGGTCGCGGGAGAATTTTTTTTATTTTTCGAGTGGCGAAGATTGTCTTTTTTTTGGCACGCTTGGTTGTTCCCATCGATTAGACGGCCGAAGCACATGTAGTCACGATCAGTCGGTTGAAGAGCCGAGACTCCCCTCTGCCCCGAGCGCTTCCTCCGCAGTTGACGGTACGTGCTCATCGTACTGATTGGGCCTGATTTTGGCGCATTTAGCTCGCTATAAATTGCATCATTTATGTCTTTACTGCAAAAGGATATTTTTCTACGCTTGCTCAGGAAGTCTGTTGTAAAATAATTAACTTATAAATTAAGAATATTATATATTTACCAATTAGGAGTTCTAGTAGGGTAATTGGGCAAATAATTCTTATTTCAACCGCACAGTGTGGGTGAAATATCCACTTTTTCGAATTAAAGTACGAACGTAAAGTAAGTAACCATTCCGGTGCTTGAGAGCATTATTGAGGTTTAACTAATGTTCAAAGGAAATTGGAAAAACGGATTGGTATTTGGAATTATTCAGTAATGAAACTATTTTAAAATTTTAAAAGATTTTCTAAATCTAATATGCATGTTCGAGTTTCATTATTTGACAGTTACCAATGTTTGGGAAATTGGGATTGCCTTCTCTTGAGAGAGAGGTAGTCAAAAATACATTCTAATAAGAGTAATTTTTAGCAGTCATTAATGATTTATAAATGCTCTTATCCATATTATTCCTGGTCGTATATTTCCATGCGTATCTGTCATCATTACGTTATCGTACACCTATATCCTTAATTCAAAAACCAACCATCCGTACTGTGATTGGTCTTGCTTTCATTTCAGAGCCAGTAATATTTTTCCCAGTTCCACCAAAATTAAGTGATTAAATTAAAGAACTCTAAAGCCATCTCGTGATTCATATCACATCGTCTTTAATTTTGGTCTGAGTTGGCATAGACTGTCCTTTTTTAAAAGTGTCTGTACTCTCATTTCATTGCCGCATTTGTGTATACATGTGGTAAGTTACACGTGCCTCTCGCTTATGATTAGTTACATTTCTTTTCCACCTTCTTAGTCATCCTACGGCACTTAAAATAGCAGCAGTGCATGTGGTCTAATTGAGTTGCGATAAAAAGAGCCGCTTGTACTATATTGCCATGGGCCTTCATGGAGATTTCCGTCGGCTGTATAAGCTTATTATTTCGCGGGCTTGCTTGATTGTTTAATTAAGGAAGGAAATATTGCCTACACAATGCAAACCTACCCGACAAATCACGTGGCCTATTAAGCAGCCATAAATCCTATCCGTCCTTTCATATTCGTGCGCCCCTGTCAGCATCTCCCCTCTGTGGCGCCGGGCCTGTAATCACGGACGGGAAGGCACTATCTACCCCTTTAATGATTAATGGTATCATTAGCAGGGAGGGAGTATATCATTAAAAGGATAATCGATTTCAGATAGTCCTCTCTCTTTCTCTCCGTCCGCTCGCCCTCCCACGACCCCATCTCTTCCCCCCCCCCCCACCTCGGATTGTCCGTCACAATACCATTCTTGGATTCATTGGCGCTGTTTTTGAGGTGTAATTGCCGGCGGGGCGGAGGGATTGATGGCGGTCGGCTGCGGGGAAGATGCCTGCCGCGCTCTCTGATACCTCCCTCTCGCCGAGAATGAATCCGTCCCTGGCCTGCAGCACATCTTAAGAAATCGCGTACGCGTCGTCGGGAGAGAACTCCGTCCGTATCCTTGCCGACTCGGGATGATCAAACGAATCGCCGTTCACCATTCATTTCAAGTGTTTCCCAATGGCGGAATGAAAACTTGAGCACGAAAGGTAAATTGGCGCTCAAATGAAAGCGACAGAATTTATGAGATTGTGCGTTAATTAATGCGGAAAGTGTGTCTAGTTTATATTGAACTAAATAAAAAATAATTGATATGTTTGAGACATGCAAATATAGTTGAATATACTTATTTACACATATATTAGATCTTGTGGTTATTTCAGAGGAAGTAATTAAGAAAACTTCGGCTATCTGGGACTCCCTGATCATTTAAATTTCTATTATTTATTGCTACAATTTATAACTGCTACACTTATATTTTCATCTATGTTTAACGGATATTATTCGCCAATCATTAAAGGGTTGGAAAATCATTGACCTCTTTAAGTTGTCTTCGGAAAGATAAACGGCACGAATGGTTTAGCGATAATTTATTTGTATCTCCTTTCAACATTTATCATATATAGTCTTGTATACGTCGGCCTTTTAACGCAATATTTGTACGAAAAAAATTAACGGTCGACATGAGAGAGGGTCCCATGGTAAGTTAAAAAAGAATGTAGTTGAGATGTGATAAACCACTGCAAGGTCTCATTCCGAAAATTACTGCTATGATCACCATGTAATAATATTGACATAGTTATGAATTTTCTTACTGAAAATATTGCTGCTACTGGTGCCTGCTTATTGCAGTATACCAGTGGTAAAAGCAAACAATTTTAGCAATATTATTTGGTCAATACTCGCGGCACTCTTGGTGAAGGTCAGATTCCAATCAAAATCTCATTATCGATGATAGAAGTCATATAAGTACTGTCCGTACATCCAAGTATCGAAATAAATCCCGAATATTTATTACTAGATATCTACCGTTAAAATGGTGAAATTATATTTGTTTTGGTCCTTATTACTTGAGAATATGCTTTTTGGAATAGTTCACTAGTTAATTCGCCAGTATTACATTAACTGCATTTAATTATTATATGCCAAAATAATGTAGACTTGTAATAAGAGAAATTTTAAAAAAATGGAAATTTAAAGTAAAATTTCGTTGCTCGACCTATACACAAGTACATATGGTGCATAGTTTTTTAATAACTGCATCCCTTTTTCTGCTCCCTTTACATACGTCACCCTTAACTAATTGCATACTAATGGCAACTAAATATTTTTCAAAATCTGAAAATATAGTTGGGCATTATACGAGATAACATTCACATTATCATACAATTAGTGAGAATTTTCTCTTTCGCATTGCAGGCAAAGAAAACTTACAATGGACAAAAGTGTTGGTGTTTGGTAGTCACTCTTGGTGTTTGAAAGTAACATTCTTGAGTAACTCAACATTTTGTATTACATCCCGCATGCATTTCGGTAGATTTCAGATGTGTGTGACAAAGGATGAAGTTGCACGGAAAAGTGTGAGCGGTTATAATTAGGTCGCGACATAACTCGGGGATATACTAAATTTTAATATATGCAAATGCAGTATATTTTATTCCCTCTGCACTGCGTGCGAATTTTACACTAATTTAATTTTGGAACCGCAGGATTGATCCGGAAACTGATTCCCAATGCTATATGTGCGATGCATTTAATCACTTGGTGAGCATAAATTTCTTGGAAAGAAGGACTTGCTTCCCTTAAATGTATTCACCAAAATCCGCTGCTTTACTGTTGCAGCGTTTCAAAAGATTTTAGCAAACCGTTGGTTCAGGATTAACTGCGAATGGAGTAATTTGCAACCCGGAAGACAGGTGTTCGTGCTGATAGCGTGGGGGAATGGCTGGATAAAAGGAGATAAGGGCGACGCGGAAGAGGGGTAATTTCGTGAATTGAACGTGCAAGCGGAGAGGGTGGGGAGGGTATCTCTTGCACTTCAGGATCCGTTGATCGCCGGGAGGAACACTAGTAGCCCTCACCGGGGGGTGGAGCTCCTTCCCCTTGATAGGGCCCCGCCGTCATTAAAGGAGCTATGTGAGCCCTTTGTTTTTAAGGGAGGGCGTCGCCCTGGGGAGGGTGGATTTGCAAGCGCCCGGGAATGGAATGGGAATTTGCCCTTCATCCGCTGAGAAGACGTGGTGATGTGACGCCTCTGTCTCAGGTTTAGTACCAGCGCACCGTCATTCATTCCCTCCTGAGAAGTTTCGTGGAATTAACACCCAGGAAATTATTTTAGGCAGTGAGCGTAATATCTTGATGTTTGAAACACGAACGATGAAATAAAGTTCTTCGAAACTTTGACATCAGTCTTTCATTTTAATAATGCGGCACCAGGTGGAACGGCAGTTGTTCTTCTATCATTATTTGTGGGAAAATGTTTTTGCACATAAAGCTAAACAAAAACTTAAAACAGACCGTTCATGAAGATTCCTTTAGTGTAACTTCTTCAAATACAAATAAAAATTATTGAGTTTTTTACAGATGCAAAGTATTCTAATCAGCGCTTTGCAGCTGTAATAACATGTGAAGTGACTTAAGGACTGACTTTGAAAAACGTTTATTGAGAGCGCTAATTAAAAATAGAAGTAAGACAATGAATATCAGTGTCAACTGTATGGGTATTATTACAGAAAGGATACGGCAAGCTAGGATAATTCATGCATGCCTTGCCAACCTTTAACTTTCTACAGGTCGAACCTGTAGATCGTCTGGCATTCTCGATATTCTGTCACTTCAGTGTGTATTTCTTGTTGTAAGAATGCTGTTGAAGAATCTAACTTGTTTTTATTGTAATTTATGGGCATTTATATTAAATGGGAGACTATCGACTTGTATGGTTTTAAAACAAGCATCGATGAGTGCCGGTAACTTCCTTTAATACCCATTTTGATTCGCAAAATATTCGTTTCCAAAATAGCTACCAAGACTGGTGGAGAATTTTTCAAAGGTCGCATTTCTAAAAAAAAGCAACAAGAGATTACAATGTGGTATTCTTCTGAACAATGCCGTTAAAATATTTGTTGTGCTAAGTGGTATTTTTGATTGGTTCTTAATATCCTATTATGAATCCACTTAATTTCCTACTGTGGAAATATTTTTCACCATAGTCTTCCGTAATAATAATGGTACTTATATAGTCAATACTGCCTATATCGGAGAGCTTATTCATTACTTCATCTTTCTCTACCTACTATGTTAAACTATCTGTCTCTATCTCATTTGGGATGCTTTTTGAAAACACTATTTTCTCTTCAAAGAAGCTTTTGTTCATTTTAAGCGTCTTTATTCATTCCTTGACTTTCTGCGTTGCTTATATGAAGCTTGCAGTTCAGTAGCAAGTGATATTTTTTTACATGAATTCGCTATCTCCACCTGATTAGCCCTCTCCGGCTGGATTAACCTGGTGAGTAACATGTCTGCTTACTCCCGCATTGACCATGGGAATGGCGTTCACTGTTATGGTTCGGCCATTGAGACATTTTAGGACCAGCCAGGATTGGCATCTCATTGTTGACATCTGTAAATAAATCCTAACCATATTATTATTTACTTCACGCTAGGAGAGTATTCATAAATTCAGAAGCTTTAAGTCAGCGCATTCTTCTACTTTAAATCCTAATATAAAATGTTAATTCTTGAAAAAATAGTGTGCCTAATGGCATATATGGAAGGGGAAATTAGGAAATTTTCTGATTTGACAATGAAATAATTGATTGAGGAATCTCAATTGATCAATTAATGCGATAATTCATTCAACCGGAAAACGATATTTGAATTAGAAATGAAATTCTCCTTTATGTCTGCGGATTGAGTTATTGTGTAACGTTTTTCCCTCCGTTCGCATGTCAGTTTCTCAGATTAATTTCCTTGTTTGTCAAGTATATCAGCGTTGTATATCCACCACTAATTCAATGTAATTCTGCGCATTAAAATGCGGCTTTCCTAATTGGAAAAATGTTGCGGATTAACGAAGCAATTGAATGTGTATAACAGACAGCTGAAAATAATAAGGAATGAAATTCATTTGGCAAAATTGTATCAAATGCATTTATTAAACATAAAAACTTATGTTGACTCACAATAATCACAAAAACATACACAATGCATGGTGATTATTTGGTATAGTACGAAGAATTCTGGGTGAACAGAAAAGTCTCAAATCTTAATTTTTAGCCTTACATATAGTATATCCCCCCACCGTCGTTCGCTCCACGTCGTTTCTGAGATTATATCAGTCTTTCTGCTCTTCTCATAAAATAGCAAATGTTTATTCTCTGCAGTACCAATGTTCTATCTACGCCAATTTGTTTTCTATTCCTGCTCTATAATCAAAATTACCGTTATAAATGGCTGAAAACGGAAACATTACTGAAACTAATAAGTACACGTAGATATTACTACATAAAAAACAGGCACTGATTACTCAGTGAAAAAGCATGACGAGAGAAGTTTTTTCCTCAAATTTTCAATACAAATCATAAACATCAAAAGAGGGTTTGTGTTTACTAATTTCCTGAGTAATATTTAGCGAAGTTGATGAACACACCCTCTGAGAAAACCGTGAACAATGGAATTCAGAATTAGTTGCAATTTTCTTTACCAACTATGTGTCGCAATTACTTCTCTCCAGAGGTTAGATATTTAAAGATATATTAGTTAAAATAATCACTCCAAAGGCAAGTTTAAAATCATTTTTATATAAATAAATATTTTACACATATTACTTTGTTGAACATACCAAGTATTTTAATTTCCATGAATGTTATCACATTTTTAATTCTTTTTTCTATTATAAACCTTTGTACAATATTTTCAATTCATTCTCCCGATTTCTTTTTGTTTACATTACGTCAGTAAATATGGAGGAAATAAAAATAAACTGTAAAAAGCATTAAATTTATTTTTTTAATTTTTTGTCTATAGAATTGATCTTTCGTTATTAGCTACTAGTTCAAAAAGCCGTATAGATATACATGCATATGCATACTTATTAATCCATCTAAGTTACGATAGGTTTCGGATAGACACAACCACCAAATAAATTTTTTGTTTCTCATAACAAAACATAACCTGCTCTAAAAGTCCCTTTTCATCTCTGCGTACATCCTTCTTCCCTTCATCCAGTCCAATATCCCTATCCTATTCCTGCCCTTTCCTCGGTTGCCTAACATTCTCCCCTCTACTAGCCTTCAACATCTCATTACCGATGAATATACTTTTCATCCATTTTCCCTGCATCCTTATGATTTCTCCCAGCAATCCCCTCCTTTCGCCCACCATGCCTAGGACTTCCTCATTTACTTTCCTTTCCGTCCATTTCTCACTCTCCATCCTTCCTCCAACCTACGTTTATCCTTCTTCTTCTGTAACAATATTTCCGCGCCGTAGATAACTACGATATCTAAGTTTGGACGAGCATTTCTTAACACCCTTGCCCAACGTCCCTGTCATCAATACACCCCTCTTTGTGAAAGACTCTTTGCCTTGTGCAATTTTTCTCCTTACATCCCAACTTCTTTGGCCATTTCGGTCCAAAACACTTTATATATATATATATATATATATAACTTAGACAGTAACACACAGCACGAGAACACATAAAAAGAACATTCACAATAATATCTTGATAATTTTGACGGACTCGAGCTCCGTCTTCTTCGGAAGATATGATATGACTCTCATAAGTCATATCTTATCTTCCGAAGAAGACGGAGCTCAAGTCCGTCGAAATTATCAAGATATTATTGTGATTGTTCTTTTTATGTGTTCTCGTGCTGTGTGTTACTGTCTAAGTTTTTTATTCAACACTTCCGTGTTACTTCGAATAAATCATCTATATATATATATATATATATATATATATATATATATATATATATATATATATATATCGATGTTATGGAAGTACTCACGAGGTCAATATAACATTTGGACGACACATTAGAACACAGAATAAAATAGATTACACGTAAAAGAACGCTCACATTGTAGATTGAGCTTTCGGCCTACTCCGAGGCCTTCTTCAGGTCAGACTTAAAGGTCTTGTGGGAAGAATGATGTCTGTTAGATAAAATCAATCGTCGAATGACAGGTTGTGAGAAATTGCGTGTGAAGGAATAGGAAGAGAAGAGAGCGAGGCAGAATTACAGGAGTAGCGGTGGTTATTCATTCGAATGGGTAAAGGGGTAATGTATTGGCTTATGTAAAATGAAGTGCATTGCTTGCATGACAAAAGATAGATAATGTTTTTCGAGAGGGTATTACACTGGGAATGGGGTGAAGGGACAGTGAGGGGATGTGGGGAGAGGGGAGCAGATCTGATCAGCAGACATACCAATGACAGTATTACATCGGGGGCGGTTGCAAGTTGGGGAAATGTGAGGAAATTTTTCAGGGCGGGGCGCCAAAGGGTTGGTATATCTCAGGTTTCTGAGATTGGCTGGTCGTCTGTAAGAGACAGAGGGGCATTTGGGCAGTATATATGAGGTCGCGTCATTTTCGCGTAAAATAGGAAAAAGTACTTTAAGAAAGGTTTTCAGTCTGTGGGATCCGGAGAAATAGGTTGGACAAAGGTTGACTTCTGCGTCAGATGTGGGGTTTCTTTTCTGTGGTGTGTGTGGTCGGGTGGTCTTTAATTCCCCTCCAAGCATTCCTTGCACCCTCCCTCCTTTTTTCCCTCCCCAAACATCATTCTTCCTCAAGACATTTCAGTCTGACCTGAAGAAGGTCTCGAAGTAGGCCGAAAGCTCAAACAATCTACAGTGTGAGTGTTTTGTTACGTTTTATCTATTTTATACTGTGTTCTATTGTTCTTTCCAAATGTTTAATTTATATAAAAATAAATATAGATATCATATAAATCATAAACACAATAATCAACCCGAAGTTCGGTTTAGTAGGTGATGCTAGAGCTCACCAATGTACTAAGCCCGGCGCCGTGTGAATATTCACACATCAGGGTAGGGGGGCCTGTTCCTTTCCCTGTGCCGGTTATGGTTTACCCGAAAAACCAACTAGCTTGGGTGGAGCTGCAGGTGCCCAGAGTGCCTTGCCAGGGAATCGAACCCGGGACCCTCCACACAGAATAAAACAGATAACACGTAAAATAACACTCACATTGTGGATTATTTGAGCTTTCGGCCTACTCCGAGGCCTTCTTCTGGTCAGGCTGAGAGGTCCGCTCAGGTGGTTAGAGCATCCGCCCAGCAAGTGGAGAGATCCGGTGTTCAAGTCCCGGTCGAGGAAAATATGTTTATATTTGTGATCTGCTCACATCCGCCATCCCCACCTCTCTTGTGTTCGCCCTTTATGTGTCTTCCTATCCCCTTTCCTTATCTCTATTTCAATGTGAATGAATATTTATTCGCAGTATGGCGGTATTTCGTGTTTGAATGTGTATTTGGCCAATGTGGCTCGTCTCTTCTTCTGGCTATGCGTGCCGTGAAACGCACCGTTCCTATCCTTTATGATGTTGTATGCTTGCTAACCTACTGTCCATTCTCCTCTTGTGTTTGTCTATTTCACCTTTGGTGGGTGTAACAGCTCCCTAACGCCATCTTATGGGCAATGATTCGGAGCACTTAGGTGTTTTATAAGATCGCAGATTTCAGCGTAAAGTACATTTTCTCGATAGCTCAGGTGGTTAGAGCACCCGGCAAGTGGAGAGATCCACTGTTTAAGTCCCGGTCGAAGAAAATATTTTTACATTTGTGATCTGCTCACATCCGCCATCCACACCTCTCTTGTTTTCGTCCTTTGTGTGTGTTCCTTTCCCATTTCCTTATCTCTGTTTCTATGTAAATGAATATTTGTTCGCCGTATGGCGGGATTTCGTGTTTGAATGTATATACATATATGTATATATATACAGAAATGGATACCTATAATTGTATATATATTATATATATGTTTATTTATATATAAAAAACAAAACACACACACACACACACACACATATATATATATATATATATATATATATATATATATATATATATATATATATATATATATATATATACGCAAACTCATGATGCATATTTTTCTTCTTTTTTTGTCAAATTTTTGCTTTGAGTAATGTGTTCAGTTTGATGTTTTATAAATTTTTGCTCATTGTTTTAAAACTAGCGGTATGTTCAATTATATGACTCATTGTCTCTTTGGAATGAACGGATCTGCATCAAAGAATGGAGTGATGAGAAAGCGTCATTATGAGTATGTGAAGGCGCAATTAAACGTAAGTGGAGGCTCGTTTTTTATGTACACTGGGGGGGGGGGGGATCGTGAGAATGGGATTTCTGGGGGGACCGGAGCAGAGGGGCAAGAGGTGGTCACTCCACTCACAAGGAGTGAAGGCTGAGGTCCACAAAGTAAAGACGGCCGAAGGGTGATACGGAGTGGGTTTATATTCCTGGGGCTGTTTTCCCATTTGTCCGGTCAGCGTGGGATAATAGCCTCCGATTGTGGGCGTGGCCGTCCCCCCGCAGAGGCGACGGCTTCGTGACGGCAGAGGAGAGATAGAGGCGCGGAGTACGTATACCGAGCTGATGCTTGCGTCTGCCCTCTCGCCTGCCACGTCCCCGTCCACGTTTGCTCTGCCCTTCCAATGACGCGGGCGAGGAGACTCTGGAAAGGGAAGGAGACGGTTCCATCCGTCAGTGCGTGCTTGCATGCGTGTTTGTGTGTTAGTGCCGTTAGGAAAGCAGAAACGCCTCTAGCTTCTGTTTTGTTTATTCGAGGATAATGGAGTCAGTATGCATGGTATTCGGAATTTGCAACGTGGTGAGAAGTTGACTTTTGGTCAATAAGGCGATGATGAACCATAAACGACGCTTAGAATCGATTGCTCTCAAATTTCTGGTAAAATTTACCTTTTTTCTTCACTCAAAAACCGTGAAATAGCAAGTTATAAAAAATCGCAGTACAGGTTACGCAGCACAGATAACAGTGCAATTTTAATGACGTAAAGAATTCTCTTATTTTCCTATATGTGTCTCAGATTTCATTGTCATGATTATTCCCGTACAAGTATTATATTTTGCGTAGTAGGTTTTCGATTGCATGTCGCCAATGAGTCTTCGTGCATAATAATTTCCACAACAATGAATGGTAACTCTTTTTGTGAATTATAAAGCTACATTGTAACTATTCTCTCATTTTTTTTGCGGTAGTACTCAATACACCCTTGACGTCATATCCATTTGATGACCGTATTTGATCATGCCAGAAAATATTGTCCTTGCATACGAGTGAGTCAATTGTGAGTCACTTGCTGGAGCTAAAATTAATGTAACCCTTAAAAAGAATATCATAACCACATTTGACATGAATATTTGTAGTTAAGTGCTAGTTTTAAGTTGGGGATAGCACACGATTTGCGTAATGCCTCATTTGGATGGCAGAAGAAACTATGTCACCCTCGCGACCTCACCAAAGGCAGAGACATGTACTACTAAATGGGAAACGTCCTGGACGTTAAAAAGTTCATCATAAGGTGGATGTAAGGTCCCATCCGGATATGTATCTTTATGCGTTCGCCCCTGAAGTGCTCAATTGCTAATTGCGACCCATCTCGATAAATTGTCTCATAGTCCTTCACCTGGCCATTTCTTCTCTCCAAAAGTGCCGCCTTTTCTTTGTCTTTCCCTTGCCATCGTCTTCCTTTCCTTTCTTGCTTCTTTGAATGGGGCTAATTATGCTGGCGGTTCTGTATTTATAAGACCCCCTCCTCGGCATTATAAAGCCTCTTCACGCAAGAGCATCAATTTGGGGCGCCCTGTGGCTTGGGCCCATCTCTCTGCCTCCTCCAAGTCGTCTCACCCTTCAGTTCTTATGTCTCCCCTTGCTCGTAAACCTTAAACGTCACCCCTGCTCAAATCTTACCCAACAGAACTCATTTCATATCTCATTTCGCGCGTTAATTTCTTCTACCGTTATTAATTTTTCTCATAGCACTTTAACATATAGGTACCTCCAAGTTGAAGCGTACAACTACATCGGAATCTTGGCGTAACAGAAAGGGAGGAAATTACAGTCAACCGTGGCTTTAAGATTTATTTTTTAAGCAGCATTCCTTCATGAATAAAAGAAATATGTGGGTTTTTAATTTTCTGTTCTCTTGCTCCTAATTTCAATGAATCATATTGATTTGTTGAAGACAGCTTCACTTTCGGATTAAATGTTAACAAAATTACTATATTTAAAAGGCTCGGGCCTCGGAAGGAACGGGGTGCAGTGAACATTACATCACCCCAGGGTAATATCATAACTGTCTAATTGTCTTAATAACTTAATGCGATCATCTGCTTTAAATTTACGCCCCAATATCTATGGAACTTAAAACATTAATCACTCCAGCAGTAAAATTAAAACTCATTAACATATATAAATGAGCAATGACTTAAAATCCATTCACCAAATGAAAATTTGAGTTTCTCTTTCCATTTTTATGATTCACCATGGCAAGGCAGAACTCCCATTATAGGTGTGCTAACAGCCTATCTCAACTTTGGTTAGGGCACCGCTTAATGCGTCTTGAGGCCCACGGCATATTACGCGTTAATTTGTCTGAATAATTAGCTGGAAACGTCTGACGACTTTGCCGATCAGCTAATACCATACAATGATTGGCCGGGTGGGAACTGGCTGGATTGGGTCCTCCACTCATCCCCCCTCCCTCGAAACATTTGCCCCAACGTCGTTCCGTTAGTAGGCGAAATCTCTCCGTGCGACCCCCTTCAACGACAACAACATTTTGATTTCTTCTGTCTACCGTACTGGATGCCCCATTTCATTTACGCCTGTAGATCTGTCGAATGTTTTATGTCTGCTCCCTTCGCATTGATCATTCCCACCCTCTTCTCTCCTTCCTTGACCTCTCATCCGAGATTGGCTTAATTAACGGTTACCTACAGGCAATTAGTTTCCGAGTGATTTCATTCTAGTCCCAAGAATTTTCCAAACCTCTGAGTTTAATGGCCTCTGGAAGGTGTTTATTATGGGCTGATGGTCTAATATGGCCTAATGGTCTAAATATCAATTATTTACGCGCTAAGTCATTCTCTTCATTGTTGATGCCGATAACGTGAGGAAAGAGTCCATGAGGACAGGTTAAAAGGAAGTACTTCGGCAAGACGGGTCTTTTATTCTTCAAAACCTTAGACGGGAGCGTCATTGTTTAATAGGTTTTCTTTTCGATTTCTGTCACCGATTGCGTTTTATCGGTCACTGATTGACCACCGTCGATACGGGGCTCTTAGAAAAACCTACTACCGTTGGTTCATAATTACAATGATGTTTAGGTGGGCACACATCACACTTATTTCAAATGATTCAGTAAATTGCCTAAAATACAACTTGCCTTGAACAAACACATTCCTTCCAAAAATAAAATAGATTAATCGGAAAAGGACACACGTTGTAGACTGTTTGACCTTTTAGCCTTCTCTGAGGCCTTCTTCTTGCAAGAGAGAATAATTTTGACGTTTCGACGGCATGGCCCTCGTCATCAGAATGCCGTTCTTGGGGTAATAGCAGAGAGGGCGTGTGTGTGTGGGTAAGGTGAGGGAGGTGAGGCAAGGGACGGGAGATCCAGGGGGTAGAGCGTTGGGTTACTGACCGGAGGGTCCCGGGTTCGATTCCCGGGCAAGGCACTCTTGGCACCTGCAGCCCAACTAAGCTGTGTGATTTTTTTGGTACCAGATCTTCCTGGGAAACCATAACCGGCACAGGAAAAGGAACTGGCCCCCCTACCCTGATGTGGGAATATCCACACGCCGTATAGGTCTTGGTACTGAGTGAACTCACCTACCAAACCGACCTTCGGGTTGAATACTGTGTGTATGGTTTATGATTAAATGGCTTATGGTCAGAAATATATGATTATATATATATATATATATATATATATATATATATATATATATATATATATTACACATATGTATATATACATATACACACACACACACATATATATATATATATATATATATATGTACGTATATATGCATATATATCTTATCTGTAAATTTCTCCTTTGGGGAGGTGAAACAGCTCCGTAACGCCTTTCTTGGCCAACGAATCGAGGCACCTGGTTGCTTAGAAGACCCGCAGTTCTCAGTGTAAATTATATTTCATCGGCTCAAGTTGTTAGAGCATCGGTCCAGAAAGTCGAAAGATCCGGTGTTTAAGTCCCGGTCAAGGATATATTTTTGCGCTTGTGATCTGCTCGATTCCGCCTTCCCCACCTCTCCTGTGTTCGTCCTTGTGTTCCTATTCCTTTTCCTTATATCTATTTCCATGTAAATTAATATATTATATATATATATATATATATATATATATATATATATATATATATATATATATATATATATATATATATATATAAACACAGTAATCAACCCGAAGGTCGGTTTAGTAGGTGATGGTAGGGCTCACCCATGTACCAAGCCCGACGGCGTGTGAATATTCACACATCAGGGTAGGGGGGCCAGTTCCTTTCCCTGGGCCGGTTATGGTTTCTCAGAAAGATCCGGTACCCGAAAAATCAACTAGCTTGGGTGGAGCTGCAGGTGCCCAAAGTGCCTTGCCCAGGAATCGAACCCGGGACCCTCCGGTCAGTAGTCCAACGCTCTACCCACTGGACCACCGCGACCCGCATATATATATATATATATATATATATATATATATATATATATATATATATATATATATATATATATATATATATATATATATATTCATGCATGCCAGTTGTCTTCATCTATAATTTCACCCGTCATCCTTCCCTCCTCTCGAATTTTCACTTCTAAACCATCCCTGTTCTCTTCTGGAGTCGCAACCCACTCTTCCACCAATCATCAGGTGTCACCCACTACTAACATATGCGGTTATAAGTGTTATCTGTTTCCTCTTCTTCCCTCCCTCTTTTTCAAACTATTTCTCCTTACTAAACCTCTATATTCCCTTCCAATTATCATTGTTTATTTCACCTATTGCCTCATTTTGTCCTTCTTGTGATAAACAATAAATTCTAACGTACTTTAAAAATCTTACGATTGAAACGTAAAACACACCTCTTAAAACGTTCTTGGATTAAATTGAAATGATGTTATAATACCACTCAACATCAGGATGAAATGGATGATTTTGTATAGTTACTCTCAGAGGGGAAGGAAATCTTCAAACACTAAATAGAATTTTCGTTTTAGTTAAAATTCTCGAATTTATAAATTAATATTATTGACAATAACTATTTTATGTATTTACTTTTGCTAGTGAAATATTCGTACAGAAATGAAAACGCCACGTGTTCTTACCTAATTGGTTTCCTTTTTATTGGAAATTCTGTGAAATTGAAGGAGTATTCAGCTTCATTTAAATTATAAATGATTGTGAATCATGCTTTTGCCGGCAATCTTACTGGGCCTGTGCACCCTGCTGCTTACACGGAAAAGTGGCCGAATGATTGCTGGAAAGAACCCTAAGGTTGATTGAAAGCAATACAGGGGTGAAGGAACCGGTGTTGACATTGGAAATGCCAACACCGGCTCTGGCGTCCAAATTAGATAAGCTGAGTGAATAGTGAAAGATGTCTCTTCTTCAGTTCTCCAAGTATGCCATCCTTGATGCCATCATTTTACCAGTCCATGCGGTGTTAGTGTATGGCATCAATCTTCATTTCTCTTTATTTCATGCCCATCTTTTATTTTCCTTAGTTTTCTTTTTTTATTTATTGGTTAGATCTCCGGGTTAAGGTCAGGTTGGGATTCTCCGAGGTTTTATTAGTTCTTCCATGCTTCAGTTTTGATCCTGTCCACCCAGAATGATATTCGTTACATTGTTATTAGTATTATTTTTATTTGTGCATTTATTCTCTAGAGTAGTGGTATGTCATTTAGAAGGGCAGAATTTATTCTCGACACCGAGTATCCCTCATATCCAGTCTGTCTCACCTCATTCCACCGGCACTAATGGTTTGACTTCTTGGCCCGCCTCCAAGTGGTAAAACACCTCACTAATGTTTCATTTCTTATCTTCCCCAGCATCTCGTGCTTATTTATGCTCCTCCATACTCCTTCACCCCTGTTCCAATCATCTTCCCTTCATTCCTTCCTCAGCCCCACCATTCATCCCCTCTTCGTGTACCTGCTCGCATACACCCAAGCCCCCTTCCCACGAGTCTCCGGGGCTTGACGACTACGACAGCGAAGAGTCAGCAGAGTGCGTAGCGGAACGGAATTTGAAAAATGCCTGTTTTCGATTTGGCCATTTATCTTCTCACCAAACGCACCAAACTATGGGCGTTCTTTTCCCGAAGCCTTCCTGTGCGCCGCCACCAAAGGGCGGGAGCTCGTCGTTGCCGTCGGCTTGTTGCGGTGACTGCTTGGTGTTTAATGGCACTCCTCGGGAGTGAGCTAGCTTCCTCGACATCTCGACATTGGGTTGGAATTTCAAAATTTCACGCCAATAGTGCCCACTCTACCGTTTTCGTTACCATGAGAGGAATTTGCAAGCCAATTTACTCTTTGCCATTAAGGTGGATTAAGGTATCACCTCATGTCGATCATGGTAGGTGGTTGAAAGACCTCGGCGAATGAAACAATCTCACCAAGTTCTCCATGAAAGACTACTCATGTGTTTTAGCGTCTTCACTGCGTTTTTTGTTCATTTTTCTGCAAGAGGAAACCATACTTTTTGATTAACCGTCAATTTCGAGAAGATTGTAATAGTTAAATTTTTAAAGTTATCTCCGATTGGCCATTTGCAATATATTTCAAACTTAGAAACATGGATGAATAAAATTCGGAGGGTTTTATGTCCCTGCACAAGACTTTATGTTTAAAGTTCATAAAAAAACATAGTTCAAGATTTGCACTAACAGTATTCGTTACTTACGTTAATGTTCAACAGCTGCTCGCTACAGACCGAGAAGTGAATTATTGTTGGACGTTCACATGGTAATGGAATTAGCTTATCACGGCTAAAAATGCAAACTTTTATTAAAAATCCAAGGTTTTGTCGTTCAGAAATCGTTAACCTGCATTAAAACACACTCGTAAGAAAGTGTTTTGGTTAAGAGCTTCCAGCACTGAGTTTTAGCATGAAAGTTGATACCTCTTGATCGGATTCACAACAAATTAAACTGCTCGCATAACAATATAAAAACGGAAGAAAGAACGAAATATTGGTACGGAAATGTTTCGGGAAAAACACCCATGCATTGGAAGGACTTTAAAGAGGAGTGAAAAGCTACTATTTTCTCCTATTGAGAATAAGATAATTCTAAAAATAAGTTTGCGAAATTTTTTGGTCGATGTTGAGGTAGAGGGAAAACGTTTCTCCCATCCTCACTCCCCCCACAAGGATAACTCGTCTGCCGCCCTATTCCCCAAGCAGACTATTTTTGGCCTTATCTCCGTTCGAATAAGTGTAAGATTTCGCCTCTCTTTCTCTCTCTCTCAATTTCTCCCTCCTCCTCGGGTCGCCTCCCCATTCCTCTCCGTCCTTTCCCCCTATTACTTTGACTCCCACGCCGGAGAGCGGATACCTCCCGCCTCAATGAATCGGGATTTCTCGCTCGAGTCAATGGAACTCCCCTTCGGGGTTGCGATGCGGATTCCAGGGGGGAAGGGTTTTGTTGGAACGGGGGACAGGGTGACGGTTGTGGGAGAGGAAACGGACCCTCCCTCAACCTCTCGCGCCCACACCCTCCACCACCCACCCGAATGCGCCCCGCCGAACAAACCTTCCCTTCCGCGCCGCCACTGATCTGATGGAGGGTGACCGATTTATGGGGCCCGACGTGGCGCAAACTGAAGGAAATATATGGGCTTGAGGGAGTCTTGCGATGAAAATCTGTTTCTTCTCCCCATACCTCCCCTTCCTCCTTTTTATATTTGTTTGTTCCCTTTCGGCGTCTCCTTTCCCCCTCCAGGGGGCTCCGCGGGAGCGGGTGTCTCCCGACCGTCTGGATGATATCTCACTCGCTATCTCGTGATTAGTGTGGTCACCGAGGCTGGTAGAGCCGCGCTAATGCAGATGCACTTCTCTGAATGGAGCATGCATAACCATCGAAACCCTTCCGTAATGATAATGCGTCGGGGGGAGCAGTGCATCGGTGCGGAGTCGAACGAATCAATCATTCCGATAACTTCGAAAATTGGCGAATGGTGTAACTTTTTTCGGTTTTCCCTTGCGGCTGCCTTATCTCGCAACTTCCGCGTGCGCGACTATAAGAAGCAAGTTAATGGATTTTTCAATTACTCCGTAAATTTTCCATTATACGTCAAAGTGCAGACATGTTCACTTTTCCGGATGTGGCGGTCCTAAGATTTACGAGTACTTGCGTACGTTTGGAAAAAGTTTACACGATTCGCAAAATACCGCTAATATGTTTACGAGACGCTTCGTCGCTTTCGGATCCCCTTTAATGTATTGGGTTCAGTTCCACCCCACTGATTGACCTATTGATCTCTCGTCTAGCGTAGCGTATATTTTTACTTTTTGGCTCTCCTTCCGGATTGGTTTTGCAAGTGTCAAACGTTTATTTGCGGCCGAAATTTCCAGCTTTGTGGGTCAAATTCGTAAAGTCACCCTTTTTTTGAAAGTCAATATTCTCATGAAAGTGAAACGAAATTGCACTCTTTACCGGAATTTTCTTTGTTGGTTATATCTTTATGAGGTAGGCAAATAAATATAGGAGGTAAATCATGGAGTTCCTAATCAGTCGTACTATAACTGCGGCTTTAGTTATATTTTTCCTCTTTTTCTTCTAAAAATATTTCATTACAATCCCAAAGTTATGATACTGAAATACCTATAGATATGAAAACGTAAAGAATTTTTTATCAATAAAATATTACGCATCATTTATTTTTTTTAATGTTGTCCATTTATCAATAATATGTCATAGATGACCAAAGTGGAACCAATAATTTTGTGTTGAAGAACATTTAAGTCGATAAAAGCTGCTCAAATCCCCGTGGTCCCCGTGGCCCCGTGATGGTTATTTTACGCGTTTTTGCAATGTCGAACATATGACAATTTTTTAAATGTTTTTTGGTAGAATTTCACCATTGTATAGATAATAGAAACATAGCAATTCCACAGTAAATATTTACTGTCGACCATGGTTTTGCCACCTTGTGACATCGTCAATTCTCAGGTATGACACCTGATAATGCCACAGAAAACAGGCGAAAACATGTTCGTCAATAAATATTAATTATGGCATTGCTGCGTTTCTATTTTCTAAACAGTTTCGAACATGTTGCGGGTTAGGAGGGTTTTAAGAGTTTACAAATAGATATTGAGGTAGATTGAACAGTAGATGCATTTCTAAATATGACCACTGTTTCGGGGAAATAGTTCCGGAAGGAATATATATATATATATAATATACAATCATTATTACCATGTAATCTACCGGTTAAGGTAGGGTTTGGATGGACACAACTGCCAAATAATTATTTTATGACTCCTAACAAAACACAATCCAGCAGCTACCTACTCACCATCAAGTCCCTCTTCATCTCTGTGTACTTCCTTTCCCCCTTCATCCCCTCTAATATGCCTATTCTCTTCCTGTCCTTTCCTCGGTTACCTAACATTCTCCCCTCTATTACAGTCTTCAACATTCCACTGCCGATCAATACGACCTTCTTTCATTTTTTCTGCCTCCTTAGGGTTTCTCCCAACATATTTATGTATGTATATAATATATATATATATATATATATATATATATATATATATATATATATATATATATATATATATATATATATATATATATATATATATATATATAGAAAGAGAGAGGAACGAAAGATCAAGGGCAGTGGAGGAGTGTGGGGTCAAGAGGATAGCGTGAGTGGAGAGAGGCAGAATCACCAAAGTGGATGAGGGCGAAACTCCCAGAGGCTGCGGGAGGAGGAGGAAGAACGGAATAGGAAGAAAGGACTGGGAGTCGAGAAACACAGCACGACTCACGGATAGCCATCGATGTGGGGGCATGAAAGAGTGAGACAGCGAATACATGTTCAGTCAAGAGCAGTGATGCGTGGGCGGAAACTCACACTCGGTTTAGGATATTCATTTTACGTGCACATGCGAGCGACAAATGTTGACTGTGGACGTGTTTATAATTGTTTGTGTCTCTTAAGTAGGGAGTATAGGGCCTCTTGGTGTAATGAATGAATCTTATTCTGGAATGTTTCGGAAATATATTTTGGCTCACTGATCAAGGAATTTTCAGGTGTTAAATGTTTACTATAATTTCCTTTTTAATGAATATATTTAATTTAAATTAGCAACCCTCTATCCCTACATACAGATTACTGCCTCTGGACAATGCTTCCGAACTGAAACAGACTGCGCCTGAAGTAACACTTTTTAAATTTACATAATATTCATTGTAAAGTGTGTCTTCCAAAGGTTTCGGAGGTATTGCGTTCAAATCTTGTGGGTGTAAGACTTGCGTTTCACCAGCAACAACTTTTAAGAAATTAGATGAGTGATTCACTGTATTTCCATATTCTATTCTCCTTTCACCCAGCGCCATTACTGGTGAATTTACGTTTAACCCTAGCATATTTCATTACTTGCTTCATACATATGGGATCCACGTTTTCTTCTTCTTTACTGCAGTGAATCCTGCCAAATTTGGCATGTGCATGATGCATGAAAGCAAGCCCTTATGTACATTATGTCATCGTAATGTATATTTGTCACTTTTGCTTCCAAGTTGGTCTCCCTCAGTGACAGAACTTGTGGCATGGAGAAAATGCGTTATGCTTAGGATAAATTTTATTCTGAATAAGACAAACATGAATAAGAGAAAGGTGAGGGTTTATTAGGTGAGATAAAAAGCTGAGGGCGTCTGTGAAGGACATAGAGAAAACGAGAGGTGATGAATTTCAAGTAGACCACTATTTGGTAGCCTTAAAATAGATCTGGGGAAAATATGCACGGAAAGAAATAACGGGCTGCAAATGCCATTAACAGGAATTTTTAAGAAATGCTGGACAACAAAGAATATAATCCGTTATAAATGTGTTCAATTCTTGCCAATGGGAAAGATATATAAAAAATAGAGGCACGAGTGGTTCTTGGGAATGTTGTTAATAATGATGGATGGATGCATTGAAAGTGTAGGCATGCAAAAACGTGTGGTCGGGAGGAAAAATTTTGGTGTCTGGTGCATTGAAGAACCGATAAATTCGGCCAGGGATAATGAAAACAGTTATTAGTAATAATAATAGTATCTGTTATCTAACTCTTTCGTAAACATAAGACAATTAGACAATATGAGAACGAAATTAGGCGACCCTGGAGTAAATTTTTCTTGTTGGTATGAAGTGAAGCAAATATACATGTATGTACCCACACCATGGATAAATATGCGTGATAGATGGATTCATGATAATCTAGAAGAAATGGTTGGATGATTAAATTTATACGTTCTTTTGCGCTTCAGGACGATGCAGAGTTGCTGTCCGAGAGCCCAACAGACTTGTTTGAGATAATAGAGGGAAGTAAATTAGGAATATATGCATCTGAAACGAATTTCGTAGTCCTTGATTAGGAGAATGGGAGGATGATTGCATATCTGTATAAACGTCGAAAGAATTGATCTAGTGGATGACATGTCATATCTTGGAGGACTATTTGAGGAAGGTAGTGGAATAAACGAAGAGATTAAGTGAAATGCGTATTCCTGCTGATTTATTGCTGCTAGTACTTCGAACATTTAAAAAGAATGTGCACGGAAGCAAAAGTGATTGCATGCAGGTGCCACACTTACCACATTCAAGTCTAGCGAATAGATAATGATATTTTCACAGATCTAAGTGGAAGAATCTTAATCTTAGGAGGAAGACTATGAAAAACTTAGATTAGGGAGTTTATTCCTGCCGAAAGTTTTTCGCTAGAAATGCGGTGTGCTGATGAGCATTGGGCATAGCTTCTCTGGCCGCTTATCGCCGAGGCAGAGTTGATTTAAAGGCGACCGAAGGCATTATTATGATGCGGAGATACTTAATTCTAGAAATTACCATTTTTTATGAATTTCACAACCAAATGTATTGATCAGAATGGAACTAAGAGGTTAGAAAAAACAATGATCTTTCCTTAATCAATCTTTTGTGACTAACCTTTCATCAACAGAGAAATAAATAAACTTTAATTCACTTAAGCTATTGTTGAAGCTTGAAGTGCTAAGTTCTTTGTCTTCTGAGTTTTTGATCGAGGGCGATTTTGAAAACATCAACCATTTCTAAGTTTTGGGTGTATTTCAGGCTCTAGTTATCATATCTAATTATTTAGTTCTTGCCTTACGAACGGGATCAAAGGATGTGTTCATAATACTTTAGTAAGAATACTTCTATCGCATTTGTTCGTTGACTGGAAGCAAATACTCACTGTTATCAATGTGGCAACCTAACGTGCTTCATCTGCTTATTTCGACAGGTATCCACGATTGTGAGAATTGAGGTTATTCCAGTGATAATGCTATTGCATTATTTTAAATTTCTAAAATATTCTGAAAATTGTAAAACGTATTGACAATAACAAAGCATGCTATTTGCCTTTGCCAAGGTAAAATGAGTTCGAGGATATATCCTGAAATTCATTGGGTCTTTTTCTCACGAAATTTTAGTGTGATTGCCGCATAAGTTCATACTTTGCCTAATGCAATTCTTCTTCCTATATTCCTTCTTCCTCCATCGTCTTGAAACAAAACACTTACAAGATACGTAAACTCTAACGCCTGCACTAATTGTTGCCCTACTATTTCAGCGTTTAACTTATCCTTCCTCGTTCTCGCAAAACGTGTAACTCAATGACTGGCTAAGTAAAACTTAATCATCTGCAAATCTAGCTGACTTTTTGAATTCCTCAGCGACTTTCATTCATATCTCCAGTTCTATCCATGCCTCTTTAATCATTTCCTCCGCATACAAGCTGAACAGCACATATGAAAATGGACGCCCGTATTACTCATCTTCCTTACGCTGTCCAATCGGACTCTTCAACCGTCACTAGCACCTAAAGAGTTTGAGGCACGTACAGATTTCGGACAAGTCTCCTAGCCCTTCAATATATAGTATTTCTATTTTCTGCTATAGAGTAATTAGTTCTACTCAATTTACTCTATCAAACGCCTTCACAAAATTAAAGAAATACAAATACATACTGGTTGCACTCGATTTTCCGTTCCATGATTAACCTCAATGCTTCTAGGGTATTAGGGCACTTATCCTCTTCCACAACCCAAACTTGTCAGCCCCTCAGAATAATTAACCTTCTCTCCATTCTTTAACTAAAAATCCTCAATATCACTTTTGCTGAGTGTGAATTTATACATATTGTTGTATAGTCCTCTCATATGGCTGTCCTCCTTTTTTTTGGGATGAGAATTAACACTGATTTAACGAAATTTTCTCGTCATATTTTTCCATCATAAATACTATGAATTAGTCTATAAAATCTTCCTTCAACGTTTTCCTAAAACTTTTCACAGTGCCGCAGGGACGTTATCTATTCTCACGGCAGTTTGATTTTAATTCCCTTAATGCCCTTACTGTTTCGATGTCAGGTATGCCTGGGCTTAAACTGCCCCCACTGATGTCATATTCTCTTTCTATGTTTTAGCTTAATGTCCTTATATTTTTATCATAGGGATTTTTTCTGTATTCCCTCTATCTTGGATATTTTTTTTGGATCGATTAATTATTTTCCTGTCGTATTTCTAATATTGTACACGACTTTTCCATTCTTACTTCCTGGTAATGCTTTCACCTTTCTGTACAACGCACCCATTTCTCCTTCCTGTAAACTCTCTATATCCTTACCAAAACGTTCATTTGGAGTGTGTTATTTTAAGGATATGAGGCATGGATCGAGAGGAAAGCGGAAAGAATCAAATTTCAAGCAATGGATATATGGATCTGGTAGAAACCGTCGAAAATATGTTGGCTATAATGAAAAAAAAAGTAGTGAAGAAGTTTTGGAAGATTCGAAGGAAAATAGATTCTTTTCAAAACAGTATCAGAAAGAAGTGAAACACTGAGTGGACATATATTAAGGCATAATCAATTCCAAGCAAACATATTTACAGTTAATGCGTCAGGAAAGAAACCTCCCGACGATAAGGAACTACGTACATTCTTACAGAACATGGAGCAATTAAGAAATTGTCAGTCAATTAATGGGTAAAATGGTTTTCATGACCTATTAGTCTGCATCATATGTTATTATGATAATGCTAATTGGAATGTATTTATTCAGACTTTGGTTATACTTTTTGTTATTATAGTTCATAATCCTCAAAGGTTGACATTAAATGCTAAAATTAAAAGAAACCTTACTTAACGTAATTAAAAAACTTTGATCGTGTATTGAAAAATCCACTAGAGTAAATATTTTATTCTCAATCGAAACCTGGGAAAGAGACAAATGACACAGAATGCTTTTTACACAGCCTTCTGTTGATTCATTCAAAGTTCCAAAGTAATTCAGGGCGTACGAAGTGAAAAGGCTAATGGAACTCACCGACTTTGTTGAGTTTTTCACGCTGTTGAGATCGAAAAGGCAATATCCATTGGTTCTCACTAAGGGCGAGGCAAACCGGAGCCTGAAATGTCCTGAACACATTCAAACACGTTACTCATTTGGCCACTGTCCAATTGCGACGAATGGATTTCGGTAGGAGTTGGCGTTTTGTGTACTTCAGGACAGAAGTGCATGCTGGAGTTGACCTATTCGGCAAGTCTTACAGCGCGCAGGCTGCACTGAGTTTGAAAATAGTGCGGCTCGGAAATTAGTTATAACAGATTTGGCTCCAGGAGCCTACCTGTATGTCATTTTGCATGAGTTTTACAGCGCTCGTGTTACATAACAAAGGAAAATTCATCCGAACATTTCATTGTAGTACAGCCATTTTTATGTATCAGGTCTACGGGGGCGGATCAGATCGCATTGTAACACCCGGGGAGACGTTTGTTCGGGGGCATCATTACGATGACACTATTCCATACATCGAGGGACTTTGTTTACTGGATACAAAGCCATGAGTAGGATCTGGAAGATTAGGTAACACGTTGGAGTGAGAGGAGTGCCTTTCGGAAGGGGAGGGAAAGGGTGTAGGGTGTTCCTCGGGGGGGGATGAGGCATGGGGAGAAGAAGCGAGTGTTTGGGAGAGAGAGGAGATGGGGTGATGGATAGGAGTGTAACGGTAGGAGTGGGGAGGGAATGCGAGGACAAGGGGAGGATTCTCCTACCGGTTATTCACCATGACGTGTCCGTGACGTGGAAATACGTCGAGGCGTGACCCTCCCGATGACCCTTTGCTGGCTGCCTCCACCTCTCTCCACCTGCACCCATGCCTCTGTTTTGATCCTCCAGTTGCCCTCTCCGCCGTGGTCTATCCCGGGAGGGAGAGACAAAACGAGGAATTGGGCACTAAGTGCGCGTTTTCCACCCACCTCGCACCCGCCTCGACGCAACCCTCCTTTTTTTGTTGAATTTGCTCCCGCTCTCACCCTCCCTTCACCCCCTGCCTCTCAACTCCTCCCCTCGCGTCCTTGCCACGTAGTGCGAGCGTAGCCTTCCACTCCCTCTCCTTTCCCTCCCTTTTAACCTCCCTCCCTCAGCCCTCCTACCCGACCGCCCGACTCCGCGCTCCAACACGTTGCTCCTGGAGAGCCGAGCCCTCCGACGGTGCGATTTTACGAGCCGATATCTCATTGAAAATTCAAAGCGAAAATCCTTCGTGTGCTCAGGTTCCAACTCGGTCTCGTCCTCCTCCCTTGCGGTCTTTATGGCATTCGTGTCGCGGATGTTAAGCGATCGTGGAAGGATGAGAAAGTTAATGAGAATCAAAAGAGGAAAGACAATGGGTGTATGGCGAGGAATGAAGATCAAAATGTTGCGGAGAAAGTTTGATATATGCAGAGAGCTAAATCTTCTGTTTTCCTTTCCGTTCCATTTGGTATATATTATGGTACGCCTACGTTTTTCTTCTTAGAATTTTACGCCATTCAATTTTATTCAAACGGAAGATATATCAAATTTGCACTTATTACTTAATCCTGTGAAAGTATCTTGCAGATTGCAATCTCTGCCAATAGATAAAGAAGAGTGAAGAACCCTGTGTACAACCTCGTCAACCCAGTAGCATTTCATTTATTTTGCGCCCTCTCGTTAGATATCTCCGCCGTTTGCGTCATCGTACGTGTGATCAGACTCCATGCTGATGCGGAAATACAACTTCTTTGACACATCCCTCATATCACACACTCTGCGCAGCCTATAACGTCCGTGTCAATTCCTTCCTCCATTCGTCAATCCCCGGTTACCCTCTCCCGTTCCGAGGACCGCCTCCCAGGAGATTGTCTGAGCGGGAGAGCGGTGCATGTAGAGATTAGTGGAGCCCGAAAGGTAGTCGATCAATCTCCAGCTGGCTCTTCCTTCTTCCACCACGTGCTTTGAGCGAAAATATTTCACCCCAAGGTTAACTAACGCAGCCAAAAGTTTGTCGAACACGCTTCCATCATAGAAAGTGGTGGTGGCTTTTTATTTCCGCATTTTAATTGATGTTTTTTTTCCACAGTGACGGATTTTTGACATCCTACTATATCGCCGTGAGTGGAAGTGGAGTTATGGCATGCTGTGTGGTAATTAGGGGTGGGGAAATCATGTGAATTTCCTCTCGTGTGGTAGCCAAAGTGAGGCCAGGGGATTCTTTTTATAACCGTTTAAGGCACACGCGGACATCAGAATGCTCTCCCAGATGAGTACATAAATGAGAAAAGATAAATTATCCCATTAAAATAATCGTCCATTTTGCTCTTAATCGATGGATGCCGAGGAAAATAAATAATAATCGTTTCCCTGGAGGTCTCTCTCACCGATGCATACATGTATCAATACATTAGCCCTCCGTCCATAAAATTATCTCGAGTGAGAAAACGGACGTCTTCTGCGCCGTTAGCTCTTTTTCAAGACTGAAGTCTTCGTCAGTCAGTGCATTCAGACTTCCGATTAGAGATCCTCTAGGTATAGAATCTTGCCAAAGTTAGTCCTGCACGAACTCGGCAAATGTGTGCCATTGTGGAGTGATTCTTCTCTGCATTATTTACCGTGAGAAAGGCTGAGACTATGTTTATTATTATAGTATGAATTCGTGAAAGAATTCCTCGTGTGCCATAAGTTTGCTCAGTGCCCATCACTTGTACGAGCTACCACTATTTAGACTATAAGAGCATCGATTTGACTGCAAGACTAAAGTAAATCAGTGGAGAAAGTAATTTTTTCAGCGGGTAAGCTCTCACATTCTCTGTGGGGTTGATTTACTGTTGTTATATTTTTCTGGCCACACCCTGCTCAATATTGATTTATTTCAAGATATTTTAACGCATACACACAAAGTGAAGGGAACAGAAAGAAAAACAAACGAGAAAATGCTAGGTGATATGGGGAGGGAAGGGAATGGGCGAGAGAAATCATAAGGATACAAGAATAATGGGTTCAAAGCATATCAATTGGCAGTGGTATGTTGAAGACTGTGATGTTGTGCAAACGAGGAATGGACAGAAATAGGATAGGGATGTTTGACGAAATGTAGGGAGGAAGGAGGTGTACGGATATGAAGAGGGGCTTGCTGTAGAGTAGGGTGTTGGGTTGTATTTTCTTAGGAGAAAGAAAAGATTTGTCTGTCCTTCCAAAACCTACCTTAACCAGTAGATTACCTATAATAATAATATTCACAAATAATAATTCTTAAATAATTAACCGGCAGCCAGAGATATTTTATGTGGAAAACACAGTTCATCTGAATTGATAAAATAAATTATAGCACGCCAGATGGAATTTGAATCCCGACTCTTGGCGTGAGTGTGCATCTGTCGCACAAGAATACTCAGTTAACATTCTCGTCATAATTTACGCCTACTCCTTGCGATTCGGTATTATCATCTTAGAACCTGTGCATTGCACTTCAATGCTGTCATATTTATAGTTTGTTCATCTTTTCTATTTTTAGACAGTTCTTGTTATTTTTAAATAGTATGCAAGATTGTTTTACTATGATTTCCGTGTAACCACAGGTACAAACACCTGTAAAACTCTAGGTATATATAAAGGGGACGTGCAATTAACTATTCATTGGCCCTTATGTAATTATTTATATCTGATATTCTCAATCTGAGACATCCTATAACCTGCTAAGGTTTCAAGAATATCTGTCAGTTCGATAACTATATTTCCTGAGAATCTCCCGCTGAATTATAAATTCGAATATATAGTGCCCCCCGGAGCCGCAATAATTTAGCATGCTCGCAAGGAAAAATATAACATCTTCCAGGTCATATGAGTCTTGGATGAGCTTCTGTGTATAATGGTTCATTGGTTTAGGAACTTGTTTTCGGCTGATTTTGAATATGGCTATTCTTCAAACTGTCATTATGTGTTAATTCAGTTTTAGCTTTCTTTCAATTTATTAGATGTTTCTGATTAATTGCTTACATAATACTGTAAGAACTTTAGTAATTCTGAAATAAGGATTTTTACTATTTGGAAATTTAAATAACGATTAGGATTCATGAATATTTCTAAAAATAGTTAAAATTATTTCCGAAATGTTATGACTTAAGCATGTCGTATGTGTGCCACTATGAGAGAATATTTAGATAAAATTCTTTCTTACTCACCCGCTCAAATGTTGACAAATATTGAAAAGTTTTGGCAACGGTTTTCATACCAAAAATTAGGTCTGGGAAACAATAACACCATAAGTGATGTATCAATGTGAATGAAATATTGAATGTGTGTTGGTGTGTGCAACTGAGAAAGAAAACATATTTACGGGAAAAGTATTTATCGCGAAAGGACAATTTTCGGAAATATTTGGGACCACTTCTTTGAACAATGTTAATTATAAGTTGCCCTGTTTAATTTAATTTTCAAATTAATCCTAGACATGTGAATGTTGTCACATGTACGAATAATCCGTCTACTGTATTAATACCTTGCCAAAATTTACTCACAAAAATCCTTTCGTTATTTATACTTTCTCTCTGGGTTTCAAGTCGCCATTGCCTACCAATTTTGAGTGCTTCTAATGAAAACGTCCCTGGAAAGACGTTTCTCGAAGTTGCTCGTAGTTTTGCCGCATGCCTAGGACGCCATTTCATCCGGACGCATAATTATGGGCGTAAATGCGTGAAGTTCATCCCATTTTCTTTTGAAACTATAAATGAGGAAGGTATTCGACAGTGAGGCGAGCGTAATTGAGCAAACATTGATTCTCATTTTTTATATGTTGAGCGGATAAACAGGGCGCATGCAGCCGTGCTTTCTTCAATCAAGACACCCTCCCTAAGTAATGGGCAGAAAGAGCCGGCTGGCACCGTGGCCTCTGGGGCCAGGTACTTCATATCTGTCACGCAGCGAGAACCGGGACAGTTTTTCTCCGCTCCTTTAAAACTCTCCTCTTTCCTCCCCCCCTTTTTCCGCCCTCCCCCCTCTCTCCTTCCCTCCCACCCTCCCTGCTCATCTCATCCCTACCCACTCCCATCACCTCCCGCACTCCCTCCCCCCAAACCCCCCACTCCGTGTCTGGCGCATTAGTGGCGCCAATGCTGCCGAAATCGTTTCTGTAAAGCCAACAGCTGGCCATATGACATGAGAGTTTTCCTTCGCTCGGGCCAATAGTTAGATCTAATTCGGAAGATACTCATTCGTGTTTTTTCCATCTCGCTGTGGTAGTGCCTAGGAATGTGACAATTTGAGTAGTTAATTAGCCAGATATTTAAGCGGCAATCTCTTCAACAACTAATAGGCTAAGAGGCTAAAAGGGAATGTACGCATGCATGTATGTATGCATTCAGCAATATCCCTGCCCGTGCGACTTCTTGCCAAATTATACCGTAAACATTCAAGCGACAAGGTAGGCACTACTTTTACATGCATTTCATTAATAATGATCAAAGAATGGTGGAGTGGATTGAGGAACTCCAACTCGTTTTGGTTGACACTCCTAGTATTGTTTGGTCTCCTCGTGTTTAGTAATTTGTAAATATATTGATGTTAGTCTGAAAATAATATATGGTATAATTATGTGTATGAATTAGGTACGATATGTGTTTAGATATACCTGCTATATTCGCCATATATATTGAATGATTTCATTTTTTCCCTAATTAGTTCGTCTTTCCCTTTAATATTCACATGCTTAGTACCACCACTGTTGATAAAAAAATTTAAATAAAAAGGTTATAAGTTTGGAAGAATTATTTAAAAGAATTATCGAAAAGTTCTACGGAATTATAGGTATGATACCTCAATATCATTATCTTCTATTTCAGAGAATCAACGGATATGTCATATACCAACGAAATTGGCTTATAGTTTGGTAAAATTTAGTCATGCTAATGTTTAACCTAGGCAAATTCGCGATAGCGAAAAATATAATAAAGAATCCTCGTAATTCTGCCGAATTATTCTCTAATCTCAAAATATTTTGCCTTTTGCAAGACAAATCTTGTCAGTTATTTAAAACTTATATATATGAAAATATAACTATCGTTAAATAAAATAAATTACTTTTTCGATCTGCCAGTAATTTATTCACTCAAAAATTTCGGGAAGACTGGCGGGAACATGTCACGTCATTTCATCCAAGATACCAAAATTTCAGTTTGCTCTTTCTTATTTTCTATGGAAGGAGCCGTTTGTCCTGGTTTTCCTCGACTTCCAGGCACTTACATCCGACGAGGAATACATTATTCTTATCTGTGTGCAATTTCCAGTCATGTACTTCATTCGTCCTCAAAATATTCCCTTCTGCCTCCAGTAAATTGTCTCATTTCTTTCGTTGTTTCATCTCCGCCGTGACTGATTTATTGAGCTATATTCTTTCCCGACGGCTCTTGGAAAACGCCTTGCAATACGAGTCCAGCATTTTCGAGTCCGATTCGGCGTGACCGCCGACACTCTCTCACGGTGCGGCGATGCTTTCCAAACAGCGTTCACCCCTTGGCCCAGGAATGCGTTGCCACCGTAACTTTTTCTCATTACTCAATTGGCGAGGAATCGGTCGGAGAAGAGCCTCGCTTGAATCTCTGTCGTATAAGTCTCCTCCCAGGCGGGCGCCAAAGCTCGTCGCCGCTGATGGCACCGACATCCCTGCGCGTCCGACCCGTCCGTCCGTTTGTCCGCGGCCCGTCCGACGACATAACCAGAAAAAATAGGAATAAAATAAATACCCACTTTCACCGGTGCCGAACATCGCGATGATAGCGTCACTCCCGACTTCCATCCCTCGGCCATCTCCGATTCGAAGACGCCGGGCCGCTCGCTCTAACGTCTTCCCCACAGCGATGCTTTGCCCCATTGACGTCCCCCTGACTGATGGATAGTCCACCATACAAGAAGGAATGGATCTACCAGAACTTTGGGGTTTTTTTCTCAGGAGATGGAAGCAATTTAATTCGGAAGCAATGGGTCGGAGGCAGGTCGTGGAGACGGAGGGACGGTGGAAGGAGAGGAGGTGAGATATCGGCAGGGAGGTTGGGTGAGAGACAGGGAGTGCGGGGAACGACGTGGATGGAGAGAAGTGACGTAATGTGCGACCGCAAATAAATGACGTCACTTCCAACATTGGGGGAGAAGAGATGTTTTGTGGTCATTAACGGTCCAGCAGTTAGTGAATCACCATCTTAAGCGGCATCAAATATCACATCAAAACGTTAGGGAAAGATTTCTGTGGAGGATTATTAGCAAAGCCAGTTTTTTCTGAAATCTATGATTAATTATTCTCTGAGACGCCTATAAATAATCGGTATGGCAGTTCATGAAATTTTAAATATAAATGAATCAATTTTCCACTCGCCTCGTGCATTCTCATTGATCATAAACGAACTCCCAAATCCGAGTACGTCTGTGGCATAAAAAGAGTACAGGCTTGGCAATTTTTTTTCAGAAAAAATTTAAATTTTCGTGTGACGGAGGAACTGTGTAGTGTATTTCCATCGAGGGAAATATTATGCTTCTGAAGTTGTTTTCATTGAAAATTCATGGAGTTTTTAGGCGAAAGGAGCAGTGAGGGGGAGAACTGGCAACTGAAGGAAACTAAGGATCTACGTATATTTTTCTACATTTTAGCGAAAGGTATCGAGTAAACCAAACCCTCAACTATCTTCGCGGAGGATCGTAAGTATAACAGACTTTCAGACGAACCATGGAAACATTCAATTCAAACAGGAGGAGAAGCTCAACCCAATCTTGTAACAGTCTCTCCTCAATTCTAAGATGTACACGTATCAACTCTACGACAAAACATGATAGCGCCTCGAGTGATGCAGAAACAGTTATAATATTGGAACATTAAACTCTTTGGATCACGTTGGATTGCAATTCACGAATTCCAATTACGTTTTTTCCTTATTATCGAATAAAAGGACATGGTGGGTCTATCCACGGATGGATCGTCTATCCATGGTCAATATTTGGAAGAAGAGATACCAGGCTTTAGGGTGTCCATGCTCTATTAACGAAACGATTTCCTTCTCTTTTTCTTATACAAGACCGCTTCAAATTCAGATCAAAAACAAATTAAGTCTCATTGACTTGATAATTATAAATAAATTAGAGACCTGCTGTAAAATATATTTTTATTTCAAAAACACCTACCACTGGAGAGGGACAATAGTGGATCCAAGCAACACGGCCAAAAGGCTTAACTGTCTTATTTTTGTTCTCTTTTTGTTGGATCACTAAATTATAAACTTAACAAGACGTAGCACTGTAATTTTGTGTATTTTTCCAACCTTGCTGAAGGGCTTGATCATCATCCTCGGACAATAATGCCGAAATAATCGGGAGGGATAATGAGCTGAGGTGAAAACAAGCCGTAATAAGCTCTTAGGCCGTACTCTGCGTTCGCATGCGAAGATGAAGCCATAAATTAATCCCTTCCTAATGCAGTGAAAATATTTATTGTGCGTATTATTGCAATGGATGCTGACCACTCTCGCTCCTGAAAATGAGCGTGCGGGGAGAGTGGTCGACGAAAATTGTTTGGAGGGTTGGAGGGAGGGATGGAGGTCGGGAGGAGAGGTGGGGAAGGCGCGCAAACGACTAACCGAAGAGCGTAGAAGACAAACGACCGGAGAGGGAGAGTGGTGTGAGCGCAGGGGGGGAGGGGGTGTTCGGAAGTTGAGCGGCTCGCTGAAGGCGCGGGGACGCCAACGTGAAAGGATAACAAAAGACCGCAGTCTGGACGCTCCTTGCATTTTTCCCCACACTGCTCCCAAGCCACGATGCCGTGGCGATAGATGCCAATATATGAATGAAATCCCTTGTCAAGAAATTGATCGTCTTTCGGAAGGGCGGATATATCGACCGAAAATAGCGTTTTACTCTACATTGGTCGATTAATTTCGTCAAATGTTTCCTTCCACTCCTGATACCAGCAAGTCAAAATCTTTCTGGTGGTGTGAGTCTTTCAGTTCAAGTGTGGAAACAAATATTCTCTAGATTTGATATTTAAAGGATAATTTGTGTGGGATTTCTGCTGCGTTGTTATTGCGATTTATGCATTGACTACTATTTCCATTTCATGCAACTTCAACCCCCAGTCCTGCCTCTCTTCATTATCTTGTTCTCCTTTTTTTATATATAGTATTCTCATCTGATCCACGCGTTGTTCCGTCAGTGATCTCTGTAGGAACTTCCTGTGTCTTTTTATGTAAATGTTTAGAGATAATGTGATGCATCGCTGGTATGATACATCACATTACTCGTACGCGTCATTAACAGGTATATTAGACCAGTAGTAAGACACTGTCAACGGGGATCGAAACAAATAGGAACTAAGCATAAATCTGTTACTATTGATGCCGTTTCACGCGGGTGGACCTAGTTCGGAGACGAAATGATAAGAGGATGGAATGAATCACGAAAGTCCGACCTCCTCAGGTCAATGAGTTTAAAGCCCCTTCTTTTGTAGGGCGTTGTATCCTATTCCACGTGTTCTTCACACAAAGGGTATGGAGTGCAAGAGATGGGAAACGTAGATAGATATTTTGTAAAAATCCTCACAATCCATGGCATCTGGACCAGCTCTTCATCACGAGTTTGTCCGGAATAAATCCAGCGCCCGAGCATAGTCTTCATTAGAGATTCCATAATGACCTAAATTCATTAAAATTCTTTCGAACTACATATTTTTGTGCATTTATGGTATGTTCGCCGGAAGGGACAGAGGGTATGGAAGTAAAAAGTAGGACGACTTTTGAATGCTCGAGTTGAGAGCGCAAAAAAAGATAATGGTGGAGCGAAATAAAGTGAAGACACGTGATTTGATGGCCGAGATATGCGAAAAAAATGGGTTCCCGACCGCTTCGGTAGCGGAGTGTATTGCAGTGGTTGGCCATCCTCGATCGCCATCAACTGGTAGCCAAAGAAGTAGCGGTTCCCGAGAGCACCCGCCAGGGGGTTCTGTTTTGGTTTGCCACGTTGCTTTTGTTTTTTTCGTTGGCACGCCACGAATGCATTCGTCATCCCCCAAATCACGGCTTCCATTTGAGCGAAAGGTTTTTAATGAAAAAATGAGGCGGCTACTTCGTCTCCTTCTATCTCTTCCCTTGTCCTCTCCCCCGCCCTTCCTGATGTTTTTCCTCCCCTCCCCTCGGTCCTTTCTTTCACTTTGTCTTTCCAGGATACGGAGAAATATAAGGGATGGGGATCGAGGGAGTGTGAGGAGAAATAATCGCACCGGCCAAGACAGCCGTTTCCGGCAATGACTTCTTGGAAATGGGGGTTCAACCGCGAACCGCTGACTTACCCCACCTTCAACGTGTAATTTTGAGGAAACTCGAAATGGCCGTAAATGTTTGCGTAGTTGAGTGGGCGAGGCAGTTGATGAGTGTGCGGTGGCTCTGAAAAAAAATAATCCCTTTCCATCTGGTGTTTCTATTTTTCAAAAATAAAATTATCTCCTTCCTCTCTCTCTCTTTCTCTCTTACTCCTTAACCTAGGTGTTTACTTTGAAAATAATGAGTAAAATATTTGTTAATGTCAACTCTGCTGAGTTCGTAAATTCTTCTTTTTACTCCCCTCATCATCTTCCCGGCGGGCTGCAATGTTATGAATCTTCTTCAGGAAATTCAATTTTTTTTCCTTCCATTAGTGAAATCGAATGACACACACAAAAGATGCTCCATCACGCTCACAAAAATTGTGACGGTATGCTATAGGTTCCTACCCCGCGGCGCTTCAGTTTTTATACTTAATGTGACTTTCGCATTCCTTTCGAGTATCAGTTCGGTCAAATGCCATTTAAATGTCAAATAGAGTAATATGAGATGTTTTCCCGGGAGTATCGGTATCCTCCCTTTAGTGGAATAGTATTCGGAAATCAAATGATTGTTTCATTGAATCGTGGATTACATTAAACATTTATAAGGGCAACCGCAAGTCTAAACCGCATTTGCGATGCATTAGACGTTAAAAAAGGGGATATTTTTCACTAAACTAAGAATTAACCTCCACTTAACGAGGTAAACGTCACCGTGACTCCGTCGTGTGACGAGAATCGTCGCCTGTCTTCATCGTTTTCATTTAGACCCAATTACCTCCTTTAATATTATGTCTGAGTATAAAAGCGCAGTAAAGTGATTATTCCGTCTAGTCGTTGGAATCCGCAACGGGTATGGAAGTCATCATTAACAAAGCGTAACCACTTTACCTCCTGGCGCTTATTTTTTTCTTTTCTTTTCTTCAATTTTCCAACTTATCCTTACCTGATCTTTATTCCTGAGCTCTCCTTATATACATACTGGTTCAACATCTTCTTCACCGCATTCACATTGACCCATCTTCCAGCCCGCTTGATAAGTTCTCCCTTTCGCCATCTCCTCTTGATCCCTTAGTGTCTCAATTGCTTCGTCCTCTCATTTTCGCACGTTCATCTCCCCTCCTACCACTACTCCGCCCTGCTTCGCATTCCCCGTTCCCTCTCTCTGTTTCTCTCTCTCCATCCCTCCTCTCCACTTACACATCCGCGTGAATTCGTTCCGGGCCCCTGCTGACTCTATCTTGGAATCGCGGGCCTAATGCTTGCCCGGCCGGGAGCACTTTGCGGAGCGATGTTGTTGAACTCACTCCGGTTTCGGCGGTCGCCACCAACGGGCTCCGGCGAAGGAGAAGAACTTGCCGACATCCGATGCAACAAGTTTCTCTCCTCTTGAAAAAAACACATCCACGGGGAACAAAATTATGCACTTGAAACGTTCAACATGACCACGAAGATGACTGCCGGGGATGATTATTACCGGTGCGGCATCGCGGGGTTCGTAAAACGAAGATCCCTTGTGCCGGTCACTCGCCGTAGAAGGAATAGTAATTCCATGCGCCTCCTTCCACCGAGGTCGTATTTTAGTTGCTCGAAGAGCACGTAGTAATGTACATACGCGCGCCTTTACTTTAAAGCCGGGGTTGCTGTCGACGGCAGAGTTAAATAAGGGAGTGGAGCGGACAGGACGAGAGAGATACTGGAGAGGGGAGGATGAGGGAAAATATGGGAGCGAAGAATGAGAGAGAGAGAGAGAGAGCGCTGCGTTGCCCCGACTTGGTTTTGATCTGTAACGGATGAGAGCTAGCTCAGTTGCTGCCAGTCAGGGGAACGAGACCATTGTCTCAGTACCTTACGAGCACTTAAAGAAGTCTCGACGGAGGCAGACGAGGAGCCCAAGTCAGGATTAAGGAAGGGAGAGCTAACTTTGGGAGAATCTGGTACTCCTGCCTAAGAAATATTAGCCACAAAGTAATGCAAGGGTCTCAAATATGCACAATGACCAAGTTTCAGAAGCACATGTGTACCTGTGATGCATATGTGAAAAATGTGGACCGAAATTCGTGATGCTTTCGTCTAAGTTATTCCTTTAACGTGTCCAATTCTAATGCATTTAACGATAAATATCCTTCGAAGTCAAAACTCGATATCATTTCGTTCAAGAAATAGTTCAGAAGTATGTATTTAAGACTATAATTTGGTACGCATACCGGCAATACATGTCCATCTTTATTTGTTTCTCCAATTATAGGTATTTATGTTTTCGTTCAATTGATACTTGTATTTTATAATGAATGGCTATTCTATTTAAATAGCCACAGAGAAACTAGAGAGAAAAATATCACTAATGAGTCCATATACTGCATGCTATGGAGAAAAAAGCGACTGAATGGGGAAGGAAAATTCGATTAGCACTAATGAAAATGAAGCAGATGGTTATTAGTAGAAAATAGTTGTACTTTAAAACCGGAGGAAAGACGTTTGAGGAGGAGGAAGGAGAAAAATGATGAAGAACGCAAAGCGTTACAAGGAGAACAGAAATGATCTATTGGATAGTAAAATGTGGAAATGCAAGAAGAAGATCTCCGGAAAAGAGAGTTTTATCGAATAGTTGAAAACCTTGGAAAGACCGAAGATAATAGGGTATGCGAGTAAAAAAATTAATGAAACTCGTTTGGTCCGCAAGGTTCTCATCTGTTTTCTGAATTCTCTCATAGAATTCTTTCAGACGAGAGCCCTTTAGGCTTAGATGCACAGAGTCCAAAAAACTCGAAACAATTTTCATTTGATCATAGTGACTAAAATACGTTTAAATAGACTTTATTTTGTGACATTCCGTTCAACTGTTCGTGTATTTACTTAGATCATTGCAATGAATCCATAGAATTGTGATCAAAATTCTAAACTTTTGACCAAATTTTATCTCATAAGTGCATTTGATCGCCTTTTAAAAAGACAGACAGGGTCTCGAAGATAAAAGTTAGATTAAGTCATTTTGCGGTTGGCAGTGGATCAGAGGGAAATATTTGGGGTATTTACTAGGTGTAGTATATTCTATTCTCATCCTTAGTAAAGCATTTGCATGCCTTACAAATTAATCGTACTCCGAATTGCTACGTGGTTGTAGAACATGGAATACGTATCTGAGTATATATTTCGTACTCATTTACCCCACAATTACAGCCATCGTTCAAATATTCATTGTTCAAAATGCTTCGGAATGAAAAATCAAAACCTTTTTCACCAATTGTAAGATTAGTTTGGTTTGGATCTTCAGTTAGTCTCCTGCCTACATAGCTTCTGATGTACGTGTCCATATAACTTCGATTTCATGCCTTCCATCATCTGTTTCATGTATCTCGTCGATGGTCTTTATTTATACTTATGTTATTCCATTAATTTTGATGTCCACATTTGTCTTCAGTTATTTGCATTTTTACAAAGGCATCTATCTTTGTCTTTCACTCTTTGGTCGATTTCATTGTAAATCACTGCCCACATTAAACCTTCATTATACTATGTCAAGGCAATTCAAAAATAAAATCGAAAACTAGTCTATTGTTAGGAGACTTTATCAAAAAAGTTGTTTCACGAAAAGTATGAAACTGCAATTTCATCAGCTAGAAATAATATTCATATTTTTTCTTTATGCTCATGTATTCATTATTTACGTTCTCCGCTGAAAATCAATAAAATACATGGAAATAAATTATTACACTTTCTAAATATAAAGTGAGAAATACATATGAGATAGAATGTAAGCTGAGGAACTCCATGTAACAGCTTAAGGAGCTAGATATGTTCCTTTCTGTACTCTCCGGGAATTTTGTAATTATAAGAACGAAGTTCCACTAACTCCAAGTCTTAGTGTAATAAAATATTTAATTTCAATCTTAACTATCAACTATACATATTCTGAAGTTCTCCGTTAGATAAATTGGAAACTTACCGATAGAAAAAGGTTGACAGGGAAGGATAAATATTTGAAGCTGCGTCTTTGTGAGAAATTGAATTCAAGTCGGCAATTTTGCCCGAAACTTGAAATCGGCTTATGATTGCTTACGAGTCATAATATGATTTTGCCCATTATTTTAATGTTCAGTTGATGGCGATTACTGATAAAATTATCCTTTAGAAAATATTTTAATTAATACTTAAATCTTTTGCTCTAACATCTTAGCATCGAGACGTCTCTTGAGTTGATACTAAAGAAATTCATATACTGAATCATCTTGTGCATTTAGCCTTGACTCGAAAAGTAAATAAAATATTATTCTTGTGATACGAAAAGTGGTGATTTTCAAATCCAAACCTTCACTCAATATTTCTGTCTGATTGCTTGAAAGTGCAAGTGATTTCCATAATATTTAGCCTACCCTTGGCTATGTGGTGGAAAGTAGTACACCTATATGATTACTCTTTGAAGTTCCCTAGCCTGTGAGTAGTTTGACTGGGATTTTTCTGCAATTTTGTGGTTTTCACAATGAACTCTACGAGTAGAATGTGCAATTATGAGATTTTGGACACTGCAACATTTTATTTAACAACTAAGAATGTTAAGTAGTAGTTTTAAAGTGAGTTTTTGTGAATTGCATTCATGACCTGCGTTGCAAAATTCATACAACTTGAGAGAAAATCGAATTTCCTGCACCATCCGTATGTTGATGGTATATTTGCATCACAAATGAAAAAAAAACGTATAACATGATATTTTGGATCCTCACCCAAGAGGAAGTTGCGAACTTTTGTGCTTGGTTTCGCTTGCCGTGGGGCGTGCATGGGTGTGCACGTTTTACATCGTCTTTCCGATCATCCCGTTGACGAGGAAAGGAAGGGACGCCGCTTTTGACATTCCGCATACGAAACCACTTTCAAGGAATTTTAGGTCGATCCGCGAGTGTGTGCTCGACCTTTCAAAAAGAAGAAAAGGATGCTGAGTGGCTGAGAAAGGGAGCGAGGGAATGGGAAAGAGTGAAGTAGTTTAGAGTCAACCGCCTGTTTCTTCGCGGTAGAATTGAAGAAGTGGAGTCCTCATATACATTTAAAATCCTCGAATGAATTTTTGTCGGCGTTAAACCTTCTTTAATGAAGAACTTCAATCACTGTACGATAGTCGATTTTTTTCCATTCCGAACAACGCACGCGCCGCAACCGATTCAAATGACTGCCAACAGGAAAATGCTGGATTCAATGGCTTGCAATTTCACACGGCGTCTACTCACAGTTGTACCAACATGAGAACGGGAACATCATTCGCGTAGTAATATCATCCATAGGCGAAGCCGAGAACCTTTTGGTCCACCCTCGTAAATAGAGGCGAATCACACAAAAAGAGGAAGATCTGGAGAAGAGGGAAGGCTGAAAAAAAAGGTTTATGCGAGCCGAAGGAGAAGTGGAGGGTCGGAGAATGTGTGAGTGAGGGAGGCGGATGATTGCCGAGTGAAGTTTCGTGGCGGGGGGGGGAGGGCGGAGGGGGTGAGGAGTAGGAGGAGGGTAGGGAACTCTTTGGTGGAGTTCTGGAAAAGGAGATAGGGGGACGGCGGGCGATTCGTGGGGAGAGGGAAGAGGTTGGGGGAGGGGAATTGGTTGGGTGTGGAGTTTTAAGGGAGAGGAGATGGAAAGGGGGGGGAGATTAGGAGAGTGAGGAGACTGGAGATGAGTACGCCGTGAGTGATGCGCCCCGAAGCAAGAGTCTCAAGAACACCTGCCAAGTATGTTAAGCCTAAACGGGTTAAGGGCCTTCTTGACGACTCACACCCGAAAATTCGGTTGCCAGGAACATTCGGCCGAAAGCTAATTACCGCCAAGTCCTATTGTTGCCTTTCCCTTGATGGGTGACGTTTTGCGCTTACGGGCGGTCGCTGAGGACGTCGACGGGTAACAGAAAAACTAAGTCGTGTTTTTTGGAATGGTTTTAGCGCTGAGGGTGTTAGTGACCTTACTTGTACTTATGCCAGTTGTACATCTGTTAATCGCTTCTAGCTTGTGACTCTGGGAATTAAACTTTTAGAGCCTTCCGTCGTACCAATTTACCAGAGTGGAAAATCGTGCCAAGTTACGTCATCTGCGAATGGGTAAACATCTGTTGCGTGTGAAGGCATGAAAAAAAATCCCCAAGAAATGTAACATCCGTTGACGCGCACAGTTGATGCTTGGGTATCTATTCTTCGTCCCAGAATCATTTGGAATTAAAAGTCCAAATGAGTTCAAAAATGTTCACCCAAACATCTCTATTGTATCATTATCTCTGGCTGAAATTCCTTACGCGGGATTTATATTCGTGTGCGTGGGATGAGCTACGCAAATGTATAAATAAAAAATCAAACCCATTCCTCAGGTTGATGGCCGTAATGGAGAAGGCTTTGGACTTCCGTATCTGAAATAAATTATGTCCCTCCTCTCGACGGAGATTGTTAGTCATTTTACTAAATATGATATTTTTTCTCCATATTTTATATTTCTTTTCCTATTGGCAAAAGTACGAAAGAATAATTTGTATTAATGAGTCTTTAAATTTTTAACGAGATTGATTTGGTATAGGCAGCATACAAATTCATTCCGTTGATGCTTCTTCTTCACACCATATGAAAACATGTTCTCTTCTCTCATAAAACATTAGAAAATAATTAAATTTTCTAATGCAAACCGTTCCGAATCTATGCTTTTCACGGTTTCTAATCACCAATATTTGAGATTCTCGAGTGTTCCAGAGTATTTCTCTCCCATACTTTTGAGCATCAGACATTCTGGCCGAATGAATTCGCAGTGAAATTAAATACATTTCCCGAGGCAATCCTCACGGTACTTGGCGGGCGGTTGAAAGGGGTCCATTTTATGAATGGAACCATAGACCAAAAAGGGAGAGTGCCATTAATAAACCGTGGCGTATCGGACGCCTCGTAAGAAAACGTCGTAAGTGATGTCGCTTTCTCGATCAGTGGCATGATATAGCGCGACCGCGTGCGCTCGTGAAACGAAGCGATAAATTCGCACAGTAGTGTATATCGACTACTCGGGGCGCTTCACGGAAGGGCTTGCGCTCCAAAGTGTCGTTAAGAAATCAAAAAAGTGGAACGGAAGGAGCTGATTGAGGGGCTCGAGAGGGAGGACGGATTAGGTGAAAAGGGAGAATGTGGTGTTTACGCAAGAAATTCCTGGCTTAAATAACTTTGATTCGTGATGTGACCCCTTCGAATTCTGGCTGTTTCCAAATTCTATTAATAGTATTTATTATGTCCCCACAGACAGCATCCGGCTGTGTTTTCTCTTAAACATATTTTTGAATTGACTTTAGAAATACATTTACTTAGGATGTGTTTTCAATTTTACATATAATATAAAGAAAGTTATCCGTAACAAAATCATAATTCCGACTCTGTCTGAAGAATCTAATGCCCATACAATGACCATTACCTAAAAATGATATAAATTCGGTCAACTTAATTAAATAACCTATGGACACAATGTGTACGGTTCCAACTCGCAGACCATATTCAATCATGAGCAGTAAAAAAAATTTAAGGCCTCTTTTATATGCATTATAATAAGTTAACTTTGTAAAATATTGATAAATATTCCGGGATCTTTTATTAGAATAGTTCATATTGAGTACCCGTCAGGTAGATAATATATAGGATCATGATTCGAGAATATATAACAAAGAGTTTTTGATCGCTGTAGGCAGTAATAAATGGCCTCAATTGTAAAATTTTGAGAATGCACATTTTAATTAATATGTATACACAGGTCTGTATATTTAACATCAATAGAAGATTGTCAGAAACATTCTACGAGTGTATTCGCCCTGGATCTTTTTAAAATCACATAATAATGTCATCGTGCTCGCGAAAACTTCCTCTCCCATAATGAAGTTCCCATCGCGAACTCAATTCGCCCACGGAAGCGTGTGTACGTATATTTGAAAGTCCCGGACGTGTGTGTCGCTCAAGTTCGCCCTGAGGGGGGCTTTTGAATAACGTTTGTTCAGGGCGCCCCCGGCGGCCTTATTAGCTGGAGGAGAGGCTGCGATAACGTTCAGATGAGCCATCTCCTAGCGGGAAGAAGTTATTCGGGTGTCGGAGTGGTGGGACGAAGAAAAATATGGGCAGGAAGGTTTTAAGGGGGAAGGGGTAGCGTAAGGAAGCGATAAAGGTGGATGGTAGGAGGAAAGTTGGGAGAGGGAGCGGTGGCCTGGCTTCGGCCCAAGCGGGAAGGCGAGCGGATCTCCTCAGCCACCACCGCCGTCGGAAGCAGCAGCGAAGGAGCCACCCTCCCCCGTCCAGTTACCCTACCACGTCTGGACCCTCTCCCTTCTTCGCGCCCCCCTTCCCGCCTCTTTACACGAGGAGAACCCGCCTCACCGCGAAGTGCTTTACCGCTCGGCTCACGCAAACGCATAAAGTCCGGCTGGAGGAAGCATCGCCCGCTGGTCGGGAGGGATAGAGTCGCGATGCGCCGAAGGACGCATGCTAAACTGGCGCCGGAGGGTGGCGAGTAACAGGGCGACATGCAGGAGACGCAATCCTTGCATCGGAGGGGGGGTCGTCCTCGCCCGCTCCACCTTCGTCCCTGACTGCCAATTAGCGCGGTGACAACTTCTTGGTGGTTGCCCCTGAACCATGAAACATACCCTTGCTCCAGGTTCAGGAAATATTCATCGGGAACCTCGTAAGAGTTTTTCTAATGTGGGATATGAAGGGATATGGAATGGGAAAACGTGCTCTCCGCAGAGTTTGTTGCCCTTCCAGGAAAAGAGCTGAGCAAATTTTAAAAGTTCAAAAGGGACGCCTAATTTGCCCATTCATAGGTGGAATTCTAGATAGAAAATGTCCTCAGTTCAACCCGACAACTAATGAAATTTCGCATTAACCGTGAGGGATTAGCAGTCTTCATTTCAGAATTATCCTTAAATCCTGAAGAATAAATAGATTTTTAAAAATGTTTTTGAAAAATAAAATTGTTGAATTTAAAAAATTAAAATAGTCCTAAAAATGTGAATACGCAGTGAAATGCTTATTCGAGAATTCAGCTTTTCGCAGCGGTGGCTGGCATTATATTTTCGTTCAATTGAGTTGCTGAAATGCGGTTTCTTTATAAAAAGATCATGTCCCGCCGCAACACTCTGGTAAGGCTTTTTCCTCCAGATCGAACTTTTCTCATTTCCTCCGTGATCTCTATAAACGCGCCCCAAATCTCTCGCAGTCCCACGCCCCACTCCCTCCCCACACGTTAAACGGGGCGCCGGTCGGTGATGGGTTGATGACCGCGAGGAGTCTGCGCGCGTGGTTGTCGCATCAGGGGGACGGCGCCGAGGTGCTGCCGCCGAGGCCTTTACCCTCCTTCCGCGACCATCCCGCTCACTCTATCCCCTTACCGCCAAAGATTTGATCCAAAACGCGTCTTTCCCCCTATCCCGCGGGGTGGGGGTCCACTTCACGTTTCTGGGGCGTGTCATCTCCTTGTGCTACTCCGCCCCCTCCCTCAGGTGACCCCGTTCTCTACTTTTTTATTCCCTTCGTTTTACCCTCTCATGGAATTGAGGGTATATTCTTTATTTCCTTTCTTCATTTCCGAATTTCTTTCTCAACCCTCAATTCTCTATATGCTTCCACACACCTTGATTATCCTCTCTCGCATAAGAGTACAATTTCACACTATCAAGTTCTTTTTGTCCATCTTTACCTTTACCCAATCTGCTTCTTCCTCTGTCTTTCTTCCCTCTCAGTTCTCTCCCATACTATATACTCTTCACTTGCTGCATTCATATAAACCTTAAAGCAATTCGTGATTGACTCTCACCCATTGTACTTATTTTGTTTTTTGTTTTTTTTATTTGTTCCTAAGTCATTATTGATTGATTTTTTTATATACACCCTGCAAGCCACCGCCAGGGTGTGTGGGAGGGGGTGAATACACACCAGAATAATTTTACCCGAACATGACCCTACCGCGGTCGAATATGATTATGATTCCCTCATGATCCCCCATCGTTCGTGGAAAAAATGACATCCTAAATCTATCTGTTCTACACTTAATTTTTCTAGTTTTATTAGAATAATATCTCCTACAGTAGTATGATGGGGCTAATAATATATTTTCAACATTAAGTGAACTTCTGAATTTCCTCTCATGTTAAAAATTATACGGAAATGATGGTTTTCATATTGACACATAAATAAATTTGCTGGCATTATTTAAAATGTGTTTGGAATTTGAAACTGATGTTGGTAAAACTTTCTCCTTATGATGTCTTTCGTTGTAGCACCATCCAAATAATATGAAAGCTATTCAAACGCACATATAAAATAGTTTCTCATTCACCAATTGTGACTCTAAAATCCATAAGCATTTCCCACTAAAAGATATGGTTTGTATCGTGCAGAATTTGACTTCAAGTTGGGTTAAAGCCTTAATACTAACAATGCTAAATTTTCAGAGAGTTTTGGTAATTTTTACAGAAGAAGCTGTTTTCAGGCAGATACAATATTGCTCAAGTATGTTTTAACATATTTATAACCCTTTCGTTCCCCTCATTTTTTAAAATTTAATTTCCCTATTGGAGGAATTTTCTATTTACGATGCAGGATAAAAAAGGAATCCTGCTCATCTGCCAGCACCGAGAAAATCACGTCCAATTTTTATTCCACGAAGGATGAGGTTTCCAGTTGAAATCCTTGGAAGATGTTTTTCATCCGTTCCGACTGCTTCTTCAAATGCAACTCGAGGAGGAAGTTTACTCTATCGCTAGGAGCAAGTATTTACAAAATGGAAAAGGGTCGTCAACGTCACCGGAGAAGTGGAGTCACTCCAAGGGCTAAGATGATGTCATATCAAGGCGAATTTCATCAGTTTCTATGTCATTCCTTATTTCATTCTACGTCTCTTGGGTAGAATTCAATTTCTTATTTGGAAAAATTCTCCTAATTTCAGTTATCTGTTTCCTCATTTTGCCCTATATTTTCGCGGTGCGGTTGCACTTGGAAACTTGCTGTTCATGGCATGGCCAACTCGTCTTCAAATATGTAAAAAAAATCTGTAACAGTGAAATTAGAATGTATTGAAAAGAGAACATCCATCAAACAACTTAACTGGGTTAAATACCTGTGATAATTTATTTTCACTTTGAATGGCTTTTGATGCTAACAATATTAAAGATTAGATATTAATAACGTTTAATTTTAAACATTTATAAGGATCGTAAAATTCGGAGCAGCATTTTTATCCCCAGAGGCTTTGTGATTTCTGGTCGCAACTACTATTATTAAAAGATTAAATACTTGTACTTAAAAATAAAAACTTTAATGCCGTAAAAAATAGCGACTTTGCTAATAATTGACAAATTCTACTCCAAAAATATGTACAAATACACATTTCCCAACCCATTAAGGGCTTCAAAACAGCATTTGGTGGAAAATGTAAAACAACTGAAGTTTAGTATTGATTTAACTCTCGAAAACATAAGTAAAGATTAACAGTGCGGCATCCGTCATAATTGACGTTTACATGAAACCTATGTAGAAATGTTGCTTTTTTAAGAGCATAATATGTTCCAGGAAGAAAACGGCATCATTATACCCTTAAAGTATATTTCATTGCAAGTGGCTCATGTATGTAAGAATGAATTATTTATATTCATTTAGGAATAATAATAATGGATATAAATAATAATAAAACGTGTGTTATTAAATAAATATTTATTCACTTAGAAATGAATGACGCCGGTAATTTGACGTTGGATCGGTGCTTTATAATTTTAAAACGTCTCTCTGCATCATCTAATAGTTTATGGACGGTATCGAATGAAATTAGACATTTTAGCGTCTCCGCTTCGGAACCATGCGTGTAATGGAGCAATCAGTCTCCCTGCTCTCTGCTGTCATCTTTTCCATTTAGTCCCACGAGGTGGCTTCGGGGGGCGCCAGGGTTGCAAAATCGAAGCGCCACCCGCTCGCTCCTAGCCCGAGCGGACGCCGTTCCATCCCCTCACATTCCTCGACGAGGCACGAGCCTTAGTTGGGTGTCGTCGCTTTGCTGGGTCACGGATGCGGGAGGGGTAGAAGACCCCGTCGTTTGTCCCTGTTGCATCGTTGGAGTGCCTGTCGTCCGGGGCGCGTGTCGGGGCTTCCACGTCAAGGAACCCGCGTGGAAAGAAACTCCTCTTCGAGCTATTTCGCTTACGTTTACTCCCGTGGAATCGTTGTCCGCCTCTTCCCCATTTCATTTCTCTAGCACAGTCGCTATCCCGGGTCGGAAAATTGAGACGATCGAATTCAAACCCTTTCCTGGGATGCTTTCTCTTCAAACGCTTCACTCACTCCTTTGAGGTTAACAACTCAACCATATGGACACCAATGCCGCAGTAAAAAAATAAACACTGCTTTTCTGGATATTTAAGACTTGAAATCCAGTTAGAAAATTCCTAAGTGTTAGCCGAGTTGAGGTCAAGGAAATAGAGTTTATTTCTGACTTCAAGTGTTCATTTTTGTCACGAAAAATGAGGTATAATTTTACCGCACAAAAATCACTATTTCTGCCAACGTAAATATTACGTGGGTGATGGCTTCCTATGAAATCTCAACCAGTTCTTCTTCTTAGGGTTATCTCAGGTAGGTTTGGCATCATGAGAGGAGTAAATGTTTTTCAGTTCAGTGTTGCATCGCATATAACTCCACCTTAACTGAATTAGCATGCTTCTAAGAAATACATTTTTGGAAATTAACTGAAAAAATTATTTTTTTGAAATTTAAAAATCATAGTTCGTGGTTCTTAAATCTCCGGACGAAGTATTTGAGAGTGGAAATTGACTTGTCAACTTTAATATTTTATGAGATATACTGGTGATAGCAATGATAAAAATATAAATTGATGGAATTATATTTTGAAAACCCGCTTTTAAATAATAATCCCCTCCTCATGCTGTTTTTATTTTACGTAAAGGTTTTAACTCACTAATACCGAAACAAATTAACTCGCATTTACAGACGTGAAGGGGTATAAAATGAAATATATGTACACCAATAAACCCAGTCGAATTAGATATTTTACCATTTCAGAATAAAGAAATTTTAAATTTTTGATTGGTTTTTCATAAAAGAATGATAGTACTTTTATGGCAATTTTCTTCTATCTTTTAATGTTCAACTCATGAATCTTTCATTGTGATCATCATGTGAATCTAATTTTACGTAGATTCACATGATGATCAATCGTATTCACTTATCGAGGGAGAGTTTAGGAAATCAGTTAGCTTACCTTCACTTTTCGTGTCGCCTAAAACCTGAAGATTATTTCCTTGGACAGGCGGCCTCCGTCGGCTCCTCCGCCTCCCTGGCTAATCCTCCTCTCCCACCAAGTCTAACGACTGCGGGACAGTCGAGGACGTCGAGGGGAGGGGGGAAGTGGAAGGCTGTTGGGTGGAAGGGGCGGAGGAATGGTCGGTTGACTCCTCTGTGGGCCCTCGTCTCTTCTCAGCTTGTTGTTGCATGGGCCTCCGTCATCCAACCTTCTTTCTTTCGCCTCCGAAACTCGGGCGAACAAAAGGCGGGCGACCGGCGGCGCTGGACCGCGGGACGAATTCAGGGAGACTTCAGACCTCCCCAACTCCTCACCCCCATTCACTCCCGGCCTTTCTTCCACCCAATCTTCCGTTTCCCTTTTGTTGCCGACTCCCCCTTCCCTTCCGTTCTCCTCCCCTCTCTTCCCTATTCTCTCACCTCACAATCTTTCCGTCCCGTCACCAACCACCCACTCCCGCCAACCCCCGCGGCATCTTTCTCACTCCAGAGTACGCGCATCCGGCTTGCCTTTTAAGGTTCAAATCCCATCTCACGGGCTCCTCTTTGCCGTAACCAATCCATAAAATAATTTAACTTTAGGATTGAAAATGATTCTAATGATCAACGATTATATATCCTCTGAGGGGCGGAGGTAATGGAACGGAACAGTTTCCCTAGTTCGTGTCAATTTGACAGGTGTAGATTAAAAGTGACGAAATTTAAAAGCCACCAAAATATCTACGTCAGTTGATGAATTTCGCTATCCCTACTATTTCACGAACCTTTCCGGGGAGATGTGAATTATCTGGTGGGGTAGAGTGGGAATAAGTATACCGTAATGGTCTAATGAGGGTGAATACGTCCTCGTAGGAGTGGTTGCAAGAGTTTATCTTGGAGCTTACGAATTTCGCATTATGGACATTTCAAAATAACCTATTAGGACACAATATAATTTCAATGGCCGAAGCAGGATTTAAATAGGCCGAGGGAGCAAACAGTAGAAGCAGGACACCTTAAAAATGACTGGGGAGTGTATAGCCGAACGAAATCACTGGGCGGACTTCGGGAGGGTTCTTTATCAAAACGTTTTTTGACGTTGTAACTACTATCGTGATACGTAATACATTTAGTGGAATAGATCAGCAGTTTTTTACATGATTTAAGCCATGTTAGTAATATTCAGACACTGTAACTATGCGCGAGATTTTAGCCCCGCCTGTAACAAAAGAAACAAATTAATCTTTATTTGTAATATAGACTTTTGATTGGAAATTCCATCAATTGGAGATCTCGTAATGATCTCGTATATCTACATAAATGACTCAAATATGCAAGAGAGAACGATCGTCCCTAAAATTCGTTCTTTATTGAAATGGTTCTTCCAAGCAACCGATCCCAAAAAAGACCACACTCGCTCTTTCTATTACACGGTACGGGTTTGAAAAATAGTATTAATTTGATTGAATGTTATGTAGGGGTTTAGTTACGACACCAATTGTACAAATCTATCTTCAAAGAGTCTCAAACTCTTTTGAAAATATCCAGTGATGGTATATCGTTGAAGGAAATTTGATCATTAAGCTACGATTTGTATTTCACAGCCTGGAATCATTAACTTCGATTTTTGCTGTTGTGTCATACTGAGTCAAACTATGTCAAGCTGTGTCAAGATAATCCTTTTATCTTGTGTTTTATGTTGTATCTTCTTATGAATCGTTCGCCAAATTATAAAGTTAGCATATTTTTACGCACTTATTTCATTATGTTTAGAAGTCTTATGCTGATGCAATCGTGGAGGAAGAAGAGGCCTAATTTGGAAAAATAGGGCATAACATTTGCCTGAAAAATTAATTCAACTTGTCAAAAAAGTAAAAGTATGCTTGAGTAACTGTGAAAATATGGGTAAATTACATATAAAGTAATTAATCAAGATTAAATTAACTAGTTGATCTTATCATTGGTGAAACCGGAGTTATCAATTCATCTAGTGACTTAAAATTGAGTGCTTGAGAGTCATGTTATTTTTAGCACAAATAAAAATATTACCCCAAATGGGAATATTTAATCATAACATTAAGTCCCCATAAGAAGTCTCATTGGAGATGAAACGAAAGTTACTCTCTGGTATTTAACGATAATAAAAGACTTTAAATCCAAATGTGCGACCTAAAACTTCAACCATGTTACCTTTTAAGTCCTGAGAGGACGTCGTTGATATTTCTCCGTAAACGACCAACACCGCCTCTCAGCTCTTGTTATCTCTTCCTCGCTTCCTCCGTTTACGAATCTACCTGCCCGTCGCAGCCGACGACTCCAACGGGTTTCCAACAACCCCTTCTACCTCCCCCCGCCCCCACCCTCGCCGCCTCCCGATGAGTGAAAATATGCAGATTCGCATTAACGGCCCATTCTTCTTCCCCCTCTCCTGCTCTCATCCTACCCTACCGCCATCCCTACGCCGTATCCACCTTCGAGTTATTTGTTTTCCCGATTCTCTTTCCCGTCCCCCGCCCCCTGGAAATCACCGCGCGTCCCCGACACCCTCAACGCGCCCTGCGACCCCCGGTCACCCCCCTCCCGGTTCCTTTGCTAATCCCTCCCGCTGACCCGATGCGAACGCTCTCAGAAAGCGAATTTCTTTTCCTATTTCGAAGCGATTGTGAGGAAACGGGTGAGCGGCCCTCAGGACGTCCTCAGTCCTCAGCGGCAACCCCCCATGCCCCATTCTGCCCTTCGACCACCCTCCTTCGATCCTTATAGGGGTTGCCGAATGGCAATCATCGAGTTTTTAGCACTTTCGAATACCTTTATGATTTCTCGTTTTACGATGGATCCTTATCTTCTTCGCGTTCATATTTTACCGCCTGCCTTATCCGCGGCGCGATTACTATCAGAGACGTCAACCGGTACGCCGTGTCGTCCATTGATCCGTGGTACAGACCGAATGAGTGTCCGTTTTAGGAATGAAGATGACTGGAAAACGCTAGGCAGTTATTAAAATTTTCTTCCCCTTACGAATTCTTATTACCTCTTAGTGAATTTTTCACTTTGAACAATGATTACGGAGTCTTCAAGCACAGAAATGGGTTTCTCATTAAGGTTAGGTCTTCTGTGGATGAATAGCACCTACTCTAACGTGGAAACGTTGCGCATGTCGAACGCGATTATAAAAGGTCTGGCTCTTCATTTTCCAAATCTCGTGATGACAAGGATTCGGGTGTTAAATGGCCTTAGCTGTCGACGTAACCGCAACAAAATTCGTACACTCCTAGTCGTTTATCTTTTCAAGTCCTGAGACAAAGGACGTCGTTTCAAGGCGTTGCCCCTTTGGCACACCTCTTGGTTTCTCGTGATCACTCTTGTTAAAACTACTCATTTTAATGAGCATGAAATGAACTCTATTTGATATTATCATGTGAAAATTGTGAATTCCAGTTTATTTAGCCTTTAAACTTTATTTAGTCAATACTAGTGTTTCAACCTTTTGTAAAATTGATGTTGAGTGCGTGTAACCGATCGGGATAACAAAGCCGCAATAAACACCTGAGGCGTCCACAAGATAAATATCCTCATCAAGGAAAGGCTTGCGAAATATATTTTTCATAAATCTCAACATTAAGATATGCGTCCGTCGTATCGATGGAAGGAAAGGTAGTCTGTTAAATTGATGATTACAGGGTGACATGGACGCCATTTCCTCATACCCTAAATCAAAATACTCTTGAATAATTCAGTTTCAACAAAGAACTTTCAATAAATAATGATTGAAACCGATTCGTGAGTCTCTATATAAATCGGTCTTTCATCGTGATTTGCATTTAGTGTCAATTTTAATTTTAAAACTTTATTAAATGCTCGTTTCTGAATAGTTTTACCTCTGCGTTTCAAATCTAAATGTGTGATATCGGTAGCCCTTTTTTAACGTTGTTTCGTATATTACGGGGTAGTCATTTGAAATAACAATAAACAAGCTTTAATTTTATTCTTGGGGAACTATTTTTTCATTGCAACTCCATCAGATGTTATGAAAAAATTGTCTTCAGAAAAAGAAGTATATTCCCCATCCTCTCATTGTAACTGTGTGCCTTCGGGCAATGGACATTTAAAATATATGTCCGCCAGTGTATGTTGATCGTTTCTCTCAAAATTAAACGGGATTATTCTTAACTGATTATTCCTGGAAAAAATGTAAAAAAGTAGCGATACGATTTGTTTCTTAAATTTGCTATTTGCTAATGTGAGTACAATATCTATTAACGCATGATAGCGTAAGAAATGATCAGTGGCGAGTTAACATATTTATTCGTTTCATGCCTGGCTGTGACTGAATACTGGTGGTGATGATGTCACCAATAAGCCCGCCTGTTGGTTTATTCTTTGGAAGTATTTACTTCTCCAACTTGGTAGACTTCCTTTATAACTATAAAGTTATGCCTCTCAAAAAGGTAGTGCGATTCCTCTCTCCAGCTCAAAGTTCCGACGCTATTGGCCTTTTATTTGCAGCCGGGTGAAAGAGAAAAGTTTGAACTCATATGTCCAATAGCCAGTTGGAATTTGCCGAAATGAAATTGCATGGCGTGACGCCCACTAAAGGCAAATGGTGCAAACTCTCGCCAATATCATTATCGGATATTTGCCCTTGTGCCTCCCCTTTTCCTCTGGGCCTCTTCTTCCTCGGATCCCCACTTCCCACCCCCTCTCCCGCCTCCACACACCCCATCCATCCTTCCGTCACCCTTTCGGACGCCCCTGCCGCCCATCTTCCACTCACCCCCCATTGCCTACCCCCTCACGACCCTCCCTCCCCCGGTGTATTCCCCTTAACATTCGCACACTCACACAAACACGCACTTTTCCCCATCCCTCCATCATGCCCACAACATCCTGCGCCGCCATCCGTCATCGTGGACACTAATCTCCGCCCCTCTCCCACCCCTTTTTCTCTCTCTCGCCCAAACTCTCCCACCTTAAAACTCCCCATCCTCTAACCCCCCTCGTCCCTCCGCGCCCCCTCCCTCCATACTTCCCTCTTTTTCAACATCCCCCTCCTCCTCCGCCGCGATCCGATCGCAAAAAGCACACGTGTTATCGGTTTGCTTTCCGGAATGGTGCTCCCTCCTCTGCCTCCTCCCCAACCCACCACCCCCCATCCCGCCTCACTCCACTACGCCCAGATCTATTAGGAAGCGCTACGCTTTTATGCTTCTGCCTTGAAAGGCTCCGGAGGATTATTCGGGAGGGAAAAATAAACATTTTCCCTAGCGCGCAGATAATATTTGTTCATCGTGACCAATTTAAATAGCGTCTCCGCGTTAGCTGTCGGAAGGAAGCGTTAATATCTTTGATGGCTAAACTGCCCGTGGTCTATCCATTACTTAAGAGCAGATTACTGAATCGAGGAAAGATAACCTTGTCAAGAAGCCTTTAACTATCACACGAATTCATTACCTAACACGAACCCATATCATTAACAGCTATGATAATATATGGTCTATTAGTTACTGTTTTAAACGGAGATCAGTTCGTAAATTTAGCCACTGAAATTTGATGTTGCATCTGCGCTCAAATTCTTTGTTGTGCAGCTAGTTGATTTGAAAAGTGTAATCATCAGCTCAAGGAAATTGATCTTTTCCCAGATTAGGGCTATTTTGTCTTTGATCATATGCTATTTATAAATCCTTGTAATTAATTTTTGAAAGGCATTAACATACGTGTCCCCACCGAGAATAGAATATAATAGCTTTGATAAATATTCATCAATACGTTATTAATAACATAAAAAGGCCATCCTAGCCATTTATTTTCCACCATGGTAGCATTAAGAAAGACATTGGTGATTCAGCGGTGACTTCTTCCATAAATGAAAGTAAGTACATGCACTTGTTTGTGAGTTTGTCGCACGGCTTAGATAACCCGCCTATTGTGTATGCACATGCGTAAATGATATCGTTACGAGAATTGTTATGATGCATTTTGAATAATACGTAAACTGGTTACTAAATATTTATGAGGTCATAAAAACATCAAATTCTTTTGATTGATCGGCGAATGCTCATAACATCTTTCAATAAAAGTGGCATTTACATCCTCACCTCACGTTAAACAAGGCCGTTTCATGCGCTTGCCCTGCGTTCCTCTCCCATTTATGATGGGCTTAAAGATGCATTTGAAGATTGGTAATGGATTAAAAAAAAGTTTTGGAGATTGGGAATAATCTAGGAATATCATTGAACATTTCGCTGTTGTTCGCTGTCCAAACCGTTATACAGGATTCGTATAAAAAGTATCGGGAAAAGTTTCGGAAATGGATTTATTTCAAATATTGCTGCGACATCTCAAAATTATTGAAAGTGCTTTTTTATAAAAAATGAGTCTTTGTGTATAATTTTCAATTTCTAAGTGGTACAAGTTCTAGTGGTACATACAGGCGAAAATTCTCAAACACCCAATACGCATGCTGTCAATTATAAAATAATACCTGGAGATTCATTTTCAGGTGATGACCCTGAGCGTCAAAACCTAGATCGTGAAAATAAAATTCCAGTGGAATTAACCAAAACTCTGAACAACCTTTCACAGAGTAGTCTGAAATAGTTTTCTCAAATCAAATTTTACGAATAAAATTAATATAATTTATTATTTTGTGCTTTTATCCAATAATATAACCCTGCACCAGGTTTGAAAGCCTTTTCTGAAATATTCATTTATGGGATTCATATAAAAATTTCTCGAAGTAGATACGTTAGACGAAAGAAGTAAAAAATCCTTGAATCTTAAAAGTGACATATCTCTAATGTGACAGTTCATCTGTTGCCTCTAATTATCTGTGTACTCCTTATAAATTATCTAAGTATATTTTTCTAACACGTGAGTTGAGTTAACCCACCAAGAAAAAATTAAGAACTGTATAATGTCAGTGTTAATATTGACTCAGTGGAAGTTCTCACTCATTTTCGCAGACATTCGGTTACAGTGTGTCACGTTACGATTTCCGTGACATTGAGCCCACTGCGTTCCCGCTGGATATGCGCGCAGTAATTCGTTTGCAGTTAAATTAGACAGGCGGCCCTCTCGGTGGGTGCAGTGGCTTCGCCTCCATGGAATCCGTTCCCCGTCGCTACCTTCCCCGACCGGCCCCCGTTCCTCTCGTCCCTTCACCGCCGCCGACCCTTCGGACCAGACGCCTGTTGCCACCCCTCAACGCCCCATTCCCCCTCTCCCTACTCGTCCCTTCCCATCTCCATATTTATTTGCAATTCCTTTCGTGCACGAGTGTAATGTTTAAATAGATACGTTTCCCCGTCATAAATCCCTCGCAGTAAAGCTATTTATCCTAGTAATCCCATATAGCCATCCAACATCACCTTAAACTTCAACCTCGCCCATTCCGCCTCGCTCCAAACTCTACCTCTTACGGAGTGTGTGTGTGTGTGCATATATTCTCCTCCGCGTGCGTGTTTTTCTCCTCCGCAGATTTTCGCCCAATAGTCGTGTAGGAGCGCTGCGCTGCGTCCAAGGAAGTGGAAAGAATGTTTTCGTCCGTGTCTTACCTCTGCCCTCTCATAACGTCCATCTTCACGCTCCTCGCCTTCATTCAAAACCATAATTCAAGACGGAGTTGCTCGAGCCCTTACGAATGCTATAGCAGTTGTATTTGCCTGGTGTAGGATTTCCCAAGCATGGTGGAAGAAAAACCTGCGCCCGACTCAGTAATGCTTGGTGTTTTGATGCGGTTTAAAAGCCTTAATCGCCTTCTTATGCAGGGCGATACGAGCTAGAGGGGGAAAATTCAATGGAAAGATGCAAATATTTTCCGAGTTTATGCATGGACTTCGAGAGAGGAAATACGCATCATGAGTTGATGAAAATCGCGATAAAATTCTTTGAATTTTCACGTTAATTCCTCTCTACTGTTTAACTATTTTTTAAAGGCTAAGCGTTTATGAGTGCCATGCAACCAGCAAATGAGGTCGGATGCAGTATAAATAAGATACTAAAACCGTTGTCTACTTCTCGTGTTATTTGTTTGTTTAGGATTTGCCTTTGTTGGGGATATCCTAAAAAATATCTGCCCGTTTTAAAATGGTCACTAAATTTCCAAATATTTTCCGGAATTCCTATCGAAGTAGTGATTCTTCACAAGAGGCATTCTTTATGTTCTGACCGTGCGACATTATCATTTTAAATTCCAAACTCTAATGCCATTTCCTTTGGTATGCGTCTTTTCATAATGTTTACCCTTCATTATTTTCAACATAAAATTACTTCAATCAAAAATTACTAAGATATGTGCTAAGCGTATGCTAAAAATTTAAAATCAGAGTAAATATTGGCATAAAAATTGAAATTCTATAATATAAAACTTAACTCTTTTCCGTGATAATAAGTATATATCGATGTGTGTCAATGTGTTTAGCTTATCTGTTATTCATCGAAGAATCATACCTCTCTATGTGCGATAATTAACGATAACTAATGTGATTTTTTAAAATATTCAGTTGAGTAATTTTTCCCGAGTGTTCTTTCATAATCTTATGTGTCTAAATAATTTCAGTTCTGGTGGCTGCATTTAAAAAATAAACTTTTACTCTTCATTTTGACTCCTGCCGCCGGTTTCTCCGTTGATATAGTACCGGTTGTAATGGTGGAAATTTTATTTACCAAAGAAATTGACGAAGCATAGCGCCAAGCAAACAGTATAGTTCCAAATATGTCACTAGGCATCACAGGAGGGTCTTTTACCGAAATGTTTACGCTTAGCCGACCAGTTCACCTTCCATCGAATTAACCGAGCCATCATCATTGCACTTCACGGCCTTTAGTGAAGGATGAACATTTTCCCCGAAAAATACATCGAATTAAGTCCGATTATACTGTTGCCGCATACTCAAAACTGTCATTTCCTATTTTTATTTGACAGATTTCTAACAGCTTCGACAAAAACGTTAGGAATTACATAGCATCATTAGCTGCGCATTTTCATGATTACCTTATTCATATTTTTCACTCGTGCGTGCTAATTCTCGGGAGAGTTCCTCTTATGTGAAAATAATATCTCTTAATATTCAAATATTATTGAAATGTTGCTCGATTAGGATTTAGTTATTCCGGGTGAATAGAAAGCTCAAAATTTCATTGGGGAAAAGATAATTAAATCTTATTAAAATATACACGTAAGATCTACCATCAACAGAGGTGGGCGCAAAATGTATACCACAAAATGCACTATACCTCTTCATCAATACGCAGTGGGCTGGGACTGTTCAAGCTCTCCATGAGAAAGTTTAAACGATACATGTTTTCTCACTCCTTCAACGCACATGTCCGTTGAGGCTTTCCGAAAGTAATTTCTGGGAAAGTCCGTTTCGAGCTGCTTTACGACGTCCCGTTTTTTTTCGGAAGTTTTACCAACGTGCGGGTGAGTGTATTTCACTGGAGGCGGGGTCGCCACCTCCCTCTACAACCCCCGTGGCCGTTTAACTACGGTTATTATTATTTCTTAACACCTCTCCCTTTCCTTTATCACCGCATGACCCTGCGTTTGGCGGTTATGTTATTTTTCCCGCCGTGTCCCCAATCGCCGTGTGATCGCGTCATCCTTTTTAAGACCCGTAACGCTGCCACCGCCCCTCCATCCTCCCTCGCCGCCGCGCTCTCTCTCTCTCCCCCTCCCCTTTCATCCCTCGATTGATGCGCTGACCGCGGGCTGGCCTATCGCCAGAGACAACAGGGCGAGGAGACTTCCCTGTCTCTGCAGACCACTCTTTTTCCCTTTCCATATTCCGCGACTAACTCCATGTGTTACTCGTCCATTTATATCCATTCAAGAATGTCCTGACTACCTAAATTAATTATGCTTGATTCAATAATAATGAAAAATTATAACTTTTTAATTCAAGATGAATCCGTTGAAAATGGTAATCCGGGGTCATATCTAAATGTATTTCTGTGGAGCTAAAAATTCATGATTTTTCACTGTAAAATAAATCGATCCCTTAAAGTCACGCTTCAAAAAAACAATCATTTCTTGTTATACGACGATAGGCTATAATTTTTACCAAAATAAAAAATGGAATCTTATTTTTAAGTTGCTGCTGGAACGTGTTATGTCGGTACATATATATAATTATTTATAATTTTCTTCTTATAATTTGTTATGTTTGTGTATGTATGTATATGTATGTTGTGTGTAGAGAATTCTACGAATAAAGGTGACTTTAGGACATCAAAATATATAGTATATAGTATATATATATATATATATATATATATATATTATTAAGTAATCTACCGGTTAGGGTAGGCTTTGGACTACTACTTTGGAAAACTACCAAATAAATATTATGTGACTCCTAACAAAATAGAATCCAGCAACCTACATCAGGTCCCTCTTCATCTCTGGGTATTTCCTTCCTCTCTTCATCCCGTCCATCACCCCTATCCTGTTCCTGCCCTTTCCTTATTTGCCTAATATTCTTCTCTCTGTTACAGTCTTCAATATCCCACTGCCGCTCAATACGCCCTCCATCCATTTTTCCTGCCACCTTAGGATTTCTACCAAAAAACCCTTCTCCTCGTCCACCATCCCTAGTACTTCCTCATCTGCTTTCCTTTAGGTCCATTTCACCTTCTCCATTCTTCTCCACACCCACATTTCAAAAGCCTCCAATCTACTTCTATCATCTTGCTTCGGTGACCACGTTTCCGTACCGTACCTAACTAAGCTCGATTTAAAAGTTTTAACTTCTAAGTCTTTTCTTTTCATTTTTACTCAACTTTCCGTCATCAACTCCCTCCTCCTTGTGAAAGTGTCTTTTCCAGGTGTTCTGAAATAGGATTATCTGTTTTTGTTTAGACATTTATTTTCCCGATTGAGTTCAATTCTTATGTTTCTGCATGCATGCAAGATATTTGCGATGCTTTAAGATCAATCATAAATTTTCACAGAATATTTGCAGCTGCTCTGGTTCTTAATACTTCACACCCTATATATAGTATTTTGACACGAGATACATGAGGCAATATCCATCATAAAAATTCATGTAATTAACTTCCCTCAGTGCCCTTTATGACGACACCTTCCCCCCCCCCTCCCCCGAAGAGTGAGCTGCCCGCACTTCGGGGGTTCCATTGGTTTTTCCTGCCTTTCTTTGTATGACAAAACCCCACCCCCCCTTCCCACCCGCTCCCTCCTCCCCTGCCACCCCTTCTTGGTATATATATCCCTTCTCCTTGTACTCTCCCTCACCTGAAGATGATACAGTGTATCGAAACCATGGTCGGCAATAAAGTTTTAACTGTGGAAAATTGCAACGAAGTTTTCATTATGTTTCGATTCCACAATATCACGCCTGATTCTTCACTTTTCGTAAAATTCATGTAATTTGAAAGTAATCCACACTTAAAATATTGCTAAATAACGATCATCTGTGTGTACCTGCTCCATGACAAAGTCTAGAAATCTCTAGTTACAGGTTTATTCTTCCGGCTCTCTCTTTAAGAACGATATTTGACTTTTTTATGAGCCAACAGTGAGATTGCTCTCAGCACGTCGCATTATTGGAAGATGGATTGGTGGTTTGATTTGTTTAGTTGCAGAAACTGAAACAATTAGCAATTGAAACTACTACCTACAGAAGCAGTAAGTCGAAGATTCACTTTTAAATCCGCTGGATGTCAAATGAATATCTTATTGGCAATTGTTTTTTTGACAAATCACCGAAATACGGAGCACTGTGCTCAAAGCTTACTTATTATTTCCTGCTCAGCTTAAGGAAGTTTCTACTATTTTTTTCTCTTTCACTCCTCCTTTCCCCCACCAGTTCCATCTCCGCCAACACATCTCTCCCATCTCTCCCAAAGTTCATACCTCTCGTTGCAGCTGTGGTTCTCTGCGAAACGTCGCCGGTGTGTGCATCGCACAAGCTCACACTCATCACGGATTAGCGTTCGCCTAAAGAGGCTGGGGCGGGGCGGATGGCCATCCATCGGCAGCGGTATATGGCTACTCGATCCGGTTCACAAGTTGCTGCACGACCAACCGAGCGTGCTCCCCGTGGAAACTCAAACATCCCTGCCCCGTCCCAGTTCACCCCCGCTCCCTCCCTCCGTTGGTGTGGACGTGAAAGCCAAAGGAGTGAGCGCGGTCGTTCCCAGTGGTCGCGTGTCTCTGACGATGTCATCATTTGCGATTTGCGGTCGAGAGATTTTTTTTCTGCCGCATCCGATAATCCGACAGGCACAACGTAGAGCGTCGGAGAAACCTATCGGCACTTTTCCTAAATCAGACCCTTTGGAGAGAGTGAGAAATCAAGGGGATGAAAATCACGCGAGGCGTTGTTTATTTTAATGTCGCTGCTTTTTAACCTTTGTATTTTTGCTAAGTGCTACAAGGCCAATAACCCTCAAGGAAATTTGCTGAATTTCTCTTGCGATTTGCAATATGATTTGTGGTTAACCTCACTGAATATTAAAATTATGACACTTATCTAAAGGGGTTAGACTTCTTAGTTTGCTTGGTTTTTCCTCGCGTCAAGGATTAATTTCTTCTCTGGTACTTCGGTAGTTGATTGGTTATTCTCTTCCATGATTAGGCTCTATATTATTCCAATTATTATCAGTTTTCAACCGCTTTTGGGTGGACAAGCTTCCGAAGGGTACAGTGACAATGTCCTTGTCTCTTTTAACAAAATGTAACCTGATATTACAACAAGCCCTTCTTCAATCCCACATACTTCCTTCCTCCAGCCCGATATCCATGTCCTATATTCCTATTATTTCCCCGTTTGTATAACATTCTCCCCACTCTCACAGGCTTCAGCATCCCATTGCCAATTGAAGTGCTCTGCATCCATCTTTCCTGCCTCTTTTTGATTTTTACCAACGATCCTCTACCCCCCCCCCCCAACCATACCTATCATGTATTTATCCTTGTGCACCTAAAATAAAGATAATTGAGTGAGATGAATTCGGCACCTTTAGTTAAGAAAAAGCTAACTGATTGGCTGAGTTCCAAAATACCCTTATGTCAATCGATACTATATCTGGTAAACTCGGGTTTTTTTAAATACTAAGTGCCATTGTATTTAAAAAAAAGCCCGAGTGAATATTGACGTCCTTCCCCTAAAAAAATGTATCATTTATGTTTAAATCAGACTGCCCACCTTTTGTGCCTCAGGACTACTTACTCATCTGACGAATACTTTTGGAATCTTCTCCCAATGGAATATTGTTCACACTATCCACAGTTCCTCATGATACATCCATTAACGGATTCAGTCTAGAACAGGAAAATAACCCGGTTCGTCGACCCCTTAAAAGGTTAATCACGAAAAATCAACGACCTGTAAAGCCGTGTTTCAGTGCGTCCCGTCCCACAACGAATAATTTCTCGTCGGACCTCCAATCGGGCCTAAACTTGTGTCTCGACGAACATCCCGGCGTGGCGGACTTTCCGGTAGTGGGCGGTTTGCAATTATGTTTTCTTCCCCCGAGTCGGCGCCTAATCGATTGGGAGGGACTTTCATTTGAGCGTCTGGCCTCTCTTTCCGTCCCACATGAGCAATTTCTGTCTTTCTGTCCATTCGCGGCGGGACACGCAAAAACTTTCGAGCGTGAGACGCCGCACTCATCGTGAAAGAGCGAGGAAGAGGGAGAGAGGGAGGAAACCGAAACACGACATCCACTCTCCTGTCCCTCTTTAACGATGAAGGCGCTACTCGTAGAATATCTCCCTCGCCTCTAAATAAACCTGGAGAAAGCAGTGGAAGAGGCACGCTGAAACGGTTTACATTCTTACGAGTCCAGCTATTGATCGACGCCAATTAATGTGTCATTCGCATTGAAAGCATACTGTAAGGAAAGGTGGGAGTTTTTCGCGTTATTTCCCGTGGAATGTTTTTACGTATACTCGTAATTCTGCTCATAGAATCGAGGAATCTTGTAACAGCAACAAAGTGACGTTCCTAAGTTTTTACATATTAACTTCGGAAAACGGAACGGAACATAACACCTTATCACAAAAGTCAGAAAATACAAAAAAACAGAATCACACCATAAACACGTTCACATACATAATCCTTTGTCTCTATTAATCGCCAATAAATCATTTAGCCAATAATTATGTATGTATATATATATATATATATATATATTCAATAATAACTAAATGCTATATATCGAAGATAAGATAAAGATGATGCCATTGGTGAATGATGATAGTAAGTTTGATTAGACCTTGTGATTAATGAAGAACTCCTTCGGAGAGTAGGTATCTGGGGAGAATAGGTATGATGATGGTATACTTCAGCGCAAGAAACTCGGGCAGGGAATGGGCGTAGCTTGGAAAGAGCTGCTAAAAACCAATCTTCGGATTGTTAGCCCATGATGGTCATGGTAACTTTCAACCACGGCTGGCAGTAATCAACATTGACATCAGTTACTTTTACGAATGTCACGGTTTACACTCGTGTGCAGACACGATTAATGCGAGCAAGACATTACCCTCTTTTCCTGTTCACCTGCCGGGCTGAAGACAACGGAGAAAGCATGAGGGGAAGGAAGGGATCGAGGACGTTACCCATGGGTCGAGCCTCCGACTATCGCCCTTCGGGCCCCCGTAACCTTGGGAACCGCGACCCACATGCCCCTCCCACCGCAGACGTAGAAAGTGATACAGAGCTAATTACACCCTCAACTGTCACGGCTCGCATATCATCCGCCGCGTCCACCCCTCGCCCCCTTGCAGCCCCGCTCCCTACAATGCACGTACACACACACATACACCATCACACCTCTTCTAAACACACTTTTCTCTCCCTCGCTCATCTCCCCCCCACCGCTCCTCTCCCTCCAACCCTTCCTCCTCCTTACTTCCCTCGCCCTCCCCCTCCCTCCTCCTCGGCCCGCTCAGTCGCAATCCGGACGGTGAGGAGGTTGGATGGCTTTTTAAAGAGCTCCTTCCCGCCGGTGCCTCTTCTCTCCGAACGTGAGAGCCGAAAGACCCCCGCACGCCTTTGCCACCTCCCACCCTCTTCTCCGCCGACTACCTTCCCCGCCCCCAACCCACGCCACGCCCTCCCCCACACCACCCGCCCTGATACCGGAGCGTCAGCCTTATCGCCCGAAACACTTGAAGAAAAAATAGGGCCCATCTTCCCCTCCCCTGTTCTCCGACTCCCCTTCTTGCTCCCCATATCGTCGGAAGCCACTTCTTATCCACCCGGCTCTCCCCCTCCCCCCCTGCCCGACCCCGTCGCATCTACGTGTGAATGTCCACGAGCTCCACTCCTCCCGGCGTCCCGTTTTTGATTCTCCCGTGTGCCCGAGACCCGTGAGAATATCCTAGAACGTGTGCGTGCGATGACGGACGTGTCCCCCAGCGGTGAAGCCCGGGAAGGGGAACTCCCCCGGCAGAGAAGGAGGAGGAACACGCCGGCGAGAGCCGCAGCATCGCGTCCCGAGTGACTGGGCGATGGACTTCTGGGCTCCCTTCGGCCGCGCCCGTCGGCGGCGGCGGATGAACCTCCAGAGCCTGCCGGGGAAACCGGTGGACGTTCACCAGGGCGGCGGCGGCGGTATCCGAGGACTCGATTCCACCGCGACGGGCGGTTCGGCCTCTCCCGGCGGTGGGATGTCGTTCATCGTGGGCGGCGTAGACATCTGCCCCCGGCTGCTGGACCTTCGCGAGAAGCGCCTCAAGGAAGAGGATGAGGGCCTGGGGCGAGGAGACTCGGGAATCGCCATCTGCGAGACGTGCGGCCGGGAGACCTCCCCGCCCTCCTCGTGCCCCGAGTGCTCCCCGTCGCCGGCGGGTGGCGAGGCCCCCTCCCCCCGGGGAAACTTCGCCAAGAGAAGTGCAGCGGCCGCCGCCGCCCTTCGAAAGGCCCGGGCCCTGGGATGCAAGTCGCCGTCGCTACCTCCCGCCGCGAGGGGCGCCAGGGGGCAGGGGTACGTGGGGGAGGTGGGGGACGTGTGGGGTAGGGGGGAGGGATCGAAGTTCGGCGGTGATGAAGGAGGGAGAGAGGAGGAGGAGGACGAGGGGGAGGTGGGCTGGGAGGCCACGTGGGGCTGCCTCCAGGACAGAGTGTGTGTTGGCGCGCGGGGGATGAACGGCGGCGGTGGCCTGGCGAGGCCCGGAGTGCACGGGATGCATCCTCCGCTATCCCCGCCGACCCGCGCGGGAGCCTCTGGGTCGCCCCTGCCGCCACCGCCACCTCCGCCTCTGTCCACGAGGACCCTTCGGAGGTCGGACAGCGCCCTGAGCCACAGCTGGCACAAGGATTCAGGCATTGGGTCGGACAACCCGAGTTCCTCGGCTGCCGGCTTGGTGGGGCTGGCGTGCTCGGAGGGTCCGGAGGAGGAGGAAGAGGAGGAGGAAGAGGATTGTGATCACGAGGTCATCGTTGGCGAGGATGGGTTGGGCGGAGGGGGTGGGGGCGGGGGTCACGGCGGCGGGGGGTTGACGAGGGACGGGGGTGGGAAAAAACAGGCGACAATGAGGCAGCATTATTACCCGGAGGGCGGGTGGGGGTGGGCCGTGGTATGGGCGGGCACGACGTCGCAGTTGCTTGCCCACGGACTTCACCTCTCGGCGGGACCGCTGTGCGGCGAGGCCATGAAGAGGTTCCCGTCGTCCTCTTCTTACGTGTCGGCCACAGGTAGGGATCCACACGCGATCGGCAACGGTACACTGCCCACCTTCCTCCTGACCCTTCCGGCGTCGTTCAGCGAAGATTTCACCCAACAGTGATGCCGAGTTCTTTGGTCGTTCTCTGGAAATTTTGGACCTATTCTCTTCGACATATTGGTTTCGAAATTGTAAAACTTGAAGGAAAATCTTTCCGATAAGGAATTTTGTCTTTCAAGAATTTGGTATGCTTTAATTTGGTATAGAATTAAGACTCGTACATGACTCACAGTGGGTCGCGGTAGTCCAGGGGTAGAACGATGGACTACTGATCGGAGGGCCCCGTTTCGATTCTCGGCGCAAGCCTCTTTAGGAACCATCGCCCAAGCTATGTGATTTTTCGATTACCAGATCGTCCTGGGAAACCATAACCGGCACTGGCTCCCCTACCCTGATGTGTGAATGTCACACGCCGTCAAGCTTAGTACGCACTGAGTGAACTCTATCATCACCTAGCAAACCGACCATCGGGTTGATTACTGTGTTTATGGTTTTTTACATAGCTCGCGTGCTTGAATTTATAAATCTTCCAAGCATGGAGTCTAATGAGGAATGAGCATTATTCCCTATTAGTTGAAATTATGCATCAAAATTCTCAAATTTAACGAGTTATTAATTAGTATATATTTCAATCCGTCTTCACACATTCAACATCACTTAAACAGGAACAAACATCTATATGCTTTTTTCACACTTAATGTTGCAACAACATGTTTGGCACGCCTGGTGATCGTTTTCCGTCGGTCACATGCTCAGCTGTAGACAGTACGTGGAAAAATATGGTTTCTGACGGTTAATGGTCGATTGAGAGTAGCCTTTGTCTCTGTCAAAGTTATGATAAGTTGTAACAAAGTTAGATAAAAGTGGCGGGTGAATGAAAATTTAGATGTTATAATGCATTTGCAGCCTAAAATTCTAGTAGGGAGAGATGGGATGAATTGCGTTTCATCTGCTCTTTGATTTCCCGGATATATTTTATATCATTAACGTTGGCTGGCGCTGAAAACGTCCCATATATAGTACATACGCTATTCTAACTCTTAACATATCCCATCAGCTATAGTGCTTTACGTATCCACTCAATCGCCATGCCCGAAAATAGTTTTCCATTGTATTTAAACGATTTCGTTTAACCAATCACAAGATATATTCCTCTGAATGATATAACATGAAAGGATTCCTATAGTTAATTATATTCAACCCAGAAGATTGGTCCGTAGTTACAAAAAAATGAGAACCTTTTGCGAAACTCTTGATCTCCAGCGCCCTGAGATGGAAATATCCTTGCAACAATTTCAAAGTGTAAAAATCATTCACATTGATTGGGAGGACTCCGAATGGCTTGACGGGTGAATGATTTTTACACTCTGAAATTGTTGAATTGAAATGCATATTAGCGAATTACACCATTAAAAGTTCCTGTTGCGGCATCTCCCGCAGTTTCTTGGAAGGGGATTCTAAATGCAAGGGGATTTCAAAAGGTTTTAATAATAAAATCGGGAATCACCTCAGCGGCCAACGACCCTACACGCACTATCATACTTTGGATTTAACATATTACGTTATGTAGAAAGCACGGAGATGGGCGTGGTTCTGGGATCGTTTTTCATATTTTCCGGACTTATTTGCGTTTTGGTGCCTAAATATCCTAATGATGAAAAACAAATACATTATAAAGGAAATTTATAATTGTACAGAACTCATTATTTAAGAGATTTTTTATTTTTTTATGCTTTCAACACAAGTGAGATGATTAAAATATATTTTATTTGATTGCCTAGGATTTTTGCGTCATTATGAAATACGTATACTTGTGACATCGAAATATTAAGCAGATATATCTTAAAATTAATTTTTCAGTTATGTAATGATTGCATTTAACTCGAAAAATGTGTACCATTCATGTAATACTATGTCATTCTTAAACTATATTATTTCCAGTTTTCGAACAATGACATATAGCTTTGTTTTAACACGATAGTTTTTTGTGAAATACAAACTGAATTAAAATTTTGCACAAATTCCACAGATTATCGACTAACACCATTTACACTATTTACAATATTGATAAAGTTTTGATATAATTCTTTTCTCTCTATTTTCTCTTATCTCTCAAAAAAATCATTGTTTTAGGGAGTAGATAATTTGACATACGTGTATAATGTGGGCACATACATAAAGACCTCTTATTTTTCGTAATCATACAAATATTAACTACAGTCCCCTGATTAAAGAATATGGCGGATATGTTGTTAGAATACCACACAAGTAGTAACATTGAATACTGAAGTCAATATCAAACTGAATTCTCTACGGTACCGCACTTGCACATTTAATAATGATGACACCAAAGCTGGTCATTATTTTGTCATTTTGTTCTTTCGCCCTAATTGTTGTACTCAATTGAATAAGTTTACACATATAGCCACTGAAAAGTCCAAATTATAAGAAAGTCTGAGCTTTTACTTCAGTTCCTTTTGGAATACAGAAATAAGCCGATGGGGAACAATTAAATGTAGAAACACTGCACATAATTTGATGGATAATTCGAGTTGACAGATAACAGTTTTAAATGCAAAATTCTTATTTAATTTTTTCTTGAACCAATTTTCTATTCGATTATCATAATCATGATTTTTGACAGTTGCCGGTGGCTAGTAATTCCAAAGATCTTTCCTGGTTATCAAATTTATGACTACTAACAACAAATATACCTCGGTTGGAGAGTGTTGATTTACTTATAAATAGTGAAATTATTCGGGAACGGTGTCAATTTTACAAAACTTCTTCTAAATAAATGCATTTCCCTCATTTATGGGTAGAAAAGAGCATGCTTCCCTCCTTCTAAAAATTAAACATTTCATTAACTTGGAATACATTATTTTCAACAATGTAAAATAATTTTGAAGGATCACAATTGCTTGGCGAATCTCTTGGTAGTTTTAATAGTATAAATACTTCATCTTAATTACGTTTACGGAAAAAGCGTGTTGTAGTTAATTCGTGACCCAGGCTCTCATTTAATGTAAAATTAAAGTGCATTCCTTAACTTTACGCCAGTCATCGCTAATGATTGCCTATCAAGGAGCGCCATCATGGACGACTCTCCGTCCTTGACAAGGGAAGACGGAATCTAATTCGCTTCAGCATAAGGGAACATTTTTGCATTTGTGTTTATGTGCTTCTTGTTTATCCCTTTTTTATGATATAGCAACGCCATTTAAATGGTCTTCCAATTTTTCTAGTGTATGCAAGTGGAAATTATATCATGAGCTGATTAATTCATAATTAAAGATTTTATAACCTCGGTCAAATGCAATAAAGTGCACAACTTTCTCAGTATCTTACGTAAGCTAACTGTAAATTGTAAAGTGTCAGAACTTATACATCGTTACTCTTAAGTTTCGTTCATGTAATTCGGCTAGTTATTACAATCAAATGACAGCGGAATGATTCCTGAGTGTCCTTGGCCCAAGTTATTTTTAAATTCGATTTCTACCACAATTAGAGTAATAAACATGTTAGGACTAACATACCTATGTAGTGTGGTAAAAATATCGTAATATTAAATCAATATCGCTGAAGTACACGAAATTATTCATTTAGCCTCTGCCGCTAAATCATCGGAGAACTTTACGCGGAAAAATAAAGCAGGCAACTCGGAGAGGGCATCGTAGCGCCGATATACTTAAGCGGCAGCTTGTATTACTCGGCACACAATGTGCTCGCGAGGGATCATTAATTCACTCCGCGAGCTTTTGCGGGAGAGCTAGTGTTCCAGGCGAGGCAATAAATTCTCTTCGTGCTGTGGTTTCCGAGAATTAAAGGTGGCCAAATATGAGAGTGCCGTAATGCGAGAATAGACCCATCCTTCGAAGCGCAGTCTTCCTTCTCCCCTCGTACTCCTTCGGTCCCCCGCGTGCGTCCTGGCCTACCTCCTCTCCCCCACCCACTTTCCCCGCCACACCACTCCTCCTTGGAAGACGCGCGCCGTGATATATGGCGGGGCTCTCGAATCTCCTCCATCCCCTCCACTTCAAGTCGGGGCGCACGACCCCCGCGGGGGAGGGGGGTCGGGGGAGGAGTGTCGGAGGGAGACTCTTGGCTCCCAGAGGGACACGGGGCGGGGACAGTGTAAGTCAGCTGGCCCTCGCGCCCGAACATATTAACTTTGGCTCGAAACCACCATGGACCGTCTCTTCAATCGCATTTAAGTGATGACTGACTTGAGCCAAGTCCCCTTGGAGGGGATCGTCCGAATGACTCTTGTGTTTGGAGAGGTGTTTTGATGCTCATTTTTGTGACTTGGCATTCGTAAAGGTTTGGCTCGCGGTGTCCTCTCCTCCCTTTCATCGTTTCTACGTGCGTGCCTTATTCAGTGACCACGTCCCATTGGTTTGCCTGGGGAGATCAAAATAAATCTAACGGACTGAAAAATATGAAACAGGCACGTCTCGGCACGTGATTGCCTACTTGTGTGACTTGAATGATTTTAAAGGGATTCATTCACGTGAGAAACTTCGTTACTGGGGATTATTTGAGTTGATTTATGCTCAAATAATCACGGATAAATATCTGAGAGCCTTAAGGGGCAGAAATGTCATTCCTGTGGGTGAATCAAAATCTGATTGATACAACCCATCCTTGATTTTTGAAGGTTCACAGCCGTAGTAGCAGTTTTGTTCTGGAGCCCTCATCGGCTGAGGTCATTCGCATCACACACAAAATTCAACGGCTACAGTTACATCACGACTCAACATCCATGACGAATGCGACCTTAGTGCTATCCGACATGCTGCTACCCAAATAGATTGCCGAGATTGGATTTGCCGTGTTAGGCTAGTATTGTATATTTTTGTTTAATGGTTAACTACCCTCACTGGACGGAGCTATATTTTAATCGTTTTCATAAATATTCCTTCATATAAAAACTCACGAGATATTCATTTCGTGAATTGGTCATGCTAATTAAATTTATTATTAGTGATGAAGAATACGAGGTATTTTTTGCACACTTGTATTTAAGGTGCCGTGCGTAAGTACGGTAAATAAAAGTGTATGGAATATACCTTGTACGTTATTCTTCAATCTTCAAGATAATTTTCTATGTGTTCAAGCCGGATACCATCGATTTATTAAACATATGGCAACGTCTTTAACTTTGGGAAGGAATTAAATATGCGAAAACATAAATAGGATTGCATACATGTTGAAAACCATGGTACAAATTTAGTGTAAAAACACGGGAACATGAAAACACACACACAAGCATATGATTCTCATTTCGCTGTTATAATTTTCTCACTGTTCACTTTTAATTGATATTTTTACCGTTTTATTTGCTGTTCAATATTTAGTGTTAAATAAAAGAGCGCTCATCCTTTTTTCGGTTCACGTTCGCGCACTTATCGCAGCCAAATGAACTTTAAAAAGTGGATGTTTGTCTGTTGTCCAGACGCCACGGCACCGTGCAAATCGTGCAGGGCCATAGCGGAATTTCAGCTTGTGATTGTGTAAACCTATTGTGCATTATATCAGAATTAGGTGGATAGGATGATGTTACTCCCATTTTTTTTAATACATTATCCTGTTATTAATAGAAATGTGTTACATAATGAAAGGCAATATTGTTATTAGGTGTACATGGACATAGAAAAGATAATCATTCTTTCGATTTTTACTAGCCGTACAAGTATAGATATGTGACATATAATTTTCAAAAGTAAAATTCTATATAGTCATTTGTCATCCAAATTGTTTTAGTTATTGTCTCAACAATTTTACTGGTGTTGAAAGTACTACAATTAACTGTTTTACCGAACAAGAACACTTGCGTGCTGTATTACAGGTATAAAAAAATGCAGTGTATCAAAATAAAGGTCATTATACTTTCCTCGAGTGAATGGTTATTAAGATACTTGCTATATTAATATTAAGTGAAATGTTTGACCCTAAAAATTCGCCAAGCTATTAAAAATTTTTAATCATTACGGTATCTATATTTATATAAGTTGAAGAAGATTTTGATCTACTAAAAATCCGCAAAGCCATAAAGAAAATTTTAATTTTTTCCTTACGGTATCTAAAATGTTTATTTCATCGTCACTCACTGTAATTCTGTCTGCTAAGGAAAGAATGTAGAACCATAGGATCTGATTTCAGTTTTTATACTTTTTCTTCCATCGTGCGTAAATTTTAACTGTTGCGATAGCAGCTCTCTAAACTCATTTTGTCAATAAAAAAATATTTACCCTTGGTACGAAGGCAAAAATAGAATAAATACCATTCTATAGACCTGGAAATAAGACGAAGTAAAATCTCAAAAATGCAGGTGGCGTGTTTTTGCGCGACAAATTAAAATTAAACCATCAAACTCCCCGTCAGCGGCTACCCTCTTTGTGTTTTAATGCCCTTGTCGCCTTGGTAACTGGGACCATAGCATAAGGCCTCCGTGAAACGACCGTGCAAGTCGCACGAGCATGAAAATCGCGACCCAGAGAGGGCGTCGCTCGTGGGCGACCGATTATGGCTCTCCCTCCGGTCGGCCCGGTTACAATCCCCGCGATACTTCCGTCGCGCACTTTGAATTCCCATCTGTCCATTCATCTCTACCGCCCACGGGAGGATGGGGACCAGGATTCCACGGCAACACGTTCCACCTTCGGGCAGTTTCCATCATCTTCCAATCCCCGAGACCCATCCCTCCACCTTCCCCGCTCTTTAATTGGGAAGCAGCTTTATCCTCTGGAAGCCAGCAGAGGGAGTAAAATGCAATGGGGTGCGAATGGAAAGCGGGAAGAGTATCAACCCTGAAGCGCCTGCGTCGGAGAAAGGAAAACTAATGCGTGGAATCACAATGAAACTCCAAAATTCTTCCTCGACCACGTTTCTTATCGTTCTTCTTTGTATCAGATGTACGATAAGGACTTTTTGAGACGTATGCCTTAGAATATGGGATGTTCGTCTCTGAATTTTAGTTTTTCAAAAAAATAATCTATAATTACCCCATCAAAATTATATATGCTGTAACAGCACTTATATATTATAAATAACAGCAAGTAGTAACTTAATACCTGTACATGATTGAATAATCGTATTTGTTCCATTTATATTCTTCACGTGAATGATTCAAACTATTTTGCATGATAGATTTGCAATCCTATTAAGACTCTAATACCTATTACTCATTGAAATAATTACATTAGTGCAGAAGTAACGGTGGACTGTATCATATTTTAATAGTGCTCTTAATTTTCAATTTTACGTCAAAAATGTAAAATGCATTTAAGTAAAATTAGATAAAAACAATTGCGAATGGGTACAAATAGAACTATATGCATAGAGAAACAAATAATAAAAAAGATAGTTGTTTTTGACAAAAAATGAGGTTAATATTACGAAATGTAGGTAGTATATGAGCTGCCAAAATTGGCTCTTGGAGTGAACACGGTAAATAATGTTTTTTTTTTAAAGTATATCACCACATTATAATTTGCTTTATTAACAAATAGCTGATATCCTGCGCATTACCACAAGTCACCCCAGTATCTATATTTCCATCGGTGCCGCACCCTCATCCGATTCGTCAATCTTTCTAATCTCATGTGTCCATTTACACCCGATTGTTGAATAGATAATCAGTGTCTCTCGTCGTTCAGGCAACTAGGGAGGCAATTTGCAGTCGTTCTTATAGCAATCAGGTACTGAAAATCAGATTTTCTGCGTTCTCTGCAGTATCTCAAATACGATGAAATAGGAATTCATTTCGGAGTAGAGGGTCTATTACAATGTTTTCCACCTTTGGGTTTCGCATGTAAAGACGGTCATTGTTTTCAGATTTCGCACCTGATGACATCTGGCGCGGTGTTTACAGAGAAATTGGGCAAAAATTGATGCCATTGCAGTCAAAACCGGTCGAAAGTAAGCATCTGTTATGGACGTCCATTCCTTTGGGAACCTGCGGCTTTCTTCTCAGTTTAATCGCATCTGTCGCCATTCAAATGTTTGCCATTGTGTATAAAGAAGTTAAAAAGTGGCAATGGATGTACCGTCTCGTGTTAAGGGCCCCATAATGCCGACGGACCCGAACGCATTGCTTTGCCCTTAGACGTGCGTGTCAATGCAGGGGGCCGCCATTATTCCCGTCCCGCTCATCCTACCGCCACCTCCAGAATCAGATGAACATTCTCAATCATTCGAACCATATCTAGATTAATATTGAAGGTTTTATAACATCGAATAGTCCCGCATCCTCCCGAGACAACCTTTCCGGTGGTCAATGCAAATGAGGGCTCCCTTCCGCGTTGAACGGTTTAATTAAATCGATTTACTCCGCCGGCCGCCCGCGCCACCCAAGTAGGGAAAGTCAGTGGGAGCCCGTCGGCGCATTAGCAATTCGTCCAGGAGAGGCGTTTTGGCGACCGGTGGTGGTGGGGAGGGGGGAGGAGTGCTGATGTGGAGGCGATGTTGTGATGGGATGGGGAGTCGCGTTTCGGGGAGGGGCGGGAGGAGGGGCAGGATGTGCACGGAAAGGGTGCCTTCCAGAAATCGTCCCACGCGAGACGTCACTCACTCGTTACCGTGGAGACGTTATGGCAGGTTCGTATCCGGGAAAATAGAGAAAAATAACACGGCGGAGCATCGAAGGCTGCTTGCTCACGGGCCACGGTAAATCACCTCCTACAACCCCCCTCCGACTCCTCTTCCGCCTCCCCGCTCCACTCCCTCCCTCCCTCGGAGTCTTGTAAAACCCCGAGTTTACATGTCTCGCCCCCACGCACGGGTGGCTCTCCGTGTTCTCACGTGTTCACAAGCGCACACTCGAAGAGGACGGTGCTTCAGTGTGATCCCCATGGGCGTGCCTGCCTGCTCTCACTCTTTCCCTCTCTTTTGCTCTCGCCCGCCCAACGTCATCAGATCCCCCCCTACTCCCTGAATGTTCGTGTCGCCCAAAAAGTAGAGAAGACCGAAACACATCAAGTGGAGAAGTTGAACAGTGAGTCACTGAATCAATTTTCAAATGCAGTCCCCCACAAAATTAAACCAAACAAAACTTTTGAGGGTCACAATTACTGAAAATTTTGAAATGAAAAAAAAATGAATGGGTGTTGAATCTTAATTTCGGGCGTTCGTGTTTTTAATTCTCCTTTCCTCTGCCCCTACTTACATATAATGCTATGGCGCATGCAATTATTTAACTGCAATATTCGTAATTAAATATAAATTTATAAGAATTGCTCTTTGAACAGTAGTGAAGAGTTCCACGTTAAATAGTCAGTTTTTCTGTCCTGTGGGAACAATTATATCAGAGTCAATACGTAGATAATAAGGTGTACAAATGGTTTTAACCGAGTTATTAAAATTTAGTATATATTTATATTGTAAAAGACATAAAGCGCCAGTTAAATAAATAATGAGAAGTTAAAGGTTTCATTATGTCGTTGATTCAATGTGCTCTGTTATAATGGAAAATATCAATCTTACAACAAAAACCATTATTAGGTGAGTTGACTTATGGGAATGAGTAAATGAAATTGATACGATAGCATAATAATTGAACATTTAAATATAATCTTGAATATTATGATTATTAATCGATGAGCGGTAATCATTCCTCATAATCTTTATGTTTATTACTTGATCGAATACCAACAACTCCGCACATGTGAATGCTTTCAATGCAATATTCATAGGTTAGTATAAATTTTTCGTGACTTCATGAAACACTTGCAAATTCTTATTCATCCGAAATATTTCTCATCAACAAAAACTCTTTTATGCTCAGGACTGGTAGAGGTCTCAACCCATGGATAGTCGCTTCAACGTCTTTCTTAAAATCAAACGAAATGTACGATATTTATTGCCTCATTTCTTCACTGGGTTTCAGTAGCTCTTACAGTTGTTTGGCCGCCGGTCATTCATTAATCGATGGTACGAGGTGTGTTCATAAAGTAAGGCCCGTTTGGTCACAGGAAAAAATATACTCATATGAAACACATTTTATTGGCACTTTTAGGTAGCTACAAACCTACTTCACTTATCTATATAATCGCCGTTCACTTCTAAACATTTTTCGTACCGCTGCACCAGCTTCTTTAACCCCTCTGCATAGAAACTCGCCGCCTGAGGGTTGAAACAATCGGCAACGCCATTCTTGAGTTCCTCTTCGGTTTCGAAACGTTGTCCACTGAACCACTGTTTCAAGTGCAAGAAGAGGAAGTAGTCGCTGGGTGTAAGGTCAGGACTGTAAGGTGGGTGGTTTAAAGAGTTCCCAACGACCCAAAAACTCTCGTCCACTGGACATTCTTTGCTCTTTGTGGTGGTCGGTGAGCATTTTCGGTACCCACCTTGCACGCAATGTGTGGTATCTGAGGTTTTCCGTAACAATATTGTAGACAGTAGTGCATCCAAGTAGAGGAAATTGTTCAGCCAGGCCATTAATTGTCAATCGACGATCACATCGCAGTTTTTGTTCCACTTGCGAAACAATTTCATCGGTCAGAATACTGGGCCTACCACTTCGCTCTTCGTCATGGACATTTGTTCGTCCATTTTTAAAATCACAGCACCATTGTCTAACCTTTCCTTCACTAATAACTGTAGGTTTATAAACTAGGCATAATTCCCGATGAATTTCAGCAGCCGACAATCCTTTTGCATACAAGAATCGTATGACAGAACGCACTTCACAGCTGGCGGGATCAACGATTGTCACGGACATTGTTGTTTGCATGCACGGACAAGCAAACGACTTCTGAAACAAAACAAATGTTGCTATAGCTTCTCAATGAATCAGTAGATGGTGCTGCAGGAGCAAAACTGTGTTCTGAAGCGCCAATATTTAAATATAAGCAAACGGTACTTACTTTAAGAATACGCCTCGTATCTCCTGAAAATCCTTCGTCGATGCTAAATGAACAGGTTATTGAGTCGAAAATCAAATTTTGTCCAAACTCGCAAATTTCCAATCATAGTGAAGACGTCAAGCGAGCTAAGCAAAACTCTTTTAACGAAGTTTTCAAAGTTTTCCGGAAAAGAGGCCACCAAAAGTGACTGGAGGCGATAAGGACAGATCGGAGGATAAACAAAAGTGGACGGGCAAGTCTGCTCGTAGTTAGAGGGGGCGCCTCTGTGTTTCTTCTCCCCCCTCACCCTCTCTCTCTCTCCACTGGCGCTTCAACTATCGCCTTGAAAGGATCCAGATCGAATCCACCTGACGTAAACCCTTCTCGACCTCATGTGGGACGGACTCCCCGTGCCGTGGAATGCGATTCGCTGGTTTGGTGCGAGGTTGTACGACGGATGGGGCAGGGCAGCGAGAACGAGTGGAAGGGGAAGTCTATGGGATCCCACTCTGGGCGTGTAAATATATATATTTATGTATTATTGTTATTGTAAATATATATATATATATATATATATATATATATAATATATATATATATATATATAAATATATATATATATATATATATTTATATATATATATATAAACCATAAACACAGTAATCAACCCGAAGGTCGGTGTAGTAGGTGATGGTAGAGCTCACCCATGTACCAAGCCCGACGGCGTGTGAATATTCACACATCAGGGTAGGGGGTCAGTTCCTTTCCCTGTGCCGGTTATGGTTTCCCAGGAAGACCTGGTACCCGAAAAATCAACTAGCTTGGGTGGAGCTGCATGTGCCCAAAGTGCCTTGCCCGGGAATCGAACACGGGACCCTCCGGTCAGTAGTCCAACGCTCTACCCACTAGACCACCGCGACCCGCATATATATATATATATATGTAAATATATATATATGTAAATATATATATATATATATATATATATATATTTATGCGTATTGTATTATCTCATTTATCGTGATGAGGCAGATTACCTACAAAGCTGTGCCGCTTCCCCAGTAGGAAAGAATTTTTGAGGAAAGAAATGCCACTTCGTCCCGAAGAGTGGTGAAATAATTACAAGGATCCTTGTGATTGTTTCACTACTCTTATTCACGTGTTAGGATAGTTTTTCACCTCCCAATACGTAATTGGGGATCGAAATCAAAACATTCTTCTCTCGTGTCAACTAATTAAATCGTCTTAAACTTTGAACGTTTCCCTCGCGATAATTTTCCAGAGCGTCTGAAAATAGAACCGAATCCCGTCCTGACGCGTTTCTCGCCGAGTGTACGAGCACAATTACCTTCACAGCCTTATAATGGAATTAAACAGGTCAATTAATCCCCAGTGAACGTCGTAATTGGATTGCCCCACATTTGTCTTCAGATGTAATGCAGGACATAATTACCTTCGTTAAAATCCTACGCCATAACACGTCCTCGATAGTCCTGCTCTGCGTCAGACCACCAGTTCCAATTTGGCCGGTTTCAGGCACCCCCGCGTAAGGGTGGCACTCTAGGTAGTGGGGAGGGTTCTTGTGGCTGAAATGCAATGGGAGAAGTGTAGGGAAGAGTAGGGATCGTTCTTTTCCTTAAGTTACACTGATACATCGGTCGAACTCTTCCTCTCTTGGTTGAGATTGAAATGATTCAAAGGAGAAAGAAATAGGCCAGATTCAGAACCTTTAGGAAAATAATCGATTCAGTATAATCGTTTGGATCAGATTAATGGGTTTCTTATGAATGAATTTTTTAAACGTAATGTATCATTTGTATGGTGTTGATATAAGGTTTATAGTAAATCAAAACTTCAGACTTCTTAATAGAGTCAATATCGAGGATATTCATCAGACTGAAAAATTGCGGAGAATTATTTATCGCTCGGTTATGCCGTTTCGTTCGGTTCGAATTTTTACTTCTTGGTTATAAAACTGACAATGAGTTTCAGTTTATAAATTATGTTTAGTTTTTTTTTATGCCTCGATGAGTGAGTTCATTTGCAAAAGGCTTTAGTGTTAACTTTGGAATTCCTATTTTTTATCGATTTCGAGCTGGGATAATCTTTTCACTTTAAATGAATCAGTTACATGAATTTCTGAGAGGATTTATTCCAGGTGACTTATGAAAGTATGAGAGTTATTCATGTTAAAACTTAAAACCCTAATTATGATGATTATTCCTATGATACTTTTTCTAAACTTGACACACACATTTTATTGATCTCATGCTCAGTTAAAAGATAGAAAGAAAACCAGCAAAGGTGCAAATGTGTAATTAGTGATAGACCTATGGCCAAGTACGTATGATCTCTATGGTGAGTTTGCAATCACTAATTGGTGCTGCAATTTGAAATAAGAACTAACGGAAAGCTGAAACCAAAGAAACGGGTGTGGCGACGAAAGCCACTGGACTCTCCTGTCATATTTCTTATTCCCTGCCTTCGCATGTAATCGTAGTAATAAGATCCTCAAAGATAATTTTCTTTTTGAATTCACCCGTGAAGAAAAAAAAGAGTATTGCGAACATTTTCCCTTTGTGAATCCAACTCAAATAACCTTGGCGAATTTGAACCCGAGCAACAGGATCTGCTCAGCAATTCAGAGAGAACAATGGTTAACGTTGTGTATTTGGAACCGATTGATAATATCTTCCTCACCTTCATTCCATCCCATTATACACCATTGAACAACCTTTCCACGCAATTTTCTTTTCAATGCTGAACTTGTTGGAATGCGATTCGGAGTAACGAAATGAACGAAGCATGAAGTCTCCTGCAGGGATTAAAGGGATGGGAGTTTGAGAATAGACCCACTAACCATTTTGTATCCCTTAGCATCGATTAATGACGGTTTCTGCTGAATGCGAAATATGTTTCCATCACTCACTCTCTGTTCCTCAAGAGTTCGAGAAGAACTCGACTACATAGTTTATGCTCCCTAAAAAAATTTCCAATTAAACGGACTTTTCCTCCGTCTGCGTTTCTGCCATAGACGCTTCTATTATTTTACATTAAGGTCTATTTTTTTAGGAAATCAATGATTGAAGCTATTACAATATAGTTTTTTAATTAAATTCATATGAGTACTCATATTACCCCACTATTAATAAGCGATTGTGTTCACAGTCAATACTGCGTGTATCGAATTGAAAAGATGGCTAAAGCGTCCTCTACTGATATTACCCTTTATCACGCAATGCTCGGTCGACGCCAAGTTGTACTACTGACTAATTTGACACTTCATTGATCATTTTATTATAAACGTTGACTTATTTTGATACTAAAGTAAACTATAGGAAAATGCCAATCTTTGTTAAAAATTTTCTACTCGTATGCTATGCAAATTCATTAGGCTGGAAAAAGAATATTCAAACCTAGCTTTTGCGGTGTTACTTATCTATAAATCCGTTTTAGCAATAAATTACGTCATCATATGCCATATTTTACGAATACATTGTTCACTATGTTTATTAAGACCGTGTCGCTATATTATTATGTATTTTTTTTTACTGAAGGTGTTTCGTATTTTGAGGTGCGTGATCATCTCTCATTCGAAGGTCGATTGTCACGCTCCCCTTCTTGCATTCATGCTTAAATATTGCTGCTGACATAAAATATTTCATTAAAACTTTGATTGATTGTACTTTTTTTATTAAAGTTTAATTTGAGAGCAAATAAATCTTGTCTATCAAAAACTTATGAATATCATTTTGGAAACAGACTTGTTCTTGGTAATTTTCACTTGGCAATTTAAGTTTTGTGAAGGCTTAAAGATAAATTCGCTCTGAAAAACTTCCATTTGATTCAAATGTGATTTACAACCGGATTATTCAATTGCTAAACGGACGTGTTAGCAATTATTCCACGATGACGTCTTTCAAAGTGAATCAATGGAAAACCGTCCAGAGGACTTGAGTTCCAAGCTCACTTCAGTGGTTACTTTACGTTGGAAATACGTAATAATCATTTGTTCAGCAATGGCTTCCTTAAGAAAATTTATGTATTTCATCCAGTTTTATTTCGTTGCGAAGTCTAATCGGGATTTTTAGGCTGATGTACGTCATATGGTGTCTTACAGATGCTAGAGTTGGCGGTGGAAATGTTCAATTCTTGTTTTCGTGCCAGCCAAGGTTGTCTTAGCCAAAAAATCTCATGCTTGCGTTATCTATATTTTATGATTTTACTTCGCATCGTTTATTGAGAGAGTATTTATGATTTCTTCAGATTTACTCACATAACTTCTTTTCTTGCTCTCTCTCTGTTTTAGCTTGTTGGCTACAAAGCTGCCGCGGCTCATGTATTTCCACTCCAACGCCTCCCCGCGGAAGGTCCCTCCATCCTCCGGTCCTCGTGCCCACGTCTCCCTCGTGCTCTCTCTCTCTCTCACGAAGGCCCCTCGGAGGGGCGGATCTTCCAGACTTTCATCTTCGCCGCACCTCCGACTCAAGAGAGGGATTCTTTTTTATCCCTATCCACGCTACATCCGCATAAATGGGCATAAACCCACCCGATCCGCAGCTCGCGCATTGCAAGAGAGCATCAAGGGTACGGGTCGAATAAAATGTGGCCTTGCTCGGCCTCCCAGCCACCCTCATCATTCCTCCCCGCCCTTTCTCTCGCTCCCGAACCCATCTTCCCTTCCCGAAGAACACCCTCCACTATCCCTTACGTCCTCCTCTCCTTCTCTTCTCTGCCCTCGCCACCCCCTCCTCCTCCCCCTTCGTCCCCTCCCCATCAACGGGCTTTGAACCGAGTCGCAACACACTCACTCCCGCTCGCTTCATCATCCCTATCTTATTTCTCGGGTGGAAACGGGGGGTAAGGCGGCAGGAAGGAGTGGTTGACGGGGAGAGAGGAGTTGTGAGGGGGGAGGGGAGAGGCGGAGGAAGGTGGGGCAAGAGGGAGTGGGAAGTGTCCCGTAATGAGGAGCGGTGAGAGAAGCGATAAACAATTTCGTACCTCCCTGTTGTTTGATTGGAAAAAAACCCGAGCCGGTTGCTTCCCTGAGCCTGACAGGCGAGAGCGGCGAATTGAGAGCCGTAGTTCCCAGATTGGGGTCCACCGCTCCATTGTGCCACACTTTCATTCTCTCGCTCCACCCTCGGCTTTCTTCCTCCGCGCCCGCCCCTTTGTTGTTTCGGCGCGAGGAAAGCGATTCGTTTAAGTGCTGAAGTGGAGAAGGGGGAGGGAGGGGAGGGGTTGGTGCTCGGGGCGATGGGAGGGAGAACCTGCTATCATCCGCCCCACAACCCACCCCACCTCCCGCCCAAACGAAAAAGAACCCCGAGAGACAAAAGTTCTACGAGTGAGAGGTCACCCTCAACAATGTCGGCGACGGGGCGAGTCGAAGAGTACGAGCGCGAAAGTGCACGCACACACTCGACCGGCATTTTGGGTTCGACTGTCATTATTCGCGTTGTGGTGGTTGTACGTGCGGGAGGGATTGTTTTTCTCCGTGGTTGGCAGAATACGGAACATAAACCGAGTTTTTCAATCGATCCCTCCTTTAATTTTAATCGCAAATTATCCGATTCGTGGTACATTCTCGCGAGTAACAATAGACGGACGCTCGTATAAAGGAGTTGATAGTACGCGTTTGATCGTGGTGGAAATGAGAACGCGGTATGAACTTTCATTTCCATCCAAGCTTAGACGTTGCCGTTATGCATAATCAAATCATTTTAATGACTTAATTTAATGGTTAGTGGCTAAGATAACAAATGATCTTTGCGGTCTTGTAGGTTAATTCTCCTCGCGGTGCTTTCCGTTCCCCTTTCGCGTAGTCTTTTCTATGAATCGAGGAACATATTTAACATGAATTCGCATATGTATGAGTGCATGCCGGTAGTCGTACGTGGATAGAGAAAGCACGTTTAACTTTGATAATGGGCCTCCGTAATGTGAGAGTCCGATACTCAATTAATTCACGTCCGCCCCAGTTCAGTCTCCTCCGTTGCCTTTTTCGCTTTAAACAGGCACAAATAAGGTGACCATCAGAACACCCGATATTCCTGCCAGCTTGATCGCAAGCCAGTTGGTGAAAATTTCCGTGAACAGTTATGACGTGATGCCGAATCATCGTCAAAGAAATTTCGTTTTCGTCTGAGCGCCCCCGGCATGTGGGCACTTGGAACCAGTGCCTGCGATCCAAAGTAAACACGGACCATTTTGTCTTTTTTTGCGGAAATAAAATCTTTGAGGCCGGAGTTTAATTGAAGAATATCCATTAATCATTTCGTTTTTAAGTATATATTAATATTTGCTAAGTTTTGCTTTGCCTATTATGTTCTTTGTAAGCTTCATTTAAAGTAGAGGAAAATCGATACAATCGGTCTTTTGTCTTCCAATGATACTGACTAGGAATTAGCACAAAACGCAGAAATTTGGTAATATGGATTACTAGTCGTACTTCCGTTTCACTCCCATATCGTTTTATAAAATTTCCTTAAGTTAATATCTATTAGATGAGCGAAGAGTTTAAGTACTCTATCATCTTGCCAATCACTTTTCAACTAATTAAACGGAAAAAAGTAAATGATTGATGATATTCCTTATGAATGTATATTTTTCTCCTCTAATTATTTTTAATCCTTTTAAAATGAATTCCTAAATTCATGTCTATCCTTTTTTTAGTATAGAGTACCCCTTTAATACAAACTACCATAACGACTTGAGTATTGCTAATAACTGTCTTTAGTGCGGTTTTGATGAAGGAGTAATTAAAAATTCTGAGATTCTAGCGCTAATTCTTAAACGAGCTTATAAATTTTATACTAATGCTTTTAAATATGCTCTTAATATTCATCAATAAACGTGAAATATGAAATTAAAACATCTATAATATTATTTTTGACTGTTTTTTAATCTGTAAATTTTCACTACTTTAAATCCATGCAGCCCATCTACAGGTCATCTAAAATAAGAAATTTGAAATTATTTGAATTATTCTGAATAAATTTTATCAGGATCAATGACTTTCACGAGCAAAAAACAGGGTCTATCCCAAAAAGTAAGTAAAACGATCTTTCCTGTCGAAGCGGACGGCTGGAGTGTGACGATTTGTGACAGGAAAAATGCTTAGAGGTCCTGGGAAAGCAACGTTACCCGTAAACTCGGGAAATCGGGTTCGGAGACCATACTAATGGTTAAGGATTCTTATAAGAACGCTTGTAGCCGAAATTCCCCAGGACTTAGTTCATTACAATAAGTATTAACGTACAGGTTAGGGACTGCGCGAGGATATGTGTGTTTGTATGTGAATATATATATATGTATATTTTAATATATGTATATATATATATATGTGTGTGTGTGCATATATATATATATATGAATATGTATATATGTATACATTTTTTCTTACAGGTTCCCCCCACCTTTCCTCACCTAACCCCCAACCCCCTCAACCCTTACCCTTCCCTCATGGTGCTACACCCCCTGCCACACACTTTTTGGTGGCTCGCAGGGTATTTATGTAGATGTAGATATCGATGAAGAAATGCCCCAACTGATGGTTTTCTGCTTGCACAGGATGTTCTGGGAGGGCTAACAAGGTGATTGACAATGAGGAATGCCCTGGGCATCCGTCAGCAACACAGTGTGATGAAACTGTGCAATAAGTGAGACATACATGTATGCTCAATTCTGATTGACCCCGAGTGTCAGGATGTTAGCAGAGTGCAATATTTAGAAAACCACAGTGCATTGCGTTCTTAGAGAAGATTTAGTCATGAGGAAGGTCTGCCAAGATGGTCCCCAAGTTGCTGTCGGAAGACTGCATGTGTGACAATCTCGCCTTTGATTTCTTGAACCTCAGTGAAAGTGACCCGAATTTTTTAGAATAGGTGGTTACTGGTGACGAGGCATGAGCCGTTGAGTATGATCCAAGTACAACCCCTTTGAGTACCGTTTTGGACCACTAAATTATGTCAAAGAGGTTTTGAAGAAGTACCTGAACGAGATTCCCGTCGACACCTTTCAGGAAGCGTACCATAAACGTGGCAGAGGAGCCATCTGGCATCGGTGTGTTGATTCACAAGAGTACTGTTTTCAATAGTTTTAGTAATTTTTACACTGATCTGGAATTGAGTTTTCCCCGACTAATTCTACTTATTTTTTGGTGTAATCTACGAGTTTTTATGTATCTATCTATATATATATGAAAATCCAGCTTTCCTGTGACTATACACGAAAGTTTTTTCATCAAACATTGAAACACAATGGAGTTTTTATCTGCATCAGTATTTCGCTTCTAAGATTGGTGTACTGCAGCCCTTCATTCTTCCCTAATCAGAGTTTTATCTCTCACCGCCTCAGAGCTTCTCTGGTTTCTTTCTTACTTGCCGGGTCTTCCCTTCAGCTTTCCCTTTTGTTATAATTCTGACGAATTCATTTTACCTCGAGGAAATTCCAATCAATGTAGTTCTTCTTCGCCTCAGAGTTCCACGCATGGTCCTTTCCTCTTCTGCTCTTCTACGTTAATACTTCCTCGTTCCGCACATTGCCTGTCCATTTAGTCTTCAGCATATTCCTCCAGTACCATCTTTCCAAGGCCTCTATTCCTCGCTGGTCCATTTTTCTAATGCTCCATGCCACTGATCCGTAGAGTCCCGTACTCCGTACGAACGTTTTGACGAATTGCTTTCTTCATTTTTCCTTATACGTAGGAGTTTTCTCTTCATAAAAGGTCTTTTAGCTTGAGCTAATCTGCTCATGATGTTGGCCGAACTTCTCCCATCCAAGTTATACTGCTACTCAGGCGGGTGGTTGAAGGAACCTACCTCGAATTGTGATATCTGCCTTCGGCCTCTCTCTTCCAGTCCACACTTGATGATTTAAGTTTTCTCCTTCTTGATGTCCATACCATGTTCCCAAAGTATTTGTTTCATAGTATTTAGAGTTTCTTGCAGATACTCTCGCTTTTCTGCAACTACTGTGGTGTCATCTGCAAACTGGAGCATGTTAATTTTTTCGTCCTTCGCTCTCACAATGCCCACTTCTTTTGCTTCTTTCACTGAATGTTCTAGATAAATGTTGAATAGTGCTACTTTGAGGCTGTATCCTTGTCCAACTCCTTTCTATATTTTGGCTTTTACAGTTTTTCATTGAATTGTTTTTACCTAAGTTTTGCATAGGTGATGAAATGTATGTACTTCAGTCATTATACTCCATCCTATATTCTCCTAGGATGTTGAAAATCCTGCTCCATCTGACGTCATCAAATGCCTCCTCCTAATCCACGAATGCCACATTAATAGCGTTCATTTTTTCAACTGCTGGTCCCTTGTTCTTCTTCAGATGATTAACGGCTCTGTTGAAATCGCTTTTCAGTATCTCTGGGCCCGGTTCGTCTTCTTCTATTAAGATTCTCCTGGTATTAGTCACTTTTAAGTGGTCTTGATAGAGTTCTTCATTGTACACGTATTCCTTCCATCACTTCCAAAAGTCTTCATCTTCTATTAGTATCTTTCCATTAGCAACTCGGATGTTGTGGTATTTAGTGGTTCTTGCTCCAAAGTGTGTCTTGACTAATTTATAAGCCGTTTATCTGTTTCCCTTTTTTATGTGTGTTTTATTTCCTCGCATCAGCTTTATATTCACTCTTTCCTAGCTTTCTTGCACTCTCATATGACTTGATTCCACAACTTTTACGATAATTAAGGGTTTCCTCAGATGTATTTCTGACATTCTTTTATTGTCTTCTTATCTCTCTGAAGTCTCTTACTTGAGCTATTATCTTTTACCGCTTTGATTTCGTCGACTTACTCACGGGTTACTCTTATGCTACTTTGGTTATTATATTCTTTATTTCCTTCCATCGTCATCTATGCTATTCTCATTATCCATCCAATTTTTCTGCCGATGGTCGCAGTGAACTTTTCTCTTGATTAATTTTTTCCTGGAGTTTTTATGACATTGCATTTTTCGTGTGCATACAAATTCCTAATCAGGAGGAAACAGAAGTAGAGAGGTAGAATTGGAATGATATTGAGGGTTGTTTTTTCGCGTCGATGGTAATTAATTCTTGGGACATTGAAGTGACGATATGTATTTTGAAGCTTTGATAATTAGGTTTTACCAAGAGAAACGACCACTTTTAAGGATCGTGAACGGAAAGTTTAAAAACCTAAGTAATTGCCACAAAATATTTTCCCTCATATTAGTTGATATACGAGGAGTATGAATGCATATATTTGAAAAATGGAATTAGGAATGCATAGAAAATACTGAGGCAATAACAGAAAGATGACAGATATTTTACCGATGGCCGTTCTTTATATTCATATCTCTCTCTCCCTCTGCTTCTCGGCAAGCACGCTTTTCTGTACCAATTTGAATATTTGAAATGAAATTAAAAACGGAGTTCGAGGATTGGGATGAAAGTTTAGGTATCCTAACGCCAACCATGAATTTTATGAATATAACTTTATGTGGACAGGGCTGAAGGAGGTTTCGACGTTTAATGCCTTAAATTCCTACAGAAATATGAATAGGATGTTCTACATACTCAGAAATGGAAGATTAAAAATTCATCAGTAAAGAAAGAAGCATTTTTACTTGTTCTAATTCTCAGTGGAAAGATTTTTCTTTATTTTTTGGAGCATAAACTAAGCAGTTACACTGCAACTTTAGCTTATTAATGGATTTAAGAAAGCGAATCCTGCAAGCAATCCACTTTGCTTAGTCGTTAAGGGAATCTTTTGCGGAGAAGTTTGCAAAGGTGCTCTCTCTATAATAAATTAGAAATATTTTTTGGTTTCATGGATTCCAAGGCTACTATTATTTCCAGTAGATCAGTTTTAATCAGGAACTAATAATCAGGGAACAGCGTAATTTTAATCATAAAATAGGCGCCTTAAAGCAATTGGCAATTAAAAATATACCTGTAATAATTTGGGGACTTAAGATTTTTTGATTTAGTTCTAGAATTGGCATGAAGATACGGAGAGAGAAAGAGAAAGACAGAAAAAGTAATTAGAGATACATGTAGAGAGGCTATTTTTTCCTAGAAATTGACTACTTGTTTCACTCAATTAACGTGATGCTACCTCGTTTTCACTAATCAGTTACCTGGAATATTGAAGCCACTTATTTAGAACAGAGAGATAGTTTCAAATGCCATCGAAGTTATCTACTCATATTTAAGTAAAAACATTTTTTCATCAGCGTAAACTTTTTCCTTAGCATTGTTTTTTATAATTGGTTGAAATTGAATCGTCAGCGTATAAATCTCTCGGTAATTGGTTTCATACGGTTGGGTGGAACGTTCAACATTTCCTTGTTGGCTATCCTTCCCTAAGGGTTAAAAAAATGTATGGTTTTGAGGTACGGAATAGCCATTTTCCATTTTTTTAAGTTCAACGACGATAGATTTGTGGAGGAAAAATCCTGTTTGACGCTATGTCACCAAATTTCATCATTGAAAAAAGGAGCACGACACAGTTTTTATTTGTCTTATCGTCACTTATACACCTATGCGCGATTGACTTCATTTTCTTTCTGGCTAGATAATAACCTAAGTTTGATCTTGGACGGTGAGACATAAGATTAATCTTCACTTTTGAATGATGGTTTTCCTTTTCTTTGAATTCTTTTTACCATCCAGAACTTCCCCGGCGACTTTTTGTTCCACAGCACGAAAGCGTTGGGAAGGCCGCGGTTAACACTTGATCCAGGAAACTGGAACGCTTTAGGAAACCAAGTCTTTCTCTGTTTTACATTCTTGACCGATAAAATGAGGGATAATATTTCATAAGGGACTATCTAGGTCCAGAACTATAATTACATTCTCGTAAAATATATGCTTAATTCCATTTTCATCAAAATTGTAGCTTTAATATTTTCAGGTTTGAATATCGAATGAATAATTATTTGTGTAGGTTTAATACAAAATCAACCTTTACTGCATAGAATATTGAGAATGAATAAACATTTATAAAATGCATCCCCCGAAATGAAAATAAAATTTACAAGATTCTGATTGGGTTGTTATTTTCCACATTCAGTTACTTAATTTCCAGCATCCATCCTGATGACTCCTAAAGATCTTTAGCATATTTTAAGCACGTTTTACTTTATTAAATTTTAAAATAATCTATAATGATTGAACTTTTATTATCTAAATCGCATTATACCACTAATATGTTCTATTGTCAATATAAGGACTTTGAATAGCCTGAAGAATATAGTTGCTAACGAAAAGGGGGTTAATTAATAACGTAGAACTGTCAAACGAAGATTTTAATTGATTCTATACATTTAGGTAATAAAGTTATCAAGTTTGATGGCGATTTTGGAAATTAAGTCATATATCCAAGACGAGTTCTTAGATGATACCATGTTGTTCCAAAGTGGAATCGAATACAGCTCCAGGATAAACAGGTTGCATTAGAGGTTAGAGAAGGAAAGGGTGTGCAGGAAGCAAAAATTGGCTGCCTTTATTTTGACAAGAGATTTTCGGTGCTGTTCGGAGATTCGGAGAAGGGTAAAAACGTCTGCTCCTGTTTTACTCCTTTATCATTTGCTGACTTTCATTACTAGTATATATCCACGACACCAGTGTGAGTCTCCAAGAAAATTATGCTTCCAAGTGTGGGAGAAAATCGAATTTTTTCTGGCCTTTATCACTAAATAATCTTTTCAAAAAATGGAATTCATGTACTCAGATAATCACAAATTCAGAGTGTAAACTCATTTTAAGGAATGAGAGAAGAATTATATACGAATAATATTAATGTAGATATTTGATCAAAAGTGAAGGGAATATTTTAAGGATTTGACCCTCTGGCCTAACTTGAGTAGTGCGACATCTTACAAAGTAGGCTCTCGAATACCTTTTAGGACCCGAATTCATTGAATCTCTTACATTCCGATGGGTAAATGTTATGGAGCACTGGGAAATGTGTCGATCTAAAAGGAATTCTCGTACTGCATACTTTATAGCTCGGTTTTTTAAAAATAGTATTATCCCCGTTCCTTAAGATCAGAGAAAAGACCGGCTGAAAACTTCTGCATGATAGTAATGTCTATGTTCGTTAGTAAATGAAGAAGTTTAAAAAAACTGGTAATTTTAGGGAAGAAGTTCCTGGCATTTATTTTTACCACCTCATTTGAAAATAATTTTTCAAAATTTTCATTAACAAAGCCATATCTTTTATTATAAATTGAAAGTATTGCTAAAGTCTTGGCTCATCTTTATTCTTGTGAAAACTCAATTGTGACAATTTTAATGGAATGAATGTGTCCAAGTTTAATAACCTTTTGCAAACACTCGTTTAGAAATAGCGCGTATAAGAAATACGTGTAAGTTGCTTAAAGGGCATCTATCGGAAGCATCCCCAGTAAACTGGAGTTATGCGGTAAATTTTATCCAATTCATTTCGGAGTGACATAATGTGATACATAACATACATGAAGGCTCATAGCGCTAAAAAGTTATCGGTTCTGTTAATCGTATTTGCAGTGGCGGTATATAAATGTCCGTTCTAGATTTAACGAATGTGTTATAACCGTTTTAAGCCACTCACTACTTATTTACTACCTACTACATTGTGCCCTCGGAAAAATGGAAGGTACTACACGTCCGCATAAAATTCCCTCTTTCCATTTATATCTTTTTCTCTCTGCTCACTTAGCCGCCACACTTCTGCGTAAATGTCCTCGATGAGAGCATAAAATGTGATCTTAACGAACTATGAATTTCATCGACTCGCATAGCTCTGTTGAAATGGAGAACGAGGCGTTATGTTCAACTCGTCCGAATCCTTTCATGTAACTAATCCACTCATTTTATCTTCGAAAGGGAATATTTTTGTGGAAGAAATGTAATTGTTTCATTTCAAGAGACCTCATCTTTTTCTGACCATTTCTTTTTAATGAATGCGCATATTTGAATTGATCATTTCGGGTATAGATAAATGTTTATAAAAGGTATTTTCTTAATAGTAATGTACATAAGAGTCATTACTTTCCCCCTTAAATTTAGAAATGTAATTAAATATATTAAGCGAATATCGAACGATAACGTTGATGGATCGGAAATGGTGGATAATATTAGCACACGATTACTTGGGGTTTGTAATCCATTGAAAATATTACATAGCTGGAAGTGCTAAATAGCCATAAATATTAACTATAAACCTTTCATAGTGTATTTATGAAGTACATCCTCAATTTAAATGGAATCCACTATTAAAATTTCACTTTTTTCCTGTTTACATGTAACATTACATAAAAAGGGCATGGCGGCGTTGATGTTATATAATTAAAAAATGCTGCGAATTAATGAAGATTTATTCATCCCGATTGTCTTGCTAGAATCACAACTTTTGTGATGCTTTTTTAATAACTTTTCCAAGGCCTCAAGCGTTTTCTTCAGAAAAAAGCAACTAATGTGCATTGCGAATTTCATATGGCGGAGATGAAGTTTAATCTTCTTTTACAAATTGATCATTGCTTAAGTTAGATTGCTAACCTAAAACTTATCATATAAAGCATAAAGGATAAATAATCACAAAATATCTTGAAATTGGACGTGCATTTTGATCTACCCTCGCCGTAAGTCGATAGTGATTTCCGTCGAGGCGGCTCTTTCCGTGCCGATCTTGGCCATTGCTTCCGTGGACTTTCACAGACGACGCACTTGCCCGGCGCGCGTTCTCTTCTTTCCGCAGAATGAGATTCGTAGTGATGATGGCAAGAAATAGCTCGTCGCTGCACCGGGAGCGGCCGACTCGTGCGGGCGTCGCGTCGCCGACCCCTTCCGAGGGCGTGCCGTGCTTCCCTCGACAGAGGGAAGTGCGAGGAGGAGGGGGAATGGCGCGATTTAAAGGGGCCTCTGGGGGAATGAGAAGGAGAGACAGAGAAAGAGAGAAAAGGAAGAGAGAAAAGGCGCTCACGCTCATGAAGGATGTGCCGATCGGAAAAACGGGGCTGGAGAGGGAGAGGTGAGTGGCGGGGAAGGTTGGATCGGCCACAAAGCAGGCGGAACGAACTGCAGGTCTTCGTGAGGAAACGCGATAAGGGGTTATTGAAGCTTTTCTTTAAGGGCCGTTTGAGGAGCGTAGGTGGGTAGTGAGGGAGCGGGGTTTGGAGGGGGCGTGGCGTGGAGGCGGTGTGAGAAGCGAGGGGGAGAGGGGACGGAGGTCGTGAGAGGTGGGTGTTTGAGGATGGTGTCGGCCGGTTGGCTATTCGAGGGGCAGTGTGAGTGGAAGATGTTGGCGTGGCGTACACTTAACGTGCGTGTGGACACAAGGCACGTTAAGGGGGACGAGTGGAAGGGAGGAGATGAGATTTGTTGGAAAACTTTTCCCACAGGGATGAGTGGCGGGGACTGGGGATGTTGGAGCAAGGTATAGAAAGGAAGCGAGTGCGCCTCTCCTGACACGCAAATGTGAGATCTCCAACCTCCCTTAACCACCCTCTCAATCCCCCAAGCAATCCACCCCCTCTCCGACCCTCCCTTCGTAGAAGAGGAAGGAAATTACCCTCGCTGATTGTCTCCTTCCCATAAACAACAAAGTGATTCTCTGGCATCCGTTTGAGTCCTAGTAAAAACAAATGGATTCGCAGATGTGTCGACGTCTTCCGTCATCTTTTCTGTAAATAAGTCCAAGCCTATGTCGACGTAATTTGACGTAAATTATCCCTTTCTCCATGTTTTCTCTCTCTCTCTCATTGAAGTAGATGTTTACTTATTTTTTCGTTCCGTGTACCCTCACTGAAGTATTCGCGGCTTTCCGTTCTGCCGCATCGGAACCCGTTCGCCATTCGGGATGTACTTCTCAATGCTTGCTACCCAGGTTCGTATCTCAATCTTGTTTTCTCTGTCGATGGTTATTGCGTGATGAGAAAATTCGCTCGCGAGAGGTGCGTTTTTATGGCTTATAAGGGAAAAAGAGTCGAGAAACATTTCGTTTAGGGATCCCGCCAATCGGAAAATTCTTGTCGCTCGCTTGAAAGCTTACGATGAGTCTTTTAATAATTTCATGCCACAGTGAATAAAAATTACATCTGTTCGGGAATGTGCCCCTTATCTTAACCATTTTCATTTTATTAGCGGGGTAAATCTTTTGATAAACATCTCCTATGCCATTGAAAATACGATGACAGCATTTATGGCGGTGGCAATTTAAAGAGAGTTAGTTATGGACTTAGTTTATTGAACGTGCTAGGAATTTATATAAGTGCCTTGTTGTCAAATTATGTAAAATGAAGTTTTATCTTTCGGATTTAATGATTTTTTTAATTCTTGGATTGGTTTAGCAATGACAATAATTTTGAAATTAAATGCCCATTGCTAGATGAGAGAAATTTGTTTGCAAAATGACATTGCATTTCATGTTTAACTGATATGTTATTTGTTCGAAGTATTTATTTAGTTCCGTATAAAGCGTAAGAGAAATCCTACGTGAATATAACCGCTGGCATAATAATTTAACTTTGAAATTTCAATAATCATAATTATTTTTAACGTAGTCAGCATTTTCATTTTATTTTATTGGGTGACTAATTGCAAAACGAATAAAGTTTTTGTAATTACCTATTCTTCAGTATCATATGATAATGATTTCTTCAATAAACGTACTAATCATCATAACTAATTATTTACGTTATTTTTTCTTATAATTCCCTTATCAGAGTATACTTGAACATTCGTAAGTTCTTGGAAATATATTTCTAAGAGCAGTAGTAACAAGAAGGGTGTTTGGGTATTTTTGAATTGTAATGATGAAACGTGATATTTTTAAAAATCGTAATAAAGAGCAATTCATATAATATATTTTCGGCCCACGAGGAGTGTGACTGAACCCATGCCGACTCGGATGCTCCGGGTTCACGTCTTGCGGCGTGCCATCGACCGCTTGCTCACAGCAGCCACCTCGCTCCAATCACACCTCGTAAAAATCGACTCCGCATTCATCCTGATGCACGCGAGCTTGTGTCGTTCTTTCGCGTTGCATCAATCTCATTCTCTGCTAGAATAGAGAAGGTTGGACAATAAATTTTCTCGACAAGTGCTATGAATCGACTACCACAATGGTATAGTATTAGAACTACCATCGATCCGAAGGTCACGCATGCACCATAATGCTAGTACATTCTCAATCTTCAAATGACGACAATTTTTACCTCTTATGGCTTCGCTTTAATCTTAGTACTCAAGTGAAAAGGCGCTCTTGAAGTGCAGGTAACCATGAAACTCGAAAAATGAGTTAGAGCAAATGAGTTGACAGTTAAAGTTGTTTTGCATTCAAGAACATGTGTAATAATTTTAAGTTACCTTTTCACGGCTCAATTTTTCATCTTTTTTATTGTCATACTTCGGAGCGTCATACCTTTCTAACATACGGCAAATGCAGTTGTCGTCACCAATAAAACTCAGATTATTCCCCTGCGCTCTCTCTAGTTGGAGGCGTTTTATAGCGGCTTTTCCACTGAATCAGCCATAAGCCAGGGAAGAAACCAAGCTAACTGTTGTTATCAAGGCTGCGTAAGGTTTAATCTCTTGATTTTTGTAGCTGGAGGATGAGAGAAGTGGGCAGGGACTCACCGTGTCGTTTGGGAGCCCGTCATCTGCTCTTAAACGCTTCCCATCATCATTCGCTTCGCAACAGTAAACGCCAACTTGGATGCGCTTCTTTCTTCATGCGCCATGACGCGAACCGCGATAAGCACAAGAGGGGACACCGTGTAAATGCGCTCGCCATTAATAAGTCAGTTCAGATATAACACTGGGAAATAATGGACGTGTGTTTCATTCGGAAAGTACCTTCGGAGATTGTTACCCAAATGCGAATTATCAAATGAAATGGTTTAGCGTTTCTTATATGGTGCCCTTCGCCATGCTAGCTTTGACATCATCGTTAAAGAATGGGCGCGTATGATTTAAAGAGGTTCGATCCGCTCTAATGGGATTGATGTTGTTTAGAGGAGAAGGAGCATCAGAGCGCTTAAATAAGTTGCTACTTGAAAAGTACGATTTGTTTAGTGTCGGGGCGCTGCCAACATTAAAATCGCTTAAGTCGAGGGCTCCTTGAACGATAAATCAAACGTTCACCCGCACTAATTAGCCGATAGCAACAAACTTATTGCACTTCCTTATTCGTCCATTCAAGCTATGTGCTCTCTGATGTTAATTATAGGTTCTTTCGACCTTCATGAGTAGTCAATCAAGACCATAAACACTTTTTTAACTTGAGTAATTCTTACTCACCATTTTTTCTCGTACATACAAGTATGCATCGAGTTTGAGAACTGTGTGGTTTTCACTTGAGGATCCAAATATAATTTACCATTTTTTTCCTCTTTAATTAATAGCCAAAGGGATCCGTCAGATTTCAGTTCAAATAAAATCTTTGTGACATGGATGTGCTTGATATTTGTATGAAATATGGAGACACTCTCTGGAGTGTTTCTGAGAAATATAAAAAATCATCAATTCATTGTACAATTATTACTGTATGCTCTTGTAATTGTAAATATACATTTATTTGGCGATAATAACTTGAAATCGTAATAAGAAGAAACATGTCACTGACTATATTTCTAATCCTCGCATTAGCTATTTTATTTCTATCAAGGAGTTCTTTGATAAATGCTTACATTCCTTTTTATGAGCACTAAATTTTTAAATTTTAATAACAATAAGACATCTTGACTTTTAATGAGAAACTAAATAAGGTTTTAATTATCATTGGTGTCAAACTAACCTTATTTCTCCATGTATCCCATATTTATATTGAAATCGAAAATAACAAAAATTATTCTTTGGATGAATACTTTTTTCTTACAGAATAATAGAAAATATATCTTCTGGAAAACTTTTACTGTGTATTTTAGAAAATCCACTTGCGTAGAACCATCGAGTGGAGTTATTTCCAGGAAATGATTATCTCAGAGAGAGAACACCTTAATGATCTCAGTCGTTGAAGACTTCCTCTAAGGCTTCTGCTGCTTTACTAATGAGTCAAGCTGTGCGTGTTTTTGCGAATAACATCTAAAAAGCCGCGTAAGGAGGCCGGGAGAGTGAAATGTCTTTCTCCCGCTTCCCTAGGATGCACGTCAAGGTGATGGCCGCTCAAAGTTGCCTGAGCGTGAGGAGACGACGGAGTAGGAATAGGGTGGATGCATCCCGTCTCCGATCCTTCCTTACATTATGAGCGCCCCTTTTGACGCCCAATCTAGGGACGAAGAGAAAATGACGTTTTCAATATTATTTGTACCGTATAAATCGGTACTAGGGTAACGGTAGGAAAACCAATTTTATAGTAATCGTATTTGACTACTTCATGTTATAATCTACGTTTATTCAATAACAATGCGATTTGCTGAGAATAATACATGTTCTATTTTAATTATAATATATCACTCAAATTACTAGGATAGTTCAAAGTTAAAGTGTATGATATCACCAGTCCTCAGTATCCTCAGTAAATGACATTCGTATTGTATAAACGCCTTATTCCTCAATAAGCTAAGCAGCGTCCTAATTCTATGATTGTGCAATTCCTTGTCTTTATACAGAGTAAACAGAAATCAACATTCTATCTATAACAAGCAATCTCCCAATAAAAACCTTTTGCATACACATTACGCAAAATTTGTTTGTTTGTTGCACTCACCAAATTTTTTATCAAAAAATCCCTGGGAAAATTAAAATCTGTTTTTTCGGCTCAGGTGTTATTCCTGTTGGTTGACAATAAAGTCATTGGCATTGGTGGATACTTACATAATTTCAATTTACTTTAAATATTCATGTGGTTATTAGAATATCTACACAATTTTCCAATTATTATGTGCCTAAAGTACCGGCGCGAGGATATTATTCTGCAGAAGATCCGTATTAGTGTTCTTGTTTGATTTTAAATAATAAAAAATCTATAACTTAAGTGGAACAATTCATTGCCGCCCATTCTCGGCCGATACGTTTGTCATTTTCCTCCCCGCCCACACTCGGAAAGCACCACCGCCCTTCCCCCAAGCCTCACACTTCCCTCGCCTCAAACAACCCCCAGCGAGTCATCCCCGCCCGGCTTGACCGCCCCGACACTTGACGCCTCCTCGTGTCGAATCAACTCCTGCCTTCTCACCTATCTGTCTCGCAGCATCTTTCTCTCTCTCCCCATCTCCATTCCACCATCTCCCTCGCCCCGGTCCCCCGATGCTCCGAGCGCCCGCCTTCCTCTCGCCATCACTCATTCCGCCAAAAAACCACACCCAGGCATCAACTTCTTCCCCGACAGGGCCTCATCCTCGGGCAACTTCTTCGTTCGGATGGCACTCATTGCGTCGCTCACGCCCACCAACTTCGTCTCTTCCTCGCATCGTGAGCTGCAGACAAAGGTCGCCGCCCCGTGGGGGTGCATTGGGAGGTCTCAGCCTAGGTGCACCGCGACAAAGTGACGTGGGTTCGCGAAATCCCATTCGCTCGTATTTCAGAGGCAAAAACATTTGCAATCGGGCCGTGCTAATCCTTGCGATTGCTCGATATTGCCTTCCGAACAAATTTTTTGCTCTTCTAATAGCGAAACGATCGTAATATTTTTCGTAAAGACGTCCTTTTTTGTAGTAAGTACTAAATCAAAAAATACCTGTATTAGAATATTATTTTTCTAAGACATATTCATAAACTGGCTTACCAAAGACAATGACTAAGTGATTATTGGCTATAAGTTAATATGAGATCAAGAAGTGGTGTAGCTGGAGGTGTTGCTATTCGGTGCGGTCCATGAGTTCACCACCCCTTCGTCTCCTGCAAGTTTACTATTTCCCACGAGGCACACAACTTAAATTTGTATGCTTATGAAATTGCATTCCCTCTGAAATTAGAGACATTAATCGCTGTAACTTCCCCTACCACTCCAGTAGACCTGAAGTCCGTCCCGAAAAGGTATTCCCACAAACCTGTCCAAGCTCGTGTTCAGAAGTAAATGTTACGGTAATTAAAAATATTTGGTCCAGAAATGTCGAAGGAATATTTTTCTGTCAAAACACATTCCTCAAACCCAGATATGGAAACGATCACTTTTCGGGCTCTAAATTATAAGAAAAAACCCGTAATGCATGGAGAATAGCGTTGCACATAGCTTAACATCATGAACGCATATGGAAATGAATACTATTTATTTAAGCATTTATTTCTCACCCTAACAAAGAAAAGATTATTTCTAATGAATGCAGGGTTATTTTTACTGATAACTTGAATCTACCTTGGAGATATTTTAACACTCCAAAGATGTAGTCTATAAAAATATGTAGGATAATTTAAGTATGAAATTGTAGAAATAATCTAGCACCTTCGTCGATTTCTAGTAAATAAATATCCTCTAGATGATCTCTTCACGCAATCGTTGTAAATCTGCTTCAATAGCCTCCTCGTGGGCTCCAAAGTGAACGTACTTTTGCCATATATCTTTTGTAATCTATTAATGTTAATTCAATCTTTCTGAAATGTTGACATAAAACTACAATAAATCTAATTAATAATTAATACGTAAAAATCGAACGCAAAAAACTTTACCTTTGGCGGAAAGTAAAATTCGGAAATCCAGGAACAAATAATTATTTAGGTACCGTAATCGTGGTAGTCACCCTACTGTTGGATTTGATAGATAACGATGAACCTCCCCCCGATTCCACCCTTTCTTTAGTTATTTCCCCTTAGAGAGTTGGCATAATAAAGTTTTCTTCTCAACAGATTCATTACATTTTACTTTAGCCGGAAACTCAGCGGAGAGATATGGAAAGAAAAATATTATTAGAATATAAACCGAGAACCTGTTGGATGGGTAACTATCTCTTGCGTGGCGATTTGCTCTGCTTGCTGTTTCTTAATCCAAAACAACCTCTATTGTTTGCGTATCTAACTATACCACTTTCTACCAAGAAAAGATTTTGATCACGTCAGTCCTTACCCCACTTTTCCGTTACATTTCCCAAGCTAATGCATGTGTTATTCTCGCCACAACCGATCCAACTAAGTATAGGGTGGGTAAAACCCTATTTCTGTTAGTCTCATGCTCCCTATCATTTCATCCATTTGCCACAAGGAGGTAATTTAAGCCCCTATCTGCAGCGGGCGTCCCCTCTCTCCGCTCTCTCCGGTTGCCTCCGTTTAATGGGCGCCCTCGAATTGCTTCCTCCCCTGACCTTCTCACCCATCCCCTCTCTTCACTCACACTACTCAAGATGCCATCCGCCTTTTTCACCTTTGACCCATCTCTATAGCCAATCTTTCTTCCTGCCCATTCCAGTCTCTAAGATCCACTCCCTTGAATACGTTTTACTCCCACCTCCTTCAAAACTACTCGGTATTTTGAGATATCCCCAATTCACGGCAATTGAGGATCGAATTTTTCTCCTTAACGAGCGAGTTCAATCATTCAGATGACTGTCTCGCCTCCCTTCTCCTCCCACGACCGGTCCCATTTCAACCGCGAGTCGACTCCCATAGTTCCCGCAAACACGTCTCTGAGCGATAAACTGGAGACTTGAAAATGGGACCTAAGGAGTCCTTCCTCTCATTTCCGCCTCCAACGGTGGCTCCACAGGTGGTCCGTGGCCTCCCCGAGCGTGCACCGACGAATACTCAACGTGCACCGCTTAACACGAGAAAATCGCGCGGTGACATATATAACGCGCCAGCATTGTACTATTCGTCCTGCCCGTCCTGTCAAACGCTTTTTTTTAAAGGAGAAAATAAAAAGAGAGGTCCAGGGCGGCCGCTTTAAAATGAAGGACCGTAGCTGGGGGCGCGGGGGCGGAGTCAGTGGACGGCGGGGTAGTCTCGACGGTGGAGGTCGCGGCTGATGCCCCTTAATCTGCCGCCTCCCCCCACTAGCCCCCCCGAGAGCTTCCGGCGCCCAACTCCACCCCGAATCCCCTCGAAAAAGTCCTCCCTTCGCCTCTTTTCTGAGACCACGGCCGCCTTTTAAGAAGTAGGCGAGGGTCAGAAAGAACGGGTTTGGACGCGAGGGAGCAGCCGTAACGGACGGCGTGGGACGGTGGGCGGGGAGGACGAGGGGCGGCACAAAACCTTTCCGCCGAGTCGTCTTCTCCCTTCTTCTTCCCGTCCCCGGGGTGTCGCGCCTTCCTTTTCCCGTGTGCGCGAGGCCTCCTCCCATCTCACTTCCCTCCTCCCACCCTCCCTCGTGCACACACACACACTCCCTCACACGCACAGACACACGTAGGTACGCACCAGAGCACGCACGGACGAGGCTTGAGCTTGAGTCCCGTCCGCCTTTATCTTCCCCCCGCATCGGAACAATCTTGCTCGTCAAAAGGAAAGTCTGCCGCTTACCTCATCTTCCACCTTCAATCTTCCACTCTCTCTCCCTCTCTTCCTCTCTCTCTCTCCCCACCCTTCCCTCTTCGAATACCTCTCTTCCTCTGCCGTTTATGGAAGATACCTTCATCTCTGTCTCCCTCGGTCCATCTCTCACACTCTTTTCTCCTCCTCTCTCTCTCGCCTTCCCCATCTCTTTGAAGTTTACCTTCTCTCTCTCTCTCATTACCCCCTGTCTCTTTCCCCCTTTCCTCCCCTTCACCCCTGTGTTCTTCTCTCAACCCTTTCCCGAGCCCCCCCCCCCCGGGCGGGGTGGCTATCCCTCTCCCCACGCGGTCCTCGCTCCGGCTAATAGCTCTTTCATACCTTCTCACCATCTCCCCGGCCGAGGGAACGCGAGAGGCATTTTCATCTCTTCTCTTCGCTGTTTGGGAGAGTCGCCGCCTTCCGAAGCTCATTGTGTGACCAAAGACTTGGACGTTTGTGGCGGAATGTTTCGTGAATTTTAATGGGCGTGCCCGTAGCTTAGCGGGGGATAAGTGGAGGCAATGAAAACATGAAGTGCGGAAACAACCCTTCCCTGTTTGTTTTTCATTCCGGAATTTTAATGCTGGTGAGAAATTCCCGAGTGCTTTCCGATTGAGAAGGCTGAGCCTTTTGAACTCTATCTTCGATATATATCTTCTTTTGCCATTGTTTGCTCTTCAGCGAAAATATATGAGCCTTTAGAATATCCTGCCAAACTTCTTAGACTTGAATAAATTTGACCATATGTCTTAACAGATGTACATGCTTGGAAATGTTTATAATACTAGAGGTACTGTGGTTTCTGTCTATAAATTAAATGGATCATCTTTTAAACCGACAATATGTCAATCGAGCTCTGTTCAACTAAAAAAACTAATTTTTCCCTACAGACACGGCACTATATGAACTCTTCTCAAATTTTAGCCTCAGGTAAGTTGGTTTTAGCTTTAATTACTCATTCTGAAAATCACACGGTGGGAGGGAGATGGTAACTGAGAGTTAAATATTCTCTTTCTCTCTGTATTTATTATTTAAATTTCATTTTAAACGCTTCATACTCTTGCGTACGCCTCCTTCTTTACCCGCAGCTATACTTAGGAGAAAATGATATAGGCGTAACCTAAACTTGGTGCGCTAATTGGCACCTACATTCATTTTCACTGTACATTATTTCACAAGTGACGAAGGGGAGAGTGTGTTGGGTGTAACTTATGGGGTATTGTAACGCGAATGTTTTTTACACTTTCTCAGATCTTCGGCAGATAAATTTTATATGCAGAATACGCCTAAATTTTCTCCTCCACATATACATTTTTATAGAACATTTTTATTTACTGCAACCCATAAATACATGAATGCAGGCTAAAGGCGAGGCGGCGGCGTGCCTTTTCCTCCCGTGAATGCTAGCCATTGTAAGCAGATTACTCGCGAAACTCTTAAAAAGGATTCTTTTAATAGGACGGATAATATCGTTCATCGACCTTCCACAGCCTCTCCAAACTCCTATGAGTGCTCTTCCGATCCTGGCCTCTCATGTATATTTTATTCAATGCCTCTCGAGCGTTGGCTTTCACGAAGACGGGAAATTCGCTCCGCCCTCCTCCCCAGATGAGGGTGGCGCTCAATTCCTCTGACTCATGTCGATTGTCACTTAATTTCTTCTCACCGCCCCTCGCCAAAGGCGTCGCCCCCATCACTAAGGCAAGGGCTTCTCACTCCCTACATCTCTCCCCTTGTCTCTGGTGCTCAGAAACTATATACGAAAGATTTTTCAACTTTCTCAACCCTTAGTCCATTGCTTCCATCTAGAATACCTTGCTTAACTTTTTATACCGTCTGAAATCTTTTGCCATTTTTTTTATGTTGCTGACAATGACTTTCCGACCTTGGAAGAAATTAAACCCTGTGCCAATAAAAACATTCACCTTGAACCTCAAGGAAATAAAAAAATGTTAAATATAGAGAAGGTAATTAAATCTGAGTGGAATTAAAATTGATCAACACTACCCTGAGGATTATAATTATATAGCTGTATGTACACAACTTCCTATTATGGTTTTCGCAGTGTCTTAAGTTATCTCGGTCTCGGCCAGGTCATCTTTTAAACCACACGCTTGTTACGGTAATCAAATTGTCGACTCTGGTGTCCTCTACTAATGCATATTGATTATTGCGGGAGAAAGTTACTTGTTATTTTATAAAATATAATGATAAAGCAATGTTGAGATTCGAAATATGACTGAGTGGCGTAAAGAGTACCAGTCAGTATTTTCTTATGTAGAATGAAATCGAAGACGATAAGGAGTTGAAGGGAATGCATACAGTCGAGGACAGCCTGCGCAGTAATGGGGCAGGGGAACAAGTGCGCCATAAAGTGCACACCGCAAATAAAACCCACGATGGTATCGAAGTCAGAGGGTGACAGTGATGGGAGGGAGATGTGGGTGCGGAAGCGGGGTGGGAGTGGGGTGGGCGAGAGTGCTTGGGCGCAGATGATGACGGGCGGATGAGGGCGGGGGGTCGCAAGGGCGGGAGGGGACCGATGGGGCGGTCAAAGGGGAGAAACATAACTCACCATGTGCTTGAGTTAATTTCCCCCCGCGGGGCGCCGGAGACAAAGGGGGTGGCGGCAGCCGTCATCGCCGCGATCCTCAGAGACACGCAATGGGAAAGCCGACGGGCGAACGCGCGATATCTTTCACCTCTGCGCCACGGCGTTCGCTTCGAATCGTTCAACCGAGTTACTTATTTGTCACTGCAGCCAATCATCTTCCCATGGCGTATATCGATTGTTCCAAGTGCCCTCCTTTCTCTCTAAGAAACTTGGGAAAAGCACTGTCACAGGAAATATTTTTTTAGAGATACAAGTGAGAGGATCCTGCAAGGGCATAACACAGTTCTTTCATAACCTATTCGTATTTCTAATAAATCAAATCTTGGGAAATATTAAAATGCTTAGAAACATGGAGAAACTCTCTCGCTCTCAGAGGATGTTTCTTACGCTTACGAGCGTATCCCGACTTCGAATGCACAATAAGAATTGATTTTGACCGAGCACATTTAAACCGTGTTATCCTCAGGTTTTCGAGTGATGTTAATCTAGGTCTGCCTGTTTGGATCTTTTTCGTGCCCCTGCGACAGAGGCTGGAGACTACCGACTCCCAAGAATAACTTGTCGGGAAACTCGATCGCTCTTCCCTTGAAGAAGCTTCGCTAATCATCGAGTAGTGACATATCTATTTTTCATCGACGCTAATGGCAGATTTCTTTGTAAACAGTCCCCTTTGGGATCCGACCCATTAAAAATGACGTTCTCGCCATTTTGATCTGCAGTTGAACAACCTCGCCTCATTCTTAATTGGATGTTTCCTGGTGAAAGCACTTCGCACTTTGCCGCCTATGAGAGGAGGGCAATGGAGAGCGGTGGGGTGGCGGAGGGGGGAGACGGGAGGGGGCGGAGGAGGGAGGGAGGGAGAGCGGGAGGGGCGGGGCGATAACACGGGTTTCAATTGCCACTCCTGCATATATGTCCGGGAATAACGCCCATCGCTGGACGTATCAACGCACTCCGGAGGCCGTAAGGGAAGGGAGGGTCGGGGAATGACGCGGGTGATTAACCGACTGCCGGGTTAATCTCCTCCTCTTTGCTGCACAAAAAAGGAACTTAATTAAAACGACTCGTTCAGGAATCCGCCTAAATAGCGGTTCATGGTAAATTTAATATCCCCCCTCAAACCGGAGCATTGGTACTTCTCCCACTCGCATATCTATCTGGATGCTGATTTTCTGATCTGGCAGAATAGCGCGTCGAAGATATGAGGTGGCGATTTTATCCATCTAATGGGTAAAATGAGGAGGCCGGGACAAAACGGCAGGAGAATGACTTGTAAACGTTGTAGGAAAGCTATGAAAGATAATAACGAAGAGGCACCCGGAGAAAATGTATGTGCATGTTAAATTCAGGTAAACAAATTACTGTGATTTGAAAAAAATAACTGAAAAAATGGAGTCAGTCATTCGTTTAACAGATGTTGCAGGTAGATTGGTTGAAGTCCCGATGAGGGTCGTAATATACTCTCATTTTAAATTTAGCACTCGAGTACTCAGAAGGGCTTCGTAAAAATACGCAAATTATTATATTCAGCAAAATTTCAATGTGATATTATGTAAATTCAAAGAATCCACATGGTATTTCCGCATAAATCTAAGAATTTAGAAATGAACGGTATATTCTTTGAAGTCATGGATCGCGTCCACAAAGGAAGGCTGGAAACTAAATCGTCAACTTTGGTGTTATTTTGAAACTAGGCAATGCTATTTTTTCACGCATAGATTTAGACTTGTCCCTACTCGTAAATCGAAGGCCAGTAATTTGTTAGACGTGGATTAGAATTAGAAAGTAGGCAAGGTCTTGAGGAGGAACGGACTTGACCGTGGAACTAATTCGTTCAAATGAATTTCCGGGTGCATAAGCTGTATTCATTCCGTCAATCAAGAGATTTCAGTTGTTGCTGAGGCCATGGTATGGGCATCGTAAGAGGGTTGGGATTCCAATAAATTATAATAAATCAAAGTCAGTAGGCTTTTCAAGAAGTAGGAAAGCTACTGAAACATGTCTTCAGAAGGGTATAAATTAATCATAGAGACCATGCACTTTGTCTAATATGGCGAATTCACCTTATCTTGTTTTTTTGGAATCCGACTCGCGGTCGACTGAGCGAATGGCTGGCGAATTCGAATGAATATTGAGAACATTACCTATTTACGATAAAATAATTCATAATGCATTTTCAAAACTTTCTCCTTGCGAAGAAGAGGAATATTGATAAAAATGCATATGTTAATATGAGTAAACTTACGCAATCCTATTAAATTATTCTCAAAGATTTCTCATGTCAGAGGCAAAGTTGTCATATTATTAATAAAATTTCAAGATCTCAGAGAGGCTTGTTTTTTTGTCAATCTTGCTCCCCAAGATGCAAGTCGGAATTTATCCTGCCTTTAAAATGAATTATATCTCCTAGAAGGCTATTTTACTCAAATCCCGGTGACTTATGTGTACAAGATGAGAATTAGTTATATATTTTTTTCATCCGCCGTCTTAAAAAACCAAACAAAGTACAGGATAGGTAAAAAGAAAATTAGTACTTTAAAAACATAATTAATTTAGCGAAATGAATAATTACTTGCTTACTGCTCGGAGAGTTTATGACGTGGATTTATGAAAATATGCAACGCTGTCACGACACAAGGTCTTTGAAAAGAGTAGAAGTGTACAGATTTTGAGGACTCCGAGAAATCGATATGGGACAGAATCCATTAAATAAGACAGCCGGAATATAGTATAAGGCTAACAAAGTAGTTCTAGATAATTTAAATAAGATAGAATTGAAGTTGATGTCAGAAATTATAAAGCGTAAAGAAGTGAATGGAGGAGAATATTAAGAGGTTGAGAGAAAGTTATAGACATGTCATGCTTTTTGACTGGAGTGCTTTAGGAGTCCTAAGATTAAAAAAAAATTGATCCATATTTCTAGAAAGGCCGGTCCAACACCTCTGATATTAAGGCACTAGTAATTAAGTTATTAAAATATTAGCTTTTCGACTGTAAAAAACATAAATAGAGATCACATAACCAGAGATCGTTTACGAAAAGTTTGGATTTATAAAATTACAAATCATATCATTTACACTGTCTTAAACTTCACATACAATGTAACTTACAGTTTTTCCTTCAAAAAAGGAACCCAAGTAATATGTGCAAAACCGATTGGAAGAGATACAGAAGTGGGAATCCAGCCTTTAGCGCACCTCGTTCTTAGACGAATATTGAATAAAGCAATAGTTATATAGAAATATATAAATTATATATACACACCGATAGCCGTTGTGCATTTTAATTTTAAATGATGGTTATTGAAATTAATCGTGAAGTTGAATTTCCGCCAGCAAATTTACTGTTGTCGTTAATTAAGATTCCTTCTCTTTATTAGCGCTAATAGCCAATCATTCAATTGTATCTCGTTAGGGAACATAATTTAATGTCTTACATAAATTCATTCAACTCAACGCCTTAATGCGATTTTTTTTCAAGTGCTTGAAGTCGCGAATCGTCCCTGCTTTTTCATTTTTATTCCATGGAGATCAATTAACTGGCTATTACTTCTCTCCTAGCGAGAATTTTAGAGCGGACTTCAAATCTTTCGATGCACGCGTCCCTCCTTTCGCTAACACCCCCTCCTATCCGCCACTGGCTCCTTAAACCTCTCCCTACTCTCAACTACCACTTTCTCCCATCCACCTGCGACTTTTTTTCGTTCTATCCTATTATAATGCGCACCATTTCCCCCATCTCCTAGTCCCAACCCTATCTCCAACAAGCAGCGCCCGGAGATGCTACTACTGCTCACCACCTCTGAGCCTTTTGAGTCGAATTCATTCCGCCCCACTCTGTCCTCCACATGCCTTATTCAACTCTTGAGGGTGCTCAATAGGTTTTTCGTACTCTTGCCGGCGAGGGAGCGTGAGTGAATGTGACCGGTCAGACCAACCTTGATCCGCTGTCCCATCGCCTTCCCCTTCCAAACGGTGTCCATTTTGCAAACCTGCTGCCATGGACGCCACTTTTTCTTTGGCCCTTCAGTGACTTGTCCCGAAAAATTCAGACCCGCAATCGTGGAAAGCAGTTATTTTTAACCTTTATATCGGACGACTACCGTTTGGTTCTCCAAGCATATCCTCGCATTTATTCTCAATAAAATACGGCCGCAGTAATCAGGTCAACTAGATCAAAGATCGTGATACCGAATCCTATCTCGAGTTCGGTTTTCCCTTGGTTCTAGGGTTCTTAGGATGGATAATTTGACGTGAACTGGACAGCGAGTGGATCTATTACTGAAATCTTGTACATATTACTATAATAAATGGTTAAATATAATAAATAGTAAAAAAAGGAATTAAGTAACTAGATGTGAGCAAGTTTGACGCTTCCGCAACTTTTCGAGACTTATATATTTTCTATTTATACTGAAAATTAGCGTAGCTGGACGTACTGACTGAGTGCCGGTTTCGTAATGAGTCCGTCCCTGTGAATTCTCATGAAGTCATTCCTATCAATGGAAATAGCCAAAGTTACTCCTTTATGAGTTAGCAAAAAGGTGTAGGAAAAAAATAATCAGAGCCCGCTCGAGAGGGGTTATTTGTACCGACACAGGCAATATGTTCAATAGATCCAAGAAATAATTAGGCAGAAGAAAATAATGCCGATTAAATATACTCTATATTGATGAAATTTTATTTATGGATTTATTAAGATTTCATTGCTTTCATTTATATTCCATTTGGGTTCATTAATTCGAGCAACCCGCCAACATTTTCAGGTTCAACTTTGTGAAATACCTTCATGATGAGGGTAAAAAAGAAACTACGTAAACGTGTACTGTTAAGAAAGTATTCTAAAGAATCGACTGCCAATTCAGTGTTTATTCAAAGAAAAATTAATCACCGATTGAAAAAATGGGTTAGTGTAAGTGAAAAACTGCTTATGGGTGAATCACAATTGTGTCTCTGTAGTTTCGTGTCTTTGCCCGTGCTTCTTCTTCTCGAACGTATTCTCCCACCAAAAGCCTCTCAACTCCCTTGGTCATTGCCAGGCGGAGCTGCCTTCCTTCATCATCGGACATTACCCCTTCTGACTCCCCCAAGGCTCAGGCAATTCCGAACTTCCTTTCCATTTTTCCCACTCTCTCCCTACGACGCCCCTCACCCGTCGCCTCCCCCTCCCCCAACCTTCGCCTCTATGGTTCGCAGTCATTCCTCAGTAAACGAACGCCCTGACGCCGTTGCGCTCCTCGCCGCATGCCACCGCCCGTCTTTCCCGTCCCTCCCTCCGCCCTCCCTCTCTCTCCTCCCGGGATGTCCCGTGGGTTCTGCCAGGGCGTTCGTTCTTTTGACTGCCCCAACCCGAACCGGCCTCCCTCCCTCCCGCCTAACACCTCGCATTCTTTTCCTTCCTCCATCTGCCCTTAATCTTCTCTGTTTACTGTTTTCCCCTCTCGCTTGATCCCTCGCCAATTTTTTAATTTCCCTGTCATCCCTTTTTGTTCCCTCTTTGCCGCTGCACGCTAGGCGCCTTCCATTCGCCACTCGCCTCCTCCCGAGTCCTCATACGTTGCGATCTTAACGTCGAATTCCTCCTCGCCCCACCCTCCCTTGCCACTCTCTCCGCCACTCCGTCTCCCTGACCTCCTGGAGATATATAGTACAACGGTTCGGTCTGTTACCACAAAGTTTTTATGTCTTTTCAGATCTTCAAGACGCGACTGCTATTTTAAGGAGCTTAAAAAGAAATATATCACTTTATGGCTTCAGGGAGTGACTGAGCAAATCTGAGTTTCAGGGTGCTAAAAATAGGAATATCATATCTCACGTTCTCTCGGAGACATTGCAGTATATTCTCAAGTTTAAAGATACGTTTAAAATGTGATTCTTTTCCGTGTAGCATGGCTGCATACTAATTTAAATTTGATTTATTAAGTTCATGGGTGAACGATTCAGATCAAGTGTGAATTTGATAATAGATAAGATAAGAAATAGATAGATAAGAAACTTTGAATTTATGTATTTAATACGTATTTGATTTAAATCTCAAAGGTTTTGAGCATTGCATGTAAGTGATTTGATGAAAAATAAATTGCTTTAGAAATGGATGAAATGGCTTGCCATAACATTATTGTAAAATTAAATCTTTTTAGACAGTTTGAATAGCGTTCATGAAAATGATCATTTCATGACGAATAATTAGGGATAATTAGTAAGTTTGTCAGGTACGACCATCTCTTAGTACCATATGAACAATTCACACAAAGAAGAATAAGTGTTAATGCACCATTCGTTTATTACATACTTTGAAAGGATTTGATAATATACCGAAAAAACTCACTTTTTTGTTGTACCAGAAGTCAGAGTTAATGGCACAGCACAACAAAAGGAGATTTAGCTGTAAAAAGCGAAAAATAAGTAACATATGGAAAAAATAAATCGGTTTGAAGGGAAAGTAAAACGATGTGGAAAGTGGAATCTGATAGGCAATCAACTTTTATGGAGTCCTCGACAAATTTCTGGGTTCCTCATGCAAGCCAATGGAACTCAAAGCCATAAAATAAAACAGAAGACAACAATGGTAAAAAATTCTGCCCCTTTTTTCTAGTTTGTATGTATTGAGTGATTGCTTCCTCAGGCAAGGTTTAAAACCACCCTTAGGCTTGGGTACATTTTTTATCCCTGATATTTTCCCGGGTGTTTGTCAGTTATTTGTGGCCACTGACCTGACCTTCATGTTTGTATGCCTGAATTCTAGTTGCGTTTGGTGAAACTCTTGCAAACCCTGGCAGTAGTGATTAAGTGCCCCATCCACCTGTTTTCTTCGTTTGCCCACTTATTTTCCCAATAACATACTTGCCGTTTCTGTAGCTTGTTTCTACGTAACGATTTATTGAGGCCTCTGGCGCAGCCTTGCAGTTCTGAACGCCCTGTTTTTTTTTTAATTTTTTTTTCAAACTTCCTTCTCACCAAGTTTGACCGGCGGCCGATGCCGTACCTTAAAGTTCCGTGAGCTTCCGTTCGGTAACTGACGTTTGAGAGAAGGCTCTCACTAAGTTGTTGATTCGAGCTTAAGAATCTCTTCTATATTTTCTGATAATTTCTACGATAAAAGGAGTGTTCATTTTCCACAGGAGTATAGTATTTACCATTACTTACGACAGTCTTACAATTTGCATCGTTTCGAACGTGGCATTGCCAGTATCATTTCTTTTTTTTTACCATACTAGAGGATTCAATCAAATGATGAAATCATTTTCTTCATAATTGAGTTGTGCTTTTTCAAGTAATTACATTATTAAGACAGCACAACGTTTTCTACAAAATAATGAGTATTTTCCTTAAATTTGGCTGTCATAACTTTTATGTTTTCTAGAATACAAATCCTTCGTCCAATCCTAATAAATGGCGCATTAATAAGTTTTTTACCTAATTTATTTTACTTTTGTCTTAATCTTTAGTACTTCAGTTCATAAAAATCATGTTTGACTAAGTGTCGGTAACCCGTTTCCAATGGGCATTATTCCACCTGTCCCTTTTCCACACCCACATTAACCATTACTCCGAAACCAGACAGTCGTTGTATTGAAGAGGGAAATGCTCAAAGCGCTCTGCTTTGGAATACTCTCTAACAAATTGCTTTTTCCTCATGTCGTCTTGAATCCTTTCGTCAAGGTAACTTCCCTTTGCGCACGCTTTGTCGCCCCTTTGCCACATTTTTAATGAGCCAACTTCATTCGAATAATTACGCCCATCGTGGTGCTGTTTTGTTATAATGCCAAACGTGACGTGGTGAGAGGGCGGCCGATTCACAGGGGAGTATCCGAAGCGTTATTTTTTCATGCTACCTTCCCCCCTTCCCTCCCACCTCCCCGGCCAACGTTATCACGAATTGCCCCCCGCCACAACTGCTCCGTTGTTTTCCAGTGGCGGATGAGAGGAAAGCTCGGGTTGGTTTTGCTTTTGCCTGCCCACACCACGGCGACGGAAACCCCTGCCTGGCCGGCGAGTCAACGGGTACGGCCGCCGCGCCGCGGGCATTGCCGTCGCCGCTGTTCGGGTGAAGTGCATGCGCTAATCCGTGACGGGGAGATTGCGCCCACTTCGCATGTTAAACGTGTCTCACGGATTATTAGCGTTGCTGCACAAGGGCTTAAAAATATACATATATGAAATCTATTCATTCCATTTTTAAAAATGTTGCGAATTGAATGTTAACGTGTCCCGGATTGGTTTTCATGTCACCTTGGCGGACTGTGTTGTAACAACTTCTTTTCTCTAAGAAGTTTTATTTATTGTGAACTGGCTGAAGTCAACGATCCCAGGACTATGCTCGAAATGCGAGCTGTATCGTGTGGGCCACGTGCTCATACTTGTGATAATTCTTCCCTCAAAACATACCTTGTTAAACTTTTCCGAACGCTAAATGGGATTTCTTTTTAATTTTTTATATATTATCTTCTCGAGGTGATTGCATGCATGGTAATAATTTTTGACAAGAAATAAATTAGAGAAATTGAGTTTTTCTCAATTTAATAATGTGAATTCCACATTTTTCTCAACGTTTAATCATTTTTAAAAGTTGTCTCTTCTGAATATTGCTAATATTAGTGTAGAAGTTAGCAATGGCGGTTTGTGAGCTTCATAGCTAATGTGATGATCCTCAATAGGTACATACACTTGCCTTCCTTTAGGTTTCTACTTGAGTTGACGTTTATCGAATACATGCATTGCTGAAGTTTCTAGTGCTTCCCAGGTGCATCCGCGTTAATTCTTTTCCGTGTTTCCACGGATCTGGTTTAAGGTTTCGGTACACAATTCGTTAATCGTGTCTTGGAGTCATATTGCTGTGTGACTAATTTCAAACTTTCACGATTGTTATTTCAGCATTAGGTTATTATATTTCAGTGTCAGGTACGACATAACCCATTCTAACTATGCATAACACCCGGAGTACTAAGCTGAAATTGTATTCAAAAACATTATTCTGTCCATGTAAGTCAAGACTGATTTTTTTCAATCGGAACCTGTAGTTTTCATATTTCAAAGCTTACGATCGTGATTTCATCGACTAAGCAAGCATTTTCTGTCGCATTGCTTCGGTAATCAGCAGCCATTCATTTTTTTGTTAAAAGTGTGTACCTAAGATTCAAACAGTGAAATTATATTTGTTGTGAAATGGTGCCAACTGTTACATTTTACCAGTAAGGTTTCAATTACTAAACAATAACTAAGATAATTCCTTCTCTTGAACCACATTTTCTCTAGGGAATGGAACGCGAAGGTCTACCTAGTAAAGGCAGGCAAGATGTCTAAAAATCAATGGGTTGTTATAGCTTATCTATACTATAATGAAGGCCCTAAAATACAAATTTTAGGTAACACAAAACGCTATGATGCTTGAAAACTCCTAAAAAGTAGTATCCCGACAGCGTATACTATTAGCACTATTATGAACTGCCAGTGAAAACACATTTAACCTCAAGTAAACCACTGACTAAGTAATTTACAGACAAACTAATATGGCTTATTTTGATAAGCCATAACTAGGATAAGTAGGTAAAATAAAGACTTTTAAAAACGTAGATTAATTAAGGTAGGGTAATTACTTGTGCCCGCAGAAAACGTTCACAGACTGCCGTAGACGAATTTGTTATAAAAATCAACATTCAGTATTCTAGATTTAAAATTAAATTGGCTTTGTATGAGTATTAATATCCTGTATCTCTGTTATATGATTAATTTGCATTCTAGTCAATGAATTTTGTAAAATAATCAATTATGATTTTAAACTAATATTTAATCCTTCCTTATGAGCCACTGACATGATACACATAGAGTCTTTTTGAGAAAAATCTGGGATCAGCGATTTCCTAATTCCCAGATAACTCCAGGATATAAATCCCACGTATTACTTATAATTTGGAAACCTGCAGCTCCACCCAAGCTAGTTGATTATTCGGGTACCAGATCTTCCTGGGAAACCATAATCGGCACAGGGAAAGGAACTGGCCCCCCTACCCTGATGTGTGAATATTCACACACCGTCGGGCTTGGTACATGGGTGAGCTCTGCCATCATCTACTAAACCAACCTTCGGGTTGATTACTATGTTTATGGTTTTATATATATACATTCAAACACGTAATCCCGCTATACGGCGAACAAATATTCATTCACATAGAAATAGATATAAGAAAAGGGGATAGGAACACACATGAAGGACAAACACAGGAGAGGTGGTGAAGTATATATATGTATGTGTGTGTATATATATATATATATATATATATATATATATATATATATAATTGAGAAACTAAGCCTACTTGCATGGGAGTCTTCGTTGTACTTTTAAATTGACAACAGAAAATGATAAGATTTCCTTTTTTTCTCGCGTGTAATATTTTCCACAACAGATAATTCATTTGCAAAGTTGTTTTGGTGAGGTGTCTTAAATGAAATGTCTTGTATGTTCCTTACATCTGGTGCAAATAGACACCCATTTTTTTAGATTGAATGCGTTGTGAATTCTTAACGGCCCCGAAAATACCATAAATGCGCATTTGGAGCAAATATTTCCACGTAATTTGCCTTGTTTAAAAGAAATTCTGTAATGCCATTTGTGAGAATAAGGAATAGAAGTATCGAGTTTCGTAATTTTGCCGTTTTCTATTTCCAAAAACACATCAAAATATAATTTAAAACTTATTCCTGAAGTAATTTCAATTACCAGTTAATTCCTTCTTTCAGCAGACGTGGAAAAAGATGGAATCTGAAATATAAGAGGTTGATTCATTTAATTATATTTCCAAATGACCGTCCTGGGAAATATTTCAATTCTACATCAGAGCCAGAATTCATAGAAGAAGATGACCGGTTGACGACCGATGAGAAACGCGGTAATCGAACTCGCGAAGGGCCTT